>CAJGYM010000001.1:0-401293 GCA_904845305.1 Caenorhabditis auriculariae | reverse complement strand
CCGATTTTCAACCGTTTGAGAAGACTCGTCACAGAAGCCGATGAGTTTCTGCGCGACTCCGACGCGGTTCCTGGACAGTATGAACCAACGGCCAGAGAGTTGAATTCTGAGGTGGAACTCGCGCGTAAAGTCATCAACGACGCCGGAGTAGCTGCGGATCGAAAGATTGATATCTTGGATTTTTTGGAAACCACTATTGGGGCCGCACAACAGCTTGTTAACGGTCTCGAAGAAAGAGCCAGTGCTTGGAGAGAATTCGTCGCCGCTCGTGATGAAATTTTCGAAAATCTGGAAACGATAAATGGTGCCGTGAACGGCGTTTTAGGCCGTCCACTGATGTCCGTCACTGATGGACAGAGTTGTTTGACTGAACTCAAGGTGATAAAAAGCTTGTTTGGATGTTTTCATCATATGTTTTGTAGGAAATGATTGGTATTGTCGAGAAAGTGCGTGATCGAAAATCGGATGTTGAGTACCTGGTTTCTCTTTTGGAGCCTTTGTCCAGTTCGCTCCATGAATCACGCTTCATATCTGTTCATTTTGAAGGAACAGAAGGTCATCTCGAGGTTTGAATTTGGAAATAGCTTTTTGGGTCTTATTATCAGTTATATGAAATGGTATGCTTTTCAGAATATGCTGGACAAGATCAATGCAGAGTTGAGCGCGGAGATCGAGCTGCTGCGAACATTGGACATTCTAACTAATGAACTCTCACAGTTCAAAGAAGATTTACGCTCTCAATCTGTTGCAGACCAGCAGGTTGGAATCATCCGAGATGCCTCCAGTAGAACTCCTTTTCAGAGCTATTTCGCACTGCTGAGTGATGTTGTGGCGCATTTGGAAAACCAAAAGGTGGTCGTCGCGCGAAGTGAGCAGAGCCGCCAGTTCGTTGGGAGCAGCACCTCAATGGACTTGGAGCGCCTGCTCGCCGAAGCCCGCCGACTACTCATGGAACTACAGACACAACCTGGACAAGAGCTCACTTCAGATGAAGAAGAGCCGAAGCCGGGCTACGATATCGACGCCGCAGCGGAAGTTCTCTCTGCGCTCTATCCTCATCAACACCCCTACCATGTTCTCACTGAACATGGCATCGACGGGCTACCTTCTGATTCGGACTCGAAGAGCGAGTTCGACACGGTCGAGAGCACTTCCGACGGAATGCTGTCCCCGATTCCAGATGATGGAGTCGTCGATAATGAACACTTAAGACGCCAACGAACACGTTGGAGACGGGTCCTCAGAACAGCTCTGCCTCTTCAGGTAATTGATTCTCCTTTTGGCTATCCCGAAACATATCACAGATATACAGAAACTTGGAAAGAGAATTTTGAATCAAACTTCATTGAAATAGCGCTGGGAGCTCCTGATTACAGATAAACTAAAGTTGTAACCCAGTTCTGTAGATTTAATTTATTCTGTAATCAGGACGTTTCGGAGTACCCCTCGCCGAATTCTCAACTCTCCACATTTTGCACTCTCTTTGTTAGAAGTTTAAAAATTTTTATACCCGTCTGACATTTTTTTTACAGCCAACGTCCGTTATTTAAATCATTTTACGCATTAACTTTCGGTTCACCAACCTAAAAATTTTAAATCAGTCGACCAACCTAATTTCAGGCGATGCTGGTTCTTCTTTTGGGAGCCGCTTGCTTGGTTCCACACTGCGATGACGAGTATTGCTGCCAGTTACTTAACAACTTTGCCAAAAGTTTTGATCCCTCGCTAGAATTTATCAATGGACCCCCACCCTTTTAGTTCTTCAGTTATTTGTCATATGACCGTTTTTATTCCCTGTTTTTCCTTTTAAACTTTGTTAGATAATAAATTTTTGATTCATAGAAAGATTTTCTTACGGCAAGTGAAAATCTATCCGAAGTCATTCATTATTATTCACGATAAAATTTTTGTATTCGATCTGAACCTCGTATACGAGGGGGAGGTAGTTTCACCTCATGAAAAATGGAAAAAGTTGGATAATGTGATTTTATAGCGGGTTCACGCACATGCGCATGTTCAAGGCGGCCGGTCGTATTACGGTAATCAAGCTAGGTTTTTGGGTAATAAAATGAAAATTTGTGTACTTTTAGTGAAGAAACTTGTCTTGTAACCTCGAGAGATAACAAATTGCGAAAACGAAAAAAAATTTAAAAAATTTCCTGGCTCCGAAACTGACGGCGCATGATTGACCCTGTATATTCTTCAGAACTATCGGAGTTTTACCGATAGTGTAGAGTTGTTACCGAAAGTCTATTGAAGTTTTCTGGAATTTTGCAAGATATACTCGTGGTTTCCTTGTTAGGCTTCAGGACCTTCCAAAGACTGCCGGTACTATCGCGGTACCTCTGCCCGAGTGACTGGGGAACTTTTTTTGGCCCCCAGTTGAACTTTTGATGAAACTAATCTTTAGTGAACTCAGGGACTTTCTGATTCCAAAACAAGTAAAACATTACTCTCAATAGATCTTGTTTTCGAACCTTCAGCGTTTGCAAAATACGCAAGCTACGACAAAAAGCGCTATTTCAAGCTTTATAAGCGTCTCAACTTTAAAACCAGGTCTGCGAGAAATTTTTTTTTCTCGTTCTGAATTCAGTAACGCCTAAATCACACTTCAGCAAAGTTTCAGCAAAAGTTCAACCGGGGGCTAAAAACGTTCACGGTCAATATTTTCGGTCAGCTAGTACGGTATTCGGCTTGTCTGCAAATGAAGCAAAGGCGCGCGCGCGGATAAATACATACATAAAACCGGCCCGCCTCCATGTTGCTATGAAAAAAAAACTCCACAATGTTTTTTTTCTTTTCGTTTCATATAAATCAATAATTTCCAGACGTTTTATTCAATTTTCCTCTCAGTCATCTTCTGAATGCTCTAAAAACTTTCAATACGCCGTGTTCAAAGTAATTTCCGCGAAACGCAAAATTATCTCTGATTCTCCAAAAATCTAGTTATCTCTTTCTTTCTCTGACGGTTATTTAAGATTTTTGCAAAAAAACGGCATTATATAATATAATTAAAGCAGCATGCTGGCAGCGAAATAAAGCTTGCTTCATATCACGATTTCACGTCTTTTTTCTGTTCTTCTCCTTCGTTCAGGAAAAGTAAAAATATGTTTGGTGGGTTTCAGTAGAAATGGGTGATCGTGCGCCTAAACTCAACAAAGAACTCTTTTTGAAGCGCCTCGAAAAGCTTTACACAAGCTGGGTAAGTTATTTTTTCCAATTTCAAGATAAAAAGCTAATTTTTTCTGAAGAAAGATGATGCGAAAATATTGAAAGACGTTTCTTCCATTTTTGTTCTCGTTGGGAGTGACGAAGATGCGGCTCAGTACAGCAAATCCGTATCCTTTCAGGTTTTCTTTTTCACTTTGAAATGATATCTTAATATTTACGTTCAGACATGGTTAACGGGCTTCGAACTTAAAGACACACTCATTTTATTGACTAAAAAGGGTGTTCATATTCTGGGAAATAATCGAAAAGCAGACTTTTTCCTTTCGGTTGTTAGTGAAAGTCCTCGTGGTAGCGTGCCTCCAGTGAAGGTTCATCACAGAGACAAGGTTTGCATTTGGAATCGAAATTTGGTCATTGCTTCTTTTTCAGTCCAACAAAGACGCGAAAAACTTCGAAAATTTTCTTGAGTACATCAAAAGCGACTCGAACACAATAGGTGTGTTTGCAAAAGACAAAGCGGAGTCGGAATTCTCTAATTTATGGGAGAAAGCTTTGAAGTCAGCCGAAATGAAAAAGGTTTTTTTTTCCAATTTGGTTGAAAAAAGTCATATTTTCTTCTCAGGTCGACGTATCATTGCCGTTTTCCCATCTTTTTTCCATGAAAGACGAAGAAGAAATGGAAGTCGTTAAAAAGTCCGCTACGGCTACTGTTAACATTTGGAGCTATGCACGCAAGAGATACGTGGAAATAATCGATCAAGAGCGGGTTACTTTTTTCCGTTTCTGGCATTTAGTGTAATCTTTTCTTGTTTCAGAAAGTGCGTCATTCGGCTTTGTCGGAAGAATTGGACAAACAAGTTAAAGAACCGAAAGTCCAAGGGCCGTTGGCCAAGGGAAAAATCGAGGCCTGTTATGCGCCGATTGTGATGAGCGGGGGAACGTATTCCTTCAAGTGGAGTAACGAAAGGTACGGTATGCTGTAAAAGCCCAAAATATCAGTGATTTTTTCAAGAAATTTGTTTAAAAGTAAGGAAAATGTCTTAAAAACTTGAAAATTGAAATTTGCACATTAAAATTTGATCTCCCATACTCGAACCCTTCCTTTGAATCTAAAAAAAATCGAAAATATCAAGCTTGATGAGTTAAGAGCTAGTTTTAGCCATGTTGCTGGTGCCGGAAAACTATACTTTCAAGGCCTCAAAAAGCCTTAATTTTGAGTTTTTTTTTTGCGACAGTCTAGACAGGAATTCTCTATATTCTTGTTTAATATAAATTTATCTCTTTCAAACTTTCTTAATGTACAGTTTTTCAAATTTTGATTTAGAACAGCAACAAGTTTTCTACCTCCATCATTAGATATCGGTCAACACGGATGCGAATTTCGGAGTTTTAACGTTTGAAAACATTTTTGGGCTAAACAAAATTCATCATTTGATGATATGGTTTTGGTGACAGCGAGGAAGGATATAACTGCTAAAAGAACAGGCTAACTGAGATTTTACACAGAAAACCAGCCCATTTTTTCTTTTTCTAATGCGTAGTTTCCACAAAAATAGAGAAAAACTTTGCCACGAAGCTTTTAAAATACTTTGATAACCGTAGCAAGAGGATTTGAACGAATAAAAAAGAATATTTTTTATTGAAGTAAACAATTTACTGTACACTTTCACTTGCAGCACGGAATCGTATCTTCATTCTGGCTATGGATCGATTGTCACTTCACTCGGCGCACGATACGAAGTTTTTTCTCTGACCTTTCATTTCCTAACACTTCCAACTGCTAGGAATACTGCACCCATGTCACACGAACAATGCTCATTTCTCCATCCAAAGAGTTGGAAGACGCCTACGAAGCCATTCTGTATGCTGAAACGGCGGTTATCAACGCCTTGAAAGAGGGAACTCGTCTTTGTGATGTTTACAACGTCGGCACGAAGGCGCTTGCAGAGAAAAACCCTAAACTTCTCGAAAATCTACACAAGAAGGAACTGGGGTAATCACTTCATTTTGTTTGTTTTGAACTTGATGCAATTTTTACAGATTTGTTACTGGAATCGAGTTCCGGGATAGCTGTCTCACAATCAGCCCAAAATGCGAGGAAAAAGTTCAAGCTGGCATGATTTTCGTCGTCTTCATCGGCGTAGAAAACATCCGCAACAAAAATTCGAGCGGCGAAGATGGAAAACGGGCCGCGATCGCCTTGTCAGACACTGTTGGTTGTTTTTGAATGGAAGTTCTGTCGAAACGTTTACTTGCGTGATACCGAAATACAAAGGGGAAAGCCCCCATTTTGACGTAAATTTCTAATTTTTAATGTTTCATCTTTTAGGTACTCGTGAAAGCGGAAGGAGAGAATGAAATTCTCACTGAGAAAGCGAAATCGCGTCTGAAGTCTAATGTCGTCCGCTTCAAAGAAGATGCTCCCGGTAAGAAAAAAAGAAACTTAGGACACTCACCCAAAATTTTCTCATTTTTCCTCTTTTTCGCCTCAGTAGGGAACATGTTTCCGTAAAATACAAAAATTAGAAAAAAAAAACGCCATTTTAAACTTTCGAAGCGTCCTCGGACATTGGAAACGCGAAACGGACTGTGCGATTCTAGTTATCACTTAAGAGTGCTGAGGCTACTAAAGTGGTCACTAAAAATGCCCCGACACGTCCGATTCGCGTCCCGTTCGCGTTACCAAGGTCCGAATCTAAACTCGAATACGATCTATTAAAAAACTTCCCCTTGTCAGTTGAAATCGAGTGAAAATCTGAAATCAACATTAAGACATCATTTGCTTTTTCAAAAGTATCAAAAAGACAGGATTATCATGACACTCGGTATAATGCTATTCAGGTGTAGAGAAAGGAGCGGAGAAAGAGAACGGGAACAACGAATTTCTGGGCCGTGGCCAGAGGAGTGTCGTCCTGACCGATCAGACCAGAAACAAAACGACGAACGAGGAGAAGCGCAAGGAGCGACAGCGGGAACTGGCCGAGAAGGTCAACGAGGCGGCCAAGGCGCGTCTCGCCCAGAAGACTGGCGGCAGTGACGACAAAAAGTTGCCAAAAGTTGCGCTATTCGGGCAATCTTCCTATTTACAGAGTCAAAAAATCGAACATTTCATACAAATCCTACGAAAAGTTCCCGCAAGATCAAGAGCTCGAAAAACTCCTGATCCACGTCGGTGAGACATATCTTTATTTGAATTCTGCTTTTCTGATCTTTGGAATAACAAAAAAAGAAGGAGAAAATCCGTTCTTTATTCAGATCGACGCCACGACACGATTCTTCTCCCCATTTTCGGCGTTCCTGTACCCTTTCACATTTCAATGATCAAGGTAGAGTTTCGGAAGAGTTTAAAATATAAAGATTTATTTGAAGAATTGCTCGCAATCCGTGGAAGGGGATTTCACATATCTTCGAATCAATTTCAACCATCCGGGCTCGCAAATTGGCAAGGACAACGCTCAGTTTCCATTCCCCATGGCGACTTATCTCAAAGAACTCTCATATAGGTTTTGTTTGTTTCGAAGATAGTTTAAATACTACTGAATATAGAGCGAGTAACATGAAGGAACACGGAGAAATGAACGCCCCGAGCTTCAATTTGAACACGGCGATCAGATTGATCAAGGAGATTCAAAAGAGATTCAAGTGAGTTCTCCAATTTTTTTTGTTTCTATCATTTTTTTACAGAACGGAAGAAGCCGAAGAAAGAGAAAAGGAAGGCGCTGTGAAGCAAGATAAGCTCGTTCTGAGTCAGTCGAAAGTGAATCCGAAGATCAAAGATTTGTAAGATTTCCGTGACTCGAACATTCTTACTTTCTCGTTTTGAGGCTCATCCGACCGAACATCATCCAGAAACGTATAACGGGCTCCCTAGAAGCTCATGTCAATGGATTCCGGTACCTGAAACTTTGAATATTCCAAGCAACTTGCCAAATTGAAGGTACACATCTCTGCGAGGCGACCGCATCGACGTCATCTACAACAATATCAAACACGCCTTCTTCCAACCTTGTGACAACGAAATGATAATCCTGCTCCATTTCCACCTAAAGAACCCTGTGATGTGGGGCAAGAAGAAATACAAGTGAGAAAGTAGAGCACAAACGCATTTCCAACCCCCTTTCGACTTTCAGAGACGTCCAGTTCTACACAGAAGTTGGAGAAATAACCACGGATCTGGGCAAGTACCATCACATGCAAGACCGTGACGACGTCCACAGCGAGCAGGTTTCCTGTCTTTTTCTTCCAATCACGCGAATACCAAAGATTTTAGGTGGAGCGAGAGATGAGACGCAAACTGAACGCCGCCTTTGCCAGTTTCACGGACAAGGTTTGTTTGGGGTGCCCCCAATGATATTCCTGCCCATTCAAGGTGCGACGACTGACAAACGACCAAGTCGACTTCGATTCCCCCTTCACCGACCTGGGCTTCTTCGGAGTCCCTTACCGGTCTTCTTGCACTCTCCGGCCAACTTCTCTCTGCCTTGTCAATCTGACCGAATGGGTAATAACAGATCTTCCAAATGTATCCATTTCGATGTTCAGCCGCCTTTCATCGTGACCCTCTCTGAAGTCGAACTCGTCCACTTTGAGCGAGTTTCGTTCCAGTTGAAAAACTTCGACATGGTCTTCGTCTTCAAAGATTACGCTCGCAAAACCCAAATGGTGCAGCAGATCCCAATGAACAGTCTCGATACCATCAAGGTCGGTGTATATTTCACCTCTCTACGTCGTTTTTTGTTGTCAAATCTCTTTTTGAAGAGTTAAAAGAGGATCTTTATCGAGGCATATGACTATGTGAAAACTTTCAGGAGTGGCTCAACTCTTGTGACATCCGCTACACGGAAGGAATACAGTCTCTGAATTGGCCCAAAATCATGAAAGTATGTTTTTTATAATTGCCGAAAAAGAGAACTTTTGAAAAATACTGTCGTGGTTCTTTGTCGAAAAATGGCATTCATATGCTGCTTTTTAGAAAAATCTTCGTAATAAGGACATTTTAGAGTTTTTTTTGTTTTATAGAATAATTTTTAATCTCTAGATTCGGAGCGAGGTTTTGATAACGTTTTTTGTTTTGGTACTTCTCTGGTTCCTGGTGTGATTTATATACAGGAAAGTCCACAAAAAGCAACTTGATATATTTTTTTTTCTGCAGTCTTTTTCACAATATACTTTAGGACTAGAACCCTGAATTTTCACTGAAAAAAGTTATTAATCGCATCTCTAAGCGATTAGGCTTCGTTTTTTTTTTTCAACAGCAAAATCAACTTCTAGGTAACCAAGCTCTCTATTTTTATCGATATTTTTTTTTACCAATATGAAAAATCAGACTATCGTCGACGATCCCGAGGATTTCTTCGAAACTGGCGGCTGGAAATTCCTCGATACTCACTCTGACGACGAAGGGGCTGAAGTGAGTTCAAATTTTTGACCGATTCGTAATTCAGAAAATTCATTCATCTGAGTGTTGCAGGACGAGAGTGAATCCGAAGATTCGTATGACCCTAGCGACTCGGAAGGATCGGAAGAAGACAGCGACGAAGACGAGAGCGAAGGTTTCCTTGCTTCGAAACCGCTCATAAACAAGTGCGGCTGGTTAAGGTGAGCAGACGGAGAGCGAAGACGAGGAGGGGTCGTTGGATTCTGATGAGTCGGAAGGCAAGGAGTGGTCCGACCTCGAGGAAGAAGCCGCTCGGGCCGATAAACGGATGGAGCAGGTTCGGCTCTTTGGCTTCCCAACGGTCATCGAATTGATTTTGAGGAAGGCAGCGATCCTCGTCATCGGGATAGGGATCGCGATCGGAAGCGTGGAGGCGTCAGCAGCAAAGGCGGTCCGCCTATGAAAAAGAAAAAATAAAATCTCTTCCTTGTGTTAAATTATCCTATCTTTTTTCATCATCATGATCGCGATTCAGAATCCAAATCTCACAGTTGTTAACCGTTTTTCTACTGATTTGTCTGTCAAAAATGGCTTTTAAAAGCTGAATCTGATTTAAAACGCATTTTCTTTTGAAAAAAGTCAAGTAGAATCACCGCATGTTCAAACCTCATTTAGTGAATGAAGTCACAGTTTAAACTATCAAAATAGTTGATCAGTCGATGCATTTTATTTCGATTGCATAGTTCCTTTAAAAAGGCGAAAAAAAATGTTCAAATTGTTATTTTGTTGATATTCGTGCGTTTCGCTTCAAGACCTTCTTTTGAATTGTAAGCAAACTAGAGACCGGCTACAGGCTACGGCGGTTCGCACATTCGGTGAATCAACTTGAATGCCTCGCTCAGAAAGCGAAGAAATATATTCGAAAAAACCAGTGATTCCACAGATTTTTTCTCTCATCTATCATGCATTAACCTCGGACATCGACGTGTAAAGTCAAATAATTTACGCTATCTTTCCATAAATTAACTATTTTCCGGCTCGCGATTGTATGCTTGATAATATTTCACGTTTCATCTCATTTTGTTGAATAAAACTGACAATGAATATTCTCGCAAGTTTTTGGAATAGCGAGGGTGGAAGTTCCAGGTTACTTACCTTTACTTTATAAATTGTGACGATTATGTATCGAATAGCATCATTTCGATTCTAGTGCAATTCGTTAATTTCAGTAGAAGTTTTTCTGATAACGAGGCAGTGATTCAAAGATTTTTCATTTTTGAGAAGTGTAAGCTGAAGATTACACTTTGAATCAGGGTTGTGCGAGATCTCGTCTCGAATTACCGATGGAAAGTTTGGTATTAATGATTTAAGTACGTTCGAATTGTCGTAAACTGGAGTAGTGCAATGAGGAAAGAGGAACAGATCCGAAAAATAGCCAATTTATAACTTTTTAATTAGTTAAAAAACTAAAAGATCGAAGGTATACCCAGCGCGCGCACTTTCGGCAACAAAAACGCCGTCAGTGCCTAAGTTATTTGGGCGTTTTCAAAATTGACTCGTTGATCGTGGCGTGTTCTTTGGAAAAAACGAAAGTTGCTTCGAAACGCAAAAAATTGCTCGAAAACAAAAATTAGTACTGTTTTGGAGCAAATTTGGCGCGCCGATGAACACGATTTTTCGTTTTGAAGCATGTCCCGTTTCTCCGATGAACACGCCATCGTTTGAAACTATACTAAATTGTTATTCCGGGTATAACCGCGCAAGAAATCACCGGGCCTTGACGTGTTATTTAGATGTGTGTAGAACCGGCATTGCCCTTGGATCTTTATTAGAGCAACTCGGCACCGCCAATTGGTATGCGTTCTGAGCGCAAGAGTGACAACACAAGTAGGCGGCGTGCCGTTGGCACGTCTACATGATAGTGCATATGGCAATGAGGTCAAGTCAAATGGCGTCCTGTCACACGGGAGCTCTTAGAAAGAATGAATCCTATAACGACTTTACTTAGATACGACCTTTTTTACGGTGACTTTTACTGCTCAACTTCAAATTTTGAATGTAATTAGGCATTTCCAACGAAAATTTCGAACTCACGCGTAAAAGTCAACTTAAAGATGTCCATTCTCCGGTTAATCTTTATAAGACCCATTTTTTTCCAAGGACTCTCGGAATACCTATTTCGCCTAGTTCGCGGAATCCTTTAAAAAATTTTTTTATAGTCAATGTTTCCTGACTTGAAAGGCGAGGGAGGCGGGGCAAGGGGCGGGACGCGTAGCGTGTGCGTACGCGGTTCTTGGCGCCAGTTCAATTCAGTCGCCGCCGACTGTTTAAAAAGCTCGGCCACCGCTCTTTTTCTGTATTTTCTTCTATTTTTTGATGCACACATGAACATAATCAATAAATAATTAAAAAAACAAGTGAAAAGAGCAATAAATAAGCTCTCTGAATGCTCGCTAGCGGTTGAATTGAACACGTGCCAAGAACCGCGTACGCACACGCTACGCGTCCCGCCCCTTGCCACGCCTTTCAAGTCGGGAAACATTGACTATACACCTTTTCACAATAAGTTACATGTTCAAAGTGGTTTCGCAAACTTTCTATTATTCCAAACATTTTTGATACTTCCTGAGAAAACATTTTTTTAATTTTTGTTCGTGAAATATATTGTATCGTTAATATGATAACGATCATACTATTTTTTAAAAACTTCTGTCTGAAAACTTTTGAAAAGTTTCTCGCTCGATCTCGTCTCGATTTTCCGTCTCGATTTTTCGAGACGGGTCTTAGAAAATGTCTCGTCTCGTCTCGAAAGATCAAGGCAACACATCATTTCGTCTCAAACTCAAAAAGTCCTATAGGCCATTCCGCGCCAGCTTGTCACGTTTTTCTTTCCGCCAAAAGGCCAGGTGAAATTTAACCAACTTTCGCTTCAAGACTTTTGTTTCTTGCCATTATAAAAGCAGACGTGACAAGCTGGCGCGGAATAGGCTATATATCGCACAACCCTGCTCTGAATATTCAAAAATCCTTCGAGCTGTTACATCTTTCATTTAGTTCAAAAAAGTTTTATAACTTCTTCGAATAATTTTATTCGTTCAAAAATCGCATAAAATGAAACAGGATATAGGAAATAACGATGTCACTCCCAAAAGAAAGGCGAGAATTCCTAATTTGGGCAAATTATGAAGGATTTAAACTTGGGATCAAATAGAAGCTGCAGCACATGCACTGAAGATGAGCTCTTCGCCGGAGACTTCCGCGGGACGGAGATCCGCGACGCCAACCTTGGATCCCAGTGATGGCGACGACCTTTGTGAGTTTCTGGATTCGACATTTGATTCCCTTATTCGTTTGGTTCTCTGCCTTAAAAAAAGGTTTTGATTATAACTTTTGGGTTTTTTGAGCCGACTCACCGCTGGCGCTGTAAAAAGAAAAGTAAGTGCGAGAAAAATTTAGCTGCTACACAGAATTCGCTTAAGCTTTCAGCCATACTGGGAAAAGCTGAAGTGGTTCCTAGAAGGAGTTTGAGGTTTAGGAGTCCTTTAGTAACCTTTGTAGAGTGTTTTTCCTCCCTATAGGACCCGCTCCAGCTTTTCCCAGTACGCTATCAATTCCATGAAAAATAAATTTCGAATAATAGTCAGTTCTGAGATGGAAAAAAAACTGATTGTTGAAAATATTCGGAAAGATAAGTTTTTATGTTCGAATTTTGCACGTCGCAAATAGAAAAAAAATTTTAATGACTTTTTTTGCAATGCTCACTTATCTGTCTTCATTCAGTAGATATAGCCGAATTACGGTTAGCTTGAGACGCTAAGAGGGCGTGGCCTGCCTGCGCTCTCCACGAACCCACTGTCTCTTTTTTTTTTATCGCGTCAAGACCCTTTTTTCGATAGCTTAAGCCCTCCGTTAATCAGCTATAATCGGTTTTCAAGAAGCCCCGTATTTTGGACCGTATTCATCCCCCTTCTTCGAAGAGTTAAAGACGAATTTTATAAATTATCAGTTGAAATTAGAGAGATCACTACGGATTTGTAGTGATGTGCCGCGTGTGTCGAGGCAACGAAGGCAGTTTGTATTACCCTTGTCTGTGTACCGGAAGCATCAAATACGTCCATCAAGAATGTTTGATACAATGGCTCAAGTATAGGTAAGATATATCCATATGGCGAGAACTCTGAAGGATTCTATTTCAGTAAGAAAGAAGTTTGCGAGCTGTGCAGCTACAAATACTCGTTTCAACCGATATATCGTCCCGACATGCCGAAAGCTTTGCCACTCGCGGAGATCACGAAAGGTTCTTTTTTCGCTTGCTTTCATTACAAAAATCAGCGAATTCAAGAAGAGTGCTGAGGAATTTCTCTGCTTCTGAAGGCTTCAGGCCAATATCGTGAAAGCTGTCGATCATTTTCGATAGGGTGGAAAGGGTGGAGAAAGGCTTCAAAGAGTGTTCCTTTTTTCCGGCCTTTTTGCGCCATTTCATCGGCCCTTATGCACTATTTTTGCTGCCTCTACCCTTTTCCACTATTTTTTGAGCCTTTCAAGTTCTAGTAAAAATATTAAGGAAGTCTTTTTGCTGCCTTTCTGCGGCCTTTTTTGAGCCTCTCCCTTTTACCGGCCATTATCCACCATTCCGACCTTGCTCGAGTAAGAATATGCTTTCAGTAACGCTTAACAAAAACTTTTTTTAGTTTTTTTAGCTTTTTCTCAATCTATATTTTTTTAGCTGTCAAAAAAATCAAATTTTTAATGTTTTTTTGGGGCTTTTTCTAACAGAAATTAATCATTACGAAATACTAATTATTTCTTTTTAATTTTTTGCGGAAAAATATGAAGTCCTAGCTAAAAAATAAGATGCTAGCATTAATAGAAAAGCTTTTCGTAGAAAGCTGTTTTCAGGAGTTTTGATCTCAACGGGTAAGATGTTCAAGACGTGGCTGCTGTACACTTTGGTGATGGTGGCGTGGCTCGGACTGGTGCCGCTCACCACGGCGAGAATCTACAACTGCATCTTCCACGTCTCGCTGCACGAACTCTTCTCGCTACCCTTCCAAGTCTTCCGGACCGATCAAATCTTCCCTGACATCATCAAGGTTCTGTCTGGACCCTTCTCTCTCTCAGACGCTGTGTCTTCAGGGCGGAGTTTTGCTCGCCATTTTCATCTGCATCTTCATTTCGTTGGTCTGGCTCCGTGAACAGATCGTTCTAGGAGGCCCTGCCAATTTCTTAGCTTTTGGTTTATTCGATTCGCGTTCTCTTCTATTTTTTCGCTTTAGAAGACGAAGTAGAAGGAGATGCGGGAGAGGTAGAGGAAGCCGTTGGAGCCGAAGAGGCGCCGGCTAATGATGCCGCTCTTGAAGAAGACGTCGATACCGAAGACGATAATGACGAGGAAGAGGAAGGCGCTGAGATAGTACGCTTTTTCAAATAGAAAAATTGATTCCTACGCTATCAAAAGAATCAAAAGAAAACGAAAAACTTCTATTCTTACAAAGTTTTGAACCCCGGTCATAGACACCGCAGTTCAAGGTCGCTAGCCACTACACCACGCTGCCAACTGAAGTCACATACCCTCTTGCCTTACAGCACTTGTTCAGAGTGCAAACTTTGAAGATTCATAACTCGAAAACGAGAAATTGTATTCGTGTTCTGGAAAGAGGCGATCTTATAGTACATTTCAGCAAAATTTCATGAAAAGTTCAACCGACCACCACTTCTCTTGTTAAGTGGACTGTTATAACCACAGCTGAGACTGGAATTTTTTAATAATAAGATGAAAAAAATAGACTTTTTCTGATTGATCTGACTGCTGTGAGTTTGGAATCCGAGTGGCTCTCAAGATTGGCTTCTCTGTTACTGATGAGGGTCGCCTAACCGGGCTAACACGGGGGCTCAGCGCGTGCGCCTGTATTAAAACCGCATAAGCAAAGCTGGTAGAACGTTTTGGCAATTTTTGGGCCAGCTGAGGCGCGGTTTTAGCCCAGTTGGGTCACCGATTTTCGAAATAAATAGCTGGATCACCTTTTTTCTCAAACCCGTGGTCCCCCCGTTTTAGCCCAACTGAGACTCAAAGCCTAAAAAACAGGGGTACACCCATTAGGGCACCTGGCCGTCTTGCGAGTTCATAGCATTCATTCGAATCACAATTCCGATCAAAAAATTAAAAAAAAACTAAACTCCTTTGGCGAATCAAATAAGATTTATTAAGGTGGAAGAAGCAGCTCAGCAGGCGAACGTTGCCGACGCTGGAGTGGAAGAAGCGCCGCGAGTCCGTCGAGGTAACCGTGAGACGGATGGACGTCGTGATCCGCTGTTTCAGGTCGACAGCCTCGTGCCGCCGCCCAGGATCAGGACGACAATTGGCGAGACTGGGACAGGTGATTTTTCTACATCAGGAGAAAATCCTTGACCAAATTCATTAGAGTTTCCCGAAAATCAGTGGACTTGATTTTTTTGCATTTTTTTATGAACACAGGAGAAAATGGGAGCCAGAAGCTTGGAATTGAGAGATAGTCGTTTTTGAACAGAGAAGATGTCTTTGTCAGACCTATCTAAATCGTTACGCGTTTGAGATTCGGAGAAGATATGACGTGGCAAAGACTCCTGGGCCTCGACGGCTCTCTGGTGTTTCTAGAGCACGTCTTCTGGATGATCTCTTTGAATACCCTGTTCACGGTCACCTTCGGTACGAATCTCCGTCAATCACCGCTGAATCTATCGTTCAGCCTACCTGCCTTATCGCTTCGGTTCATACGTGCTCCACTTGGCCGGCGTCCAAGGAAAACTGCAGTACTTTCCTTCGATCACAGCCATCCTCTGCGGCTACGTCGTCATTGCGATGATTTTCTACGTCATGCATCAATTTGTCGGCTTCCTCAAGATCAAGCCGTTGGTCGAGTTTGAGCTTCTTCTGATCCATGAGTTTTTCAGTCTGTATCGAATTTTCGGCATCGCCTTCTTGATACTAAAGGTTTTCTTGCTTGTTCTGATGGAGATCGGCTTTTTCCCTGTCATGTGCGGCTGTTGGATGGATATTTGTACGTTGGTTAGTTTTTCCTTTCTTTCAATTCCGATTCAAAATACTTGACGTAAGCCGATCCAACAGATTATTTCTCTTGGAATTTCTTAGGAACTCCAGAGCGGCCCCCATAGGGGAAATTTTTGGTGCCCTCAGAGGGTCCCCTCTAGGGACCACTTCATCAATCTCTACAGGGACCTACAAAGCTTGCGAAAGTGGCCCCTATAGGGGAAATGCTAGTCGATGAATGTTATTAACTCTAAGCTAAGAAGCATTTTCGTGGAAAGAACTGAATAAATAAGCGTTTTTTGAATTACATTGAAAGAACCCTATAGGGTCCATTTGAGCTTTAGGGGCTATGTGATCAGACCTTAAACCCCTATAGGGACCACTTTTTCGGCCCTTATAAGGGTTGTTTTCCTCCCTGAACCCTATAGGGACCGCTCCGGGACTCCTAAGTTGGTAATTTTCGAGAATTCGTCTACAGAATGATTTCTTTAAAAGAAGAAGAAAACGATTTTCAGCCCCTGTTTTCGGCGACGCTGTCCCAGAGGGTAGCCACTTTTGCGGCTTCGCCTTTCATGTCTGTTTTCATACACTGGATGATCGGAATGGTGAGTTGTGGAGGCCTTAACCATTCACGCTGGTCTTCTCCAGGTCTACGTCTTCTACTCGGCCTCGTTCGTCTTGTTGTTGCGCGAAGTGTTGCGTCCGGGAGTCCTGTGGTTCATGCGCAACCTCAACGATCCCGATTTCAACCCCATCCAGGAGGTTTCCCTCGCCTTCTTCCTCATGACTAGAATAGTTTTCAGATGATCGACCAACCGTTCTCACGGCACTTCCGAAGGATCATCATATCAACTGTAAGTTTGTCGTCTCATCAAAAAACACGATTTTGGTGTTTAAGTCGTTGTTCTTCACGACGATACTGATGATCTTCTACGTCCCTCTCAAGTTGATACAGAAGGTTCTGCCGTCTGTGCTGCCGTACAACGTCTCGATGAGCGCTGACACCCCGCTCAGCGAACTTTCTCTCGAGTTGCTCATACTTCAGGTTTTTTTCTTGGAGCTTTTTTGGGATAGAGTTAGAAAATTCGCAATTTCATTTTTTTTTTTTGTTCAGCTCCAACTGCCTTTTCCTTTAGCTTCATTCATCTCCACCGTTTTTTAAAAAATTTTTCAAAGCTTTTTCCGATTAAGGTGGTGCTTCCCACTATCCTCGAACAAGCCCACGGCCGAACTTTCCTGAAAATTGCGGTTCGACAGTGGTGCAGGCTGGTTGGTCGAGTGTTGAAACTTGACAGGTTTCGGCGGAATAACTGGCGTTCGATCTCAAAATGCTCTTGAAGGTACCTCTTGTCAGACAACGCAGCGAACGAACGTCAGGCTCAGCCGGCGGCGGCCGCCGGGGGTGGATTGGCCGCCGAACACCAGGTGACTCACAGTAGAGCGGGAAAGAAAATATGACAAAGCGGCAAAAAAAAATTAGACAACAAAAGTAAGCCAAAAAGAAGCGAGCTGAAAATTTTTCCACCCGTTGACAGAATTATTATCTTTTGCATTCCATCGATAAAGCTAAAGGCTGAAATTTGAAAGATAAAGGCTGATTCACGGCCGGCTAGAGCCATAGAATTAATGGAAAAAATTTGAAAATTTTCAATAAATCCACGATTTTGTAGGCGCTTCTGTTGCTTCGAGAGCCTCAGGCGTACGAGCCGTATGTGCGACCCTCTTATTTCCCATTGAGAATCGCCGTTTTGCTCGCCTTCATGGCGGCCACAACTTCATACTGTAGTGTTTGTTTCTTCGTGGTACCTGGTAGGACAAGTTTTTTCGATTGTTAGTTTTCCTCGTTTTTCAGCAACGATTGGCCGCTTGACGATTCATCTAGTGACGGGCCACACCAACGTCCACGAGATTTACAGTGTCAGTATCGAGGAAAGCGAGAGAAAAGAAGGAAAAGAAGTTCAGGTCGGCCTCGGCCTCTACATCTGCTGGTTGAGCGGCAAAGCAGCTTACGTGCTGTCGCTTGTTTTCCGCCGGCGCGATTCTCAGAACTTCCGGCAGGCGATCCGATATTACTCCTACTTGGTTCGTCAATACAAAAATGGTTTTGCTAGGTCGAAAAGAAGCTATTTTTTGATTTTTCCCCATTGAAAGATCTAACAAGTTTTTTTTAGTTAGTAGTTCACTTCTTTTTCAAATTGATGTCTTTTTCAAAAAAATCACTCTTCGAACTGGAAAATAGGTCAATAGTGAGCTCTTGGGGGCGCGCCGTAGAGCAACAGGTTGTCTGCCTGTCTATGCCCCTCAAGCGATACAAGGGGGGTAGGAAGAAGAAGACGACAGAACTCTTGAAAATTTTAGTTTAAACCCTTATTCTCGTAGAGGCAGACTATGTAGGTCATGCCAAAAAAAATTTGAAACATCTTGAATAACTCTGACCGAAGATATTTTCCATTTAAAGGGTTTGCGACTGAGCTTGGCGGCTTTGCCGGTACTCTTCCTCATTCCCTGGCTGATTGGCGTCTACTTCCAACTTGTCGTTCTGACTCCGATGCGTCTATCCTCTAAGCAGGCACGAAACAACACGTCTTTTTTTCAACTGAAAAATCAGACGCCTTTGTACTTCCCATATCAAGACTGGGCGATGGGAATCCTCCAAATGAAGGTTTATGGCGTCGCCGTTCTGATTGGTCCTGACTGGTGGTTGAAACGGCAGCTCGAGACGGTTCGTCTTATTTGTGACCTAGTTTTTCGCCCTATTATCAAAACTTTCTCTTACTCGAATATATTAACGAAAAAAGTAGGTTTTTGCGCGTTAAAAATGTGCAAACGTATGAAGGATCTATTCTGCTGCTAAATTCATAATGCGAAAAGTGGCTCGATTCAAAATAACAACTTTAAAAAAACGTTCATTTATCAAATTCACAATGTAAATCCACAGCCGGAGCTGCGAGACTCGCGTAGATTTACGCGATATAGGCCACGCCCACTTTCACGCGCCTCGCCCGTTTTGCAACGCCGTGCATTGTCTAAAATTTTCTAAAAGTTCATTCACTCAGATCTGACGGAGTGGATATACATATTCTAAGTTTTTGATGTGAAATTTGTTTCCAATATTAAACTGACTCCGATAAATTATACTTATTTCAAATTGTAGATACATCAACAAGGCTTGGCGAATTTCAATGCGACGGATGTTTTGCTTCGTTTGGCGCTGCCCATTTCTTTATACCTCGGTGGTTGTATAGCGGTGCCAGCAGTTTTAGTGAAAACTATGGCACTTTTTCATAGTAGGGATCTGTCTTCACTAAATATGTCAAAGGGAATGTTTATAGGCTGGTCAGAACAGGAGATGATGTTACTCCTCCGGTTCAGCTACCCCCTGCTGCTTTTCGTTATGATCCTCGTCGCTTTCATCCAATGGCAACTGGTCAAATTCCGCGAGCTGGCGGAAAACATCAAAAATGAGAAGTGAGCCGACTTGGGGTGAATTGAACGGATATGACTTTCAGGTATCTTGTTGGAACGCAGCTTGTCAATTACGAGCGTTAGAATTGTGATATGAAATCGTGTATTATATTTGCAAGTTAATAAACATTTCTTTATTATCCTCTGATAGCGAAATTTCAAAAAAATTTGCATATTCGATTTTTTTACGTTTTACAACCCTTTTTGAAGTTCCAGTTAAACTTTTTGGCTGGAATGCGAGTCAAACGAGTGGAAGTCGTATTTTGTGGGCAACTTGTGCTGGTAAACTTTGCAGTCCGACCAGAGCGGCTTAGTTTTGAACTCAATGCGGTGAGTCGATTTTTCGGCTTGGACTTGGAGCTCCTGCGGCTCCAAGGTTCGACTCGCCTGATGATAACAGTCTTCTTCTACAAGTCCTTCAATGAAACTTTTGATAAATCATTATCTTAACCTATGTATAAATGGTCACCAGGCAGTACGTTCGAAATTTTCTCCTCTCCTTTCCATTTTATATCCTGAGGACAAATTACATGTTTGTCATTTGCATATTTCGCTGCATCTAACGGCGATATCGAAAAAAAAAATCGTATTATTCGTGTCAAAAAATAATAATAAACCTGTGCGATTCTGGTCAATTCGTAGACTTGAGGAGGAGGTAAAGATATTTTAGAACTGGCAGCTAGCCGAAGAGGTTCCTCAGGAGCCACCCAACGATATTCTGACATCTCAGCAGTGCACATTCGCACCTTCGGTTCATCTGAACCAGATTTTCGATAATTTCCGATAAAGTACCGTCAACGAGAGCGAGAAAAAATGAGGTCAAGAAGCGCTGAGAATGATGTGTAGGTGTGAGCCAGGTGTTCCAGTGAATCATATCTTCTTGGCCGTTGGCGCCAGCCTAAATTATCTTCTTAGACTAGTTTTGACCCAATCACTTAACTTTTTCAAAAAAATGTGGAGCTGAACAAGTCTTGTCCTGTAAATTCGAAAGCTCTTCATTCTTTTCGGCGCTCTCAAACTTTCCGGAGGCTTTGAACAGAATGCCCGTCTCCTCGAAGAGTTCCTGAAAGCAGAGATGCAGGTGTTGGCAGGGGTCTGCTCAACGAACCCGCAAGGCGCAAGTCCGCTCGGGAGTACCAGAAAGTTGGTCGCTTTTGTCTACGACACCCCCAGGAAAAACGAGAGCGTTTGGCATGAATTTTGCCGTCGAACCTCGTTTCATCATCAATATTCGGTTAGTCTTCTTTGAAACTGTCAAAAAATCAAAAGCTTCTTCTTTTTTTTCTCAAAACTAACGCAATATAATAGATGACGCAGATCTCCATGGTTTTTTGAAGGCTTGGTTCATAACCTTTACGGGGAAAATTGTTATAATAGAATGTAAATTCTTAAAATATTGAGCGGTAATACATTTTTTTGAACATTATCAAAGCCCTAAATAATTAAAAATCATCTTTATTTACAAGAAAGTGAAAATTTTTAAAAGTGAAAAGCTTTTTTTACAAATGGAAGAATAGTGTTTTTAATCGATTTTTGGTATTATTAATACTTTTTAAACTCTAAGAGCTCTCAGTTTTTATGCGCTAATGGAAGGTTGGGAGAAAATGCATACAGTAGAATGAAAAAAAAAACTTAATGAAGATATTTGGTTCGGAAAAAAACTTAAAAGATACATATTATCATTATTTAAAACCGTTCAATAAGGGAGAATCATATCAGTGTGTAATACGAGCAGAACTGAACAAATTGTCGATGACAGTTTGCAAGGAAGATTCGGTGTACTTCAAGCCTTGAGGGAAAGCGTGCAGCTTTTGGCAGGCATCGAGAAGAGGTGCGTAGCCTTTCCAGACGCTTTGCTTCACTTTCGAACGGATCTCCGAAGCCATCTTGACGTCGGACACGCAGTAGTCCGCTTGTTGAGCAAGCACTTGCTCGAACTCCCTCACAAACGCCTGCAAATACCGCTTGGAAACACGGAAATTATAATTTGAAACACGGGCGGTCAAAATTAGACATTGCTCTGAGCTTTTACGAACGATTGCTGAGTTTCTTTTCGGGTATAGTCGGAATGGTTGAGAATGGCCGCTAAAAAGGAGAGGCTCAAAAAAGGCCGCAGAAAGGCAGCAAAAAGGGTTCCTTTGTCACCCTAAAAGGAAAATTTCTAAGGAGCCTTTTTCCTCCTTTCCAGCTTATGGGGACAAATCTGTATTCTAGAATGCCTCCTCCGCAGTACAAAACGGGGGCCGATTCAGTAACTCCTGGGCAATCTTTCATATTCGCCCCCCACACTGCTTTGAAATAGTCCTCGAGTATATTACATTTTTATATGCCGTCACGGGTATATTACAGTATAACCCCCATATGTGGGGGTTATACTGTAATATACCCGTGACGGCATATAAAAATGTCCCAATTTTGGCCAGAGCATGTTGGAAATTATCCAATCTTGGCGGATTTTCGCAAAGTACAACTCAGCGTCTACTTGCTCTCGTCTTGTTAATAGATAGAAAATTGATCAATTCAGATGAAAGTAACTGTTTTGAAAACACGTTTGAAAGACCCTCGAAATCACTCACCATCATGCAGTCCCGAGCTGCATTCTTGTCATCCCCTATGCGATTAACCGACTGGAGCGAGTTAATAACTCCGCTCCAACTGAAAATATCCAACTTTGTTCAAGACTTCTAGGACAAAAAACCTTTGCATGTATTGTCTGAGACAATTGGAGATTTCAGTTTGATAAAAAGAGAGAATGTTTGTATTTTGCTCGGAAATAACTGGCAAAAGTCCATCTTCTTCGTCGGCCAAAGTCTGAGAAAAAACTATACTGCTGCAAATGAAAATCTACTCACTTTCGCAATATAATTGTAATTATTTAGAAGAAACATGGTGGCTAATGTCGGATCGTCATAATACTCGCACTTTTTCTTCAACATGCTTCCAAGAGCTGACAAAACACGAGCTGAAAAAAAAACTTAGATAGGTGGCCATTGTAGTAGTGAACCGAAAAGTTTGGGCAGAAGGAAGGAGGGATTATGTCCTTGAGGTGCAGTCATCGCCAAAACTTGATGGGTGACAGAGACGCGATGGACCGTCAGGCTGGACAGGAAGTTCAGCGTCTGAAAGCAGACCAAGGAATGATTTCATGGGGATCGACACACCGTGGCCGTGGTGGGATGGACGTTTCCATCTGGAGGAACGAACTTGTTCGAGTCCTCGTTGAGGTTGACAACGGCTTCTGTTAGGTAGGACGAGCACTTGACTTGCATCACGCGCATCATTTGCTCAAAGTTGACGTCTGCTGAACTGTTCTGAACACAGGCCGGTTTATGACAGAGGAGATTGAAGCAGCACCGTCGCCAGATTGTGGAACCGCGCCTGGTTTTCCGAGAGGAACTGGAGCAATGGGAGAAGTGGAGTGATTCCGGGGTCTTTTTCCTGTACCACACGAAACGTGAGTCCGATCACAAACGACAGCGGACGCGACACCAATTCTCGGAACACCTCAACGTCGCGTTAAACCTTCTCGTCTCGGGCAAAGTCGGAATGGTGGATTATGAAGGGAGAGGCTCAAAAAAGGCAGCAAAGAGAGTCCCTTCATCGAGCCTTCCTCTGGGATTTCAAAGGCTCAAAAAATGGTGGAAAAAGGGAGAGGCAGCAAAAAGGCTGCATAAGAGCCGATGAAATGGCGCAAAAAGGCTCGATAAAGGTCCTCTTTTCGTTGCCTTTTTGCGTTCATTATCCACCATTCCGACTTCGCCCAAGAGATCAAAAGAAACAGAAATAGAAGCAACCTGTGCCCGTCGCGTGGTGTCCGGAATCGCCTTCACCAGAAACTTTTCCTCAGTTTCCAACAGAGACAAAAGAGAGATGCAGATGAGCAGACAGCCCTCGACTTCTGTGATCTCGTTCTCTTTCTTTTCCAACTTCTCGTTTCTCGTCCCACTTTTCTTCGTGCTTTAACGCAAGGATTTACAAAAATCAACATGAAATAAAAAAAACCTCTTTACCCGGGCTCCGTTGACAAATGACTTATAATTTTGTAAGATGGATTGTATGGTTTTAAGCATAAATCCCCCTCTGAAACAAAAAACGTTTCCTTCTGAAGTATCTTACGTTGAACCTGTATTCAGAGTAGTGGCCTAAAAACTGTGTTCGATTCTGCTTGAGGAACCATGTGGCCAGTTTGATAATCGGCTCTTCGTTATTCACAGCTCTCAGCTCGGCGAGTCGTTGTTCAGCGGAAAGTATGCCTGACAAATTGAAAGATACCAAGCTATTCAGACAATTCAAACAAAAAAAGAGAAAAAAGACACGAAATTTCAAAAATATTTTTTTCTAATTGGATCTAGATTCGAAAGTTTACGGAAAATTCTGACTAGGGAACGTTTTTGAAAAACCTCCGGTTGAACTTTTGATCAAACTTTGCTGAAGAGTACTTTAGAACCTTTCGAATGCCGAAAAAGAAGATAAAACCTCACAATAGTTCTGATTTTCGAGCTAACACACCTTCCCCCAGAAACGCGATGAACCGTTGATACCAAAATTTCAAATTGACTTTTCTGAGCTCAAAATTTGGTCACAACAACTACACGAAGTCCCGAAAATTTCCAACAGAATTTTTACTGGCTCCGCCCCTTTTTAACGGTTGGGAAAATACCAAAAAAATGTAACTTTTTTCTCCGTCGTCCAAATCGAATGAAACTTTTTTTAAACGAAGGACAGTGGCAAAACACGATTCAAAAGCTTGAAGTAGCGCTTTTTTGGCATGGGTAGGGTATTTTGCGGACTTTTAAGCTTCATAACTCGGAAACCAGAACTATTGCGGGAAACTCTTTTCTTGTTCTGGAATCAGTAGGTCCTAAAATACATTCAAGCACAGTTTCATCGGAAGTTCAAACCTAAAACGTGCAAAAAATCCATTTTACCATAATAAAGTCGGAAAACGAGAACGAAAATATTTTAAGAATCAGAGTACTTTTCAGAAGATTTTCAGCAAAGTCCGAAATTGTGCCGAAAGTAATGTGAAAACAATCAGTACATAAAACGTTTAGTCCATTTTTCGTGTTTTGAAAAGGCGGGACCTCTCTGCGCCCCCCTCGTCTCTCGACGACCCTCTCTTGTTGACGCGCTGTTTTCGCGTTTCTATGACCTCCCCGGTGAGGGAACAGAGAGACGCAGACACTCGAAAAAGTCGCGACGAACAGACTATAGGAAGCATAGAGGACACAAAAATTAACCATTTTCGGACACAAATTTGGCGAAAGCTGCGGCGTCCATCTCCACTGTGTTGCTCTGCAAAAGCGAACGGAACGACTTTTCCAGTATGGTGAAGCCGATGTCCAGAGTAACTTTCTGCGAATGAAAATTTATCAAAGCTTTTCCACGGTCCACTACCATATTCTCTGTCTGGTTTGCGTAGTTTGGATGGGCCTCGAAAAAATTGATGGCCTGTTGTAAACATTCCATGTTGCCGAGGTAAGACTGCATATCCGTGAGGGGATTGTTGTTTCTGAAAAGTCATTAAAATTTCTCCAGCTCGAAATATTTTTTTTTGAATCGCATAAACTTCGAGTCTGAGAGAATTCAGCTCTGTCAAAGAAGAGAAATATCTCGAAAATAAGGCCCAGTAAATATAGTCCGTTCAGATTTTTAACGTCAAGAATGACGTCATTCGAAAACGCTCTGTGGATGGCTCGCTTTCCGGGGTTTATCGCGCCATGAAGGGGCGGAGCTTGAGCAAGGACGAAATTTAAATACTGAACAGCCTAGAATAAACGAGCCAAAAAATCTTGTAAAAAAAATCGTTTTATACTTATAATTTTCTCTGTTTGAGGTTTTTTGTAGCTCAAGTAGCTCCACGGGAAATTCAATAAGATCTTCGAAATAAAAACAAATAATCAAAAAAGCAATTTTCATGGAATCTTCGAAAATACGTCATGAAATAGTTCAAAAACTTTCCTTGAAATTAGAACTCACCGAATCGCGTTTTCTACCGTATTTGTCCTCCCATAGAATTGCAGAGTAGCATCAATCGTAGAGATCAACTTTTGAATATCTGAGGAAAAACGGATTCATTTTCACAAAAAAATTAGAAATTACTATTTTGTTTCCTTTGAAGCTTCCCATTTACGACATGGATGGGTAGTACATTTTTTTCGAGTGACTGAATGCGGTGCTCGAATTTCTCAACTAAATTCTCGACTCCGTCTCCGATTTGTCTGCTTCTCGCCACGTTCGCCTTGAAGTTGCTCAGCCATTCGGCTTCCTTTAAGAATTTGATCTTTCTGGGGTTTTACGGTAATATAGCTAATTTACGGCTAGCTTGAGCCATCGAAAAATGGATCCTGACACGATGAGGAGACAGTGTCTGGTTGGTGGAGAGCGCAGACAGGCCACGCCTCTTTGCATCATAAGCTAGCCGTGAATCAGCTAGATTGATGAGTGAAATTCGGTATATGGGAACTTCACCTTTCTAGCGGTTATAACTCGAAAAAAAAAAACAAGAAAAAAATTAGAAAAAAATTTTTCTGAGTTGGGATCAGCGTGCTTCTGGGTATACTTCCGCATAGCTTAAGCAATTTTTAGAAGCTCCTTTGTCAGAAATCTTGATACTCACACTTGACAACTTCTTGTTGATGGTGTTGACTGCACCATCATCCGGCATGAGAGCCTTCTAATCTGCAACAACAATGGATCTGAGAAAATAATCAGAAACAAGATTTTCCACTCTTCGAAAAGTCAGCTTTTTGTATCAAAATATAAAAATTCAAAAAAATTCAATATTGAAACAAAAAAATAACTTATTTGGATATGTTTCCAAAAACTTTGAACTAGGGCAAAGTCGGAATGGTGGATAATGACCGCTTAAAGGGAGAGACTCAAAAAAAAGCTACAGAAAGGCAGAAAAGAGAGTCCCTTTATCGAGCCTCCCATTTTTTCTGAAACTTTAAAGGCTCAAGAAATGGTGGAAAAAAAGGAGAGGCAGCAAAAATGGTGCATATGAGCCGATGAAATGGTGCAAAAAGGTAGCAAAAAAGGAACCTTTTTCACCCTAGAAGGAAAGTTTCTTTGGAACCTTTTTTGACCTTTTCCAACTTTGCCTATGAAATTAACTCGAACTAAGAATTTCGAGAAATAGGTAAAAAAAAAGACAAAAGGCAGAACAAAAAAACGAGGTGCGATCTTCAAATAAATGGAAGATTTCAACTTCGCTGCGAAAAATCTTGTAACTTTCATTAAACTTTTATTAATCTTTGAGCAACATAAAGTACACGTTAAGAAATTTATTTACACAGTTAAAATATAAAAATCAACAAGAATATCAAGGATCATGAGATGTTCCTGTAGAAAGAAAATACTAGGCGCAATAAGTGTCACTACTATCCGTATCATTGCATCGATTGCCGTCGATAACTTCGAGAACAACTTTGTTGAACTCTGCAGCTTCATCGGCATAAACGTGATGACCGCCGCAACGGATCATCTGAAGCTTCAGGGTTGAGGAGAACAAGTTCAGGAGGAAAATCACCTGAATGTCAACATATCCGTTTCTTTGAGACTGGATGTCGAAAGCTGGGCCTGGCTCCACGAAGCTCTTGCTCCCGTACACAAAAGTCACGTCGACTGTCGGATCGATCCCGTTGAACCTGCAATTTTTACAGCGTCGAAACTTTTTTTTCAACTTCTACGTTTAGAAATCCAGTCCCCGAATTTGACATTACGACTAAAAAAAAAAGGAGAAAAATCTACAGCCCAACTCGTCGGAATGGTGGATAATGGTCTCTAAAGAGGAGTCTCAAAAAAGGTCGCAGAAAAGCAGCAAAAAAGTTCCTTTTTCGAGCCTCCGTCCGAATTTAGAAACCCAAGCTTGGGAACAAAACTTCATCATTAAAAGTTCCAAAAAAATAGAAATAAATCTACCCGTTTATCTTTTTTTAAAAGAAAACCACAAGGCATTGCGACTTTCCGTTCATGTTCCCTACTTGAAATGTTTATTTCGCTCACAGACAGATCTGTGGCGTGGAGGAAGAGAACCATGAAAGTTATATTTGCCTCCACTTCGATCAAGTTCCACTTTAATCTAAAAATATTTTAGGTCGAAATCGAAGAAAATCAAAAAGAAAAGTAATCTATAAACGAGTTGAATCATTTTGTGATATTTGCAGCTTCCTTATTGAAAAAAAAAACACTAGGAATAAGAATCTATTCTTACAAAAATCTTTGAAAAATCTATCCGTTTTCGTTTATTGTGACAAATATTTTCATGCAAACCTCCGAATCATAGGTCGCTTCGCCCAGCCGCTCGGAATGGACATCGCCATGAACGCCGACTCTCCTGTTGGCTCGGAGCTGTTCGTCAAGTAGATGTATTTGTAAATATCGTCCGAGTTTTTACTCGGGTACCGTGTGAGAAGGTCCGGCCGGATTTTCCTCATTATGGATGGGGCTAAATGAAAATCTTGAAAAAAGCTTTTTGCAGTTAGAAAAGGTTCAAAATTGTCTTTCAATTAGGAACTCCAGAGTGGTCCCTATAGGGACAACCTGAGAGCGTCCTCTAGGAACCACTTCACCAACTCTTATAGGGGCCACTAGAGCTTTAAAAAGTGGTCCCGATAGAGGTTATAGTTAGTTGCCCCATATAGGGGACATGCTTGTCGATAATTCTCATGAACTCTATGCAAAGAAGCATTTCCTTGCAAAAAACTAAAAAAAAATCCGTAGTTTCCTTTCAAATACTCAAAAAAAAACGATCTCGAATATTTTACTATGTCCAGAATACATACCGTATGGGCCCAACAGCCTCACTGAAGCCAACGGATTGAAATAAGAGATAAGTCCTCCGAGAAACATCATCCAATCATAAGGCTTTATCTGCAGACAAACGGGTCATATTTTTTAATTTTCAAGTGGAAAAAAAACTTGTTTTTCCGTGGGTTCCACTTTTTCTGCAAATCCCCAAGGTTCTACCAAAACGAGGTGGCGGACACGTGTCGGATGCTCCAAAGCGTAAGAAGACGCCAAGTAAGCACCTGGAAAAAATAATTAGGGAAGGATTATGATTGAGTGAAAACGTTTAAATTACACATTTAAATTGATAGAATTAATCTCAAAAATTATGCGCAAAAAAATTTAACGGTAAGCTCGCCGAACAGCGCTGAACATGCGTGACATTGCAGATGAATGAACATACCGAGGCGGCATAGCTCAGCTGGTAAAACTCATTTCTAACGTCCGCAAGGTCGTAAGTTCGAGTCCCCCCGAGGTCGACCAAGCCTTTCATCCCTCCGGGGTAGATAAAATTGGGAGCTGCATGCAGCGAAAGGGCTCAATCTCTGCCATCGGCCTTTGGAAAGCCGGCACCGTACTTCTTCCTACGACCTCTCTTGTACCTGATGTTCTACGAGCGAAATTCACAACTTCTCTGCCTAAGCCACAGCTCCTGCCGCCGTTTACACACAGATATAATCAATGAAAGTCGATTGCACATGTATTCTTACATTGAAGATGCAATAAACAGTTTTTTTTTAAACAGAACATACCGAACGAATGAGCGACAATCGTCATTTTTTCGATTCCAACCGCTTTCCTCCAGTCTTCGATAGATTCCACCATTTGCAGCTCGGCTACGGAGGCGTCCGAGCTGAAACTCGGCCTAGACGATCTCCCGAAGCCTAAAAAAGATTTAAAGCTAAAAAACTGATAGTCTCCAACCTAACAGATCAAAAGCATAGACTGTGTGATTGCGTGCTAATGGTTGCAAATTGGCGCACCACCAAGCGACGCCGGCTCCGAACCCTTGAATGAGCACTATGGGCTCCGGAGAAACCAAATCTTCTTCCGGCTTCACGTGTACTGTGTAAATCTCGCTGTTTTTAAAACGTATCTGAATATATTGCAGATATAGAATAAGAGATTATTACCGGTATGAAGGTAGAATCGTACTTGACGCCGTGTGTTTCTAGAATACGTTTTTCAATATAAGCTAACTTTCCATCTTCTGAATTTGGAGACCTGAAAAAAAAATTTCAAACTGGTTTCTCGAAACACACTTACGCCGCAGCCATTTTCAACGAAGACCTCAAAGTTCATGAAAAAAAATGTTCTGCAAATTATTTCGCCATGCAAAATTTGCGAGAGTATGCGGATTGGCGTGAAAGTTCATACGTCGCCGACGTCATATCGGACGACCAATCTTGGGTCGTGAACTTCAAAATTTTGCAAAATGAATTTTGGCGCGTTTAAGACTGGTTTCCAAGCACCAAAGTATAAATTTGAGCTCCCACTAAAAGATAATCAAGCCCTCTTAAGCTACTTTTCAGCCTAGTACCTTTGCGTTCTCGGACCACTTGTTTTTAAATTTATATTTTTTTGGATAAAAAGAACCTATTTTTTTCCTAAAACTCTTTTTTTTTTAATTTTTAATGTGTTTACAAACGTGTGTTGGAGTGCTTTTTTTTTATGCGCATTAGACTCTTTTTCAAAAATGATATAGCTCTTTTATTTTCGAAAATTCTTGCTGCCCAAGTAATTTTGTTTTCTGATTTGCCAAAGAAACTTTACTCTTATTACACTCAGAGTCTCTTGCACATTATTTTCGTGGATGAATTTCGAGATTTTATGAGGTTATCCCGTTTTTTTTTTCCAGATAATGCCTTCATTACCACGAGTTGACCGTATAAAACCTATCTTCACATCTGCGAAAGCGTTGAATTATGGATGGAGATTTACTGATTATTTGAAAATTCCTGCATTCAACGGAGTTTCACGATATATTCCACAAGTTCACCGGATAACTATCCGGTTTTGCAAACAGAGCGAGAGCAGTACCGGAGTAAGGAATTTCGTTGAAAGCCATCTGTGGAGGATAGGTAATTTTGCTTTTTATTCAATCAGTTTCTTTGAGGAAATCATATTGGCTAGGGCTTGAAAAAAAAATCTGATCAGACTAGTTTTTTTTTTTACTTAAGTGTAAGGTCATAGGCAATTCCCTAAAAAATTACTTTTCTTCTTCATCTGCAAGCCTTTCTCACTTTTCAGGCGAATCAAACCCCTCAGTTGTCATTTACACTCAGCCAGTGAGAAACTCAATACCGACAATCCGAGCAGAATACGGAAATGGAAAAGTTATCCAGTACAATGCCAAAAATATGAGCGAAAAAGAAATACACAAGGATTTCGTCCAGATGCTTTCCCGAGGAGGAAATCCAGTTGTCAAGCTGGAAAGCAGGCAGAACTCGATAACTCCCTCGGTGCAGGTTTGTTCCGAACGATAATTCTTCAGAAGATAGTTTATTTTTAGGGATCTTGGACGCCAATAACGTGGCTTCCCACAAGTAGCAACGTCGTGCCGCTTCCCCAAAAGATTGCAGTTGTGAAGAAAACAGAGGTTTCGGCAACAGAATATTTTTCAGAAAAAACATAAATAGTCACTTTACAAGAAATTTATTATTAGCAATAAATATTGACAATTATACATGGATAATGTTTCACTGAGGTTCAAAGGGGACGTCCCATTGCCATTGAGAAGAAGCGTCGGCGTTTGTTTCGACGCTTCTCCAGGGTGCGGCTACCTGTGGCGGCGGGTTGAACTCGACGTTCGGTTGGAAGTTGTTGTTGTTGGAGGAGCTGACCGACCACGTCGCTCCTTCTTCGGGTGACATGGCCTGATGGGTGCCGACCACATACTCGAACTGCTCCGAGTACGGATTCATGAATTTATAGGCTGTGATGATGTAGGGAAGGTAGTCGGTTTGGGTTCGAATGCGACAGTTTAGCCGGAGAGGCTGGTCTCTGAAAAGTTATTAGATGAAAGTCTGCTGATTAAGCTTAAGATTGGGTTATTTTCATTGTGTTCCTCATGAGGTCTTCTCTGTTTTATATACAGTACCGTTGATTTCCTTACAAGAAATCGAAACTCCGTAATTCCGTATTCCTTCTTACGGTACTGTAGTTCTACTGTAGAATATAACAAATTCTAGTTCTACCACTCAAATTTTATTTTTATTTTTCTGGGTTCATTATTTCGGCTTGAAGTAAAATTTTTTTAGAAAGCTCATTTGCAGGCTTATCTAACAACCTAAAAACTTCTCTTTTTTCAAATTGCGCTAGAAAACCTTCAAAAAAATATACCAATAAAATAATTTTTTTGAAAAAAACTTGCTGATTACCTCATAAGTGCTAAGAATGCGTCGTTCATCATTTTCTCATCACTAGGATGTGCCAGGCTCCACCAGTATCGCCCAATTAGTTGATCAACAGAGAGACCTATCAATTCTGTTACTCTCGAGTCGATAAATGTCATTTTTCCGTCCTCAGCTACTCTGACAGAGAACTGGTCTCTAGTTGCTGGGTCTGCACAGACAGGCATCGAGGCTAACTGCAATTATACATTTTTTGTGTCTGGCTTCTGAAGGTGTTTTACTTGCAATCGAGCGATGGCTATCAGACAAGAAGACGCAGCAGCGTCTATACCAGAAGGAGGGGTATTTTTGATATACCCGGTGCAGTGCATCACCACGTAATTGTTTCCTAAAATTATCCTTTCTTTCATTTCCGACGCTTCTTTTAGAAAAAAACCATCTTGATTGAAAATTGGACGCCTGTTCCGAAGTCGATGCAACGGCTCTAAGTCGCCGACACGCATTCTGCAGATAAATCCACGTCGACAAGACATATGCACACGTGAAGAAACTCCGTCTCTCTTGACACCCCCTACTTCCATTATTTACAAACGTTATTGAAAGAAAGATGTTACCTGATTTCAAATCGAGGACTTTATTCACAGCGACCTCGCCACCAGAGAGCTGGTCTCTTACTTTATCTTGGTCCTCGGGGTGGATCAATTCATTAAAGTTTCTTTGTAGCCATTCTTCCTGAATTTTTTGTTTTATGAGGCTAAAACTGGAAATTCGGTTCGAAAATAAACCTGCTTTAAGTTGAGCACCGGCAGAATAGAGTCGGCAACGTAAAGAACTCGTCCTGTCTGGCAACAGACGACAAATAAGAAGCCGTTAGCAGCTTCCAGGATCAAATGTTTGAGTTCTTGGTCGGTAAGGAACGACGGCTTGTACGAGGGCTCGTCCTTGATAACAAAATATTATACGAGAATTTTATAAAATTCTACTTGGCCCGAATTGCCGCGAATAGCCTTCATATGCGAAACAGCCATCCGCAGAATCGTGAGTTTGTCGGGCTTACGGCCAAGCGCCGCGCATTGCGGGACCATCTCGGCTAACTCGTTGATGTAGTGGGTCATTTTGTTGCGTCTCCTTCTTTCGATCTGCAAGTTAATTCTCTTGAATTACAAAGGAATATTTCTACCATTTTTTCTACTCAATCTTTCTTGTCAGGCAAAGTCGGAATCGTGGATAATGGCCGCTAAAAGGAAAAAGCTCAAAAAAAAGCAGCAAAAAGAGTCCCTTTAGTAAGTCTTCCAATTTTTCTGGGATTTTAGAAGCTCAAGAAATAGTAGAAAAAAGGAGAGGCAACAAAAACGGTGAAATGGCGCAAAAAGGAACATTTCCATGGTGCTTTTTTTTACACCCTTTCCGACTTTGCCTATGTTTGATTTATGAATAAAAGTAATCAATTAAAAACGGAAGTCTGGGACGCATCAATTTTCAAGCTCAGGGAAAGATTCGCTAGTCCCTCGGTCGCCTGGAGGGTTTCCTTTACCGACAAAATCTCAATTCTCAAGTTGAGGAAGACCATAGACTAGTAAAAGAACGTAAAATTTTACAGTGAAAAAAAAAGAAAAAAAAATTCGGTATGATTCGATCGACATAGAGCATCATAAACGTCTGATTTTAACACTATAATAGAGGAAAAAAAAGTCACTTCGCTGTGGTTTTCACGGGCGAAACGTTCCTTGTTCTCGCCCATCTCCTCGCCGTCCAGCCTTGCATATTTTCCAGAGGAAACTCCGAGTTCGTCATCGTCCATGCTGAAAGTATTTTTTTTTTCAGAGACAAATGTACTTCACTTTACAGTTTTATTCAAAATGGATTACTGGCCTGAAGAAGAACTCCGCTTTCAATAAATAGTTCTTGACTGTTTTAATCACCACTTATCAACGAAAAATTTTTGTTTTATACACTTCTTAAATAAATTTCAATCAAACATAATTTTCGTTGATTTATTTTTGTTCCAAAAAGAATGATAAAAAGAAACATGAAAAATACTTCGAATGATAGAAAGTAAGATAAGACTTATTTTTTTACAAGCCTTATTTTTTTAGTTTTAAAAGTTTTTTTCTTCAACTCGTTTTTCTCAGCCTACTATTTCAATCAAAAAACCTGAACATTTCAGATAGAGTAACATTTTTCAGCCTCTGTCCTCTTTTCTTCAAATTTCAATGATTATCCAAATCAAAAATCAAATTGGACTTATTGAAATTCTTATGGAAGAAAGTGAAAGAAAGACAACTGAATTGTAAAAACCGAAATTTAATATTTTTGAGCTGAGATCACCTGCCGCCGGGGTTCCAATGATCGACGAACATATCCTGAGACATGGAGACGGTTTCCTTTAGGGACTGCGAAGAGTGGGTTAGTGAAGGTGGACTCGACGTCCTTACTCCCCTTTGGCTGCGATCAATAACCTCCCCCCTCCCTTTTTCTCTACACCCACGCAGCTCATATGTTTGCTCGGTTCTCGAAAAGGAAAAAAAGCTCATTTCAAACTTCTCGCTAAATTACAAACATATTTAACAAGAAAATTTGTTTCTTAACTCTGCCTAGCTGGGGTCTGTAAAGTTTTAACTGGGATAGCCAAATTTTTAGCGTTCACATGATTTAATTACACTGCTACAGACCATGTTGCGTATTTAGGAAGTTTTATTAGACGAATATTAATTTCAACACTCTTTGGAAAGAAACTTTCTATGCATCGAAGTCTGATTTTCTGATCATTACAACAGTTCAATTTTGAATTTTATTACAATTATAAGGTAAAGATAGCTTGGAGAATACGAAAAAAAGCCAGCGAAATTTCATACCACCTCATCGTGATCGAAATCAATGAAGAAACGAAAAAGTATCAGGCGGTTACGATATGAGTAAGAAGAACGTCGTTATCCGTGATAGGAACATCATCGATGACTTGCTGCGTGAGAGCCAGGGCAACGCGTTCAGGCATCTTCCCGAACTGATTCTCGTGGTTGTGCAACATTTTATCGTAGAAACCCTGTAAAAATCTCTCATCAAGCTATTTTATATAAGAGAGTTGACTGAGGTGCAAGAAAATTTTAAGCCGTAGAAAAACAAGGATAATTTAGCCACAAAAAGAGACCTTTCCATGTCCAAGACGGTGCATTTTACGCGAAAAGGCGACACCAGGAAGGAGAACTAAATCTAGCGGTCCTGAATTCATTTCGATGCGAGGAAATGAGAAAAGACCTACCAGAATTTTCGTAGAGCGGCCAGTCAGCGTCTTGCGCCGGCTGCCGAATGTTCCACAACGTTTTGTCAAGAGCTTCAAACTGTTCGCGGCTACTCAGCTTCATCATTTTCATCTCAGGATTCCCTTTTTTGAACTGTAAACTTTGATTCAAAGGTGATAGGGAAAAATTTTGACGATTAAAGGAATTAAAATCTTTGCGATAGTTTCAACTCACGAACTATAGAATCCATCTGCTGATTGGCTGAGGATGTTTTCAAACGTTTTGATCGAAGAAGAAAATTTGAATCAGCCACCTGTGGGATGAAGACTTCCTTGCCGGACTCGAGAGCGTTCAGGACGATCCGATCGGTCATCACCTCGCCAGAAGTATTGACGTACACGGATATCCGTTTGCTGTTCTTATACCAATCAGCAGCAAAAACCTTGAAACATAATTAAGAAACTATATTCTATAAGCCCACTTTTTCGCACACTGAAGAGCTCTGTGACACCACCTCTTCTTCTGGGATTCGAGCTAGAAGTCCCGCCATCTTTTCCCGCAATTGACGTTTCAAAGCAAACATATCTGTTGACATTTCTGCATGAAATTTATCTACATGAACTCGATAAAACATTTTCAAGCCAAACAAGGGAATCACACGAAAGGAATCAATTACAAGAAGGAAGTGAAATAGCCTGTCAACGACAAAAATAAATAACAATGTGGCGACAGAGTACACTGTGGCAACCACGCGTTTGCTAACCGTAACAGTGGATTTTTGTTTTCATAATCGCATAACCCATAAAAATTTCCGGAAGTTTTTTAATCATTCATTATGAGTTTCTTGAGATTAATTGGGAGGGGAGGAACTGGCGGAGGTTGATCACTTTGCCTTGAAATGCCGAGCATCCGGACCCGAATCTCCATGTTGAGTAATTGGTCTACTCGATTCATCGCGTCTTTGCTGGAATTCCTTTTTTGATTGTAGAAAATATACAAATAATTTTTTCCTAAAATCTTATTCGATCATTTTGTGTTTACAGCCGATTCACGGATAGCTTGGAACTCAAAAAGGGCGTGGTCTGTCTGCGCTCTCCTCCAGACAGGCACTGTCTCTTTTATTATCGTGTCAGGACCCCTTTTTCGATGGCTCAAGCCAGCCGTGAATCAACTATAAGAGAGGTCTCACAAGGAAAGTGTGTGAGGTGACCATCGCAGATATTGTTCATACTTCTTTGGTAGGTATTCCTAGGTGTGAGTATTCGAAAGCAAGAAGAATTATTTGCTAAACGCCATAGGGTACTGAGAAAGAGCCTGTCGGAAATGTACAGGAAAAGCCCAAAAACGAAGTCTCTCCGGGTTTTTTTTTTTGAAAAAAGTTTCTTTCACGTGTTATTTATGTTATAGTGAAAAACACTAGAACAACAAAACCGAAGGAAATCAGTTTCCCGTAAATTTTCAACAAGCTATTTCTCATTACCCTATGGCGCTTAGCAGATATTTCTTTTTGTTTTCTAGCACTCATAGCTAGGACTATTTATAGTCTGTGCGCGACCAAGATTCGCAAAGGCGCGCAGCGGCACAGCGGATCTTCGTCCGGTGAAATTCCAAGTCGTGGTTTCAGACCAGATCTGCATGTTCACCTCCCCCACTTCCCTGATGAGCCCAGTTAAGAAGAGTTGTCAAAAATAGAGGATATTTTTTTCAACTGGCCACCTCATTTTGTTTTTGTCGATGAGCTGGGTCAGGCCCTCGATCCATATGGCAGCGACGCGTTCGTCGAATGTCGAAGCGGCGAGGACCTCACCGTCGTTGAGGTGCACCCGCACGAGGTTCTGAGTGAGCGACCTGGAGGGCGTCGACGAGGGCTTGTTCGATCTCTCCAGTTCCTCGCCGCCACTCACTTTGACCACGTCTCTGAGCCACACTACGAGAAACAAGTCCCGGGTTCTGCTGGGGCAATTAAACCTTGTCGAGAGTCGTTCTCAGCGGTCGCCGCCGCGATCATCGTATCTTCGTCACAGGTCGTTAGCGTGAAAAACTTCTCCGTGTTGTCCAGCTTCCAGAGCCAAAACGTTCCTAAGATGCTCTTTTCGAGGAGTAGGCCGCAGTTTGAGGGGGGTAGGCCACACCCCGAGGAAGAATGCAGCCGACGTATGAGGGGGGCGAAAAACGTTTCCCAGTTATCTGTTTCCAGATTTTCTTTTACCGAAATATTTTTTTAGAACCATCCAAAACAGATATTTTGAACTGTTAGTTCCATGTAAACTTTGGAAGACGTCGATTATATTTTTGAAACTCCCAAAAAATCTCTCTAAGAACTCTCACGAAAATGACCACAGTACTACCTTTGTTCGAAGATTTCCCTTTGAAAGTCTTGCTGAACTTGTAGCCGCTTTTCAGGTAATATCGGAACTTGGTTCGAACCAAATCCTCGATCACCGGCTGCAGCTTGCTACGGAGAGCCCTGAAAAGCTTTTTTTTGAGAAGAGAGACTGCTTTAAGCTCCTACACCATGCTCCCAGTCATCATCTGATTGTTCTCCTTCTCTTGCTCCTCCTTCTCCCAAATCTCCTGCATCTTCCAATACGAGAGCTTCTCCAGCTCCGCGTTCAGCTCCTGGATACTTGAAGGTCCGTTGAGCATTGCTCTCTGCATTTGCTCGCGGACTATGTTTTGAACCTGAAACAGTTGGAGTCTTGAACTGTAGAAGAACAAGTAGATGAACAACACATTTTGAAAGCCATGAGCTCCGTTTTTCAATGACACTGAAAGAAGGATGATACTAAAAACTCTCTAAGATTGAAAAAAATGCACTTTATGAATAAAAAAAAAGAAGATTTGAACACCTTCTCCAGTTCAACTTCCGAGGCGACCATTTCTCGCCATGTCCGATGGAATAGATACACAGTGGCCGTGAAAACTTCCTGGTAGTTGTTTTCTTCGGAGAAAATCAGCTCGATCATCTTTTCGATGACCTCATCCCCTGAACTTGCATACGTGCTCAAAAACAGATCCCAAAAAAACCTGGGAGGATGCCGAACAGTTCGGCGACGATGTAGTTACAGATGATGCACATCGGTATGAGACTCCATTTACCGCCTTCAGGCCTCATCAAGTTCTCGAAAATGAGCTAGACAATAGGGATTATTGGAATGTCAGAAAAGAGCCGAGAAACTAGTTTGAGGTCTTGCGAGTTGCTTTCAATGAGTTGCAGGATGGTTGAGGTAGCCAGACGTCCGCATTTGTTTTCTCTCAGAGCTTTTTCGGATCCCTCCGCACTTTCTTGTCCGGCACTCGTCTTTATTATCTCGTTCTCCTACAAATTTTTCCGGTTCATTGGAAAATGATTGAGGTCAAAGATCTGCAAGTGAATTGACTGAGCTTGCAAAACTTTTCCCGGACCGTGGATTTTTGTTACGTTTCAACTCGGGCAAAGTCGGAATGGTGGATAATGGCCGCTAAAAGAGAAAAACTCGAAAAAGGTCGCAGAACGGCAGCAAAAAGGTTCCTTCATCGAGCCTTTCATTTTTTCTAGAATTTCAAAAGCCCAAGAATGGTGAAAAAGGGAGAGGCAGAAAAAATGGTGCGTAAGAGCCGAAAAAATGGCGCAAGTGCGCAAGAAAAAGGGAGTCTTTTTCACCCTAAAAGGAAGATTTCTATGAAGCCTCTTTCGCCCATTTCCGACTTTGCCTATGAATTTGCTCACCACGATTCTTTGAATTTCCGCCTCCGAAGCCGGCGAGGTGTCAATATATCTAGTTTTCATCTTGTGCAATTCAACGAGCTGTTCTATCATGGCAAGATTCCGGGCTTTTCCTTCACGACACAACATTCGCTTGACGACGCTCCGAAAAGGAACATTTTGAAGATTCTGAAGGCTGATTCAGAATATCGATGCTTCTTTTCGAACCTCCAAGGCTTCGGCGCGGCGCTCCTCGCTGCTTATTCTGAGCAGGGCGTTCATCAAGGAAAGCGAAGCGACCGCAACTCTTTCGTCCGATTTTTCCAAATGTCTGACCAACGACTCGAGAGCAACTTCTTTGAGAACGAATTCGTTCAGTGGACCACTACGAGAAATGGGAAATCTTAATAAACCAATTCAGAATACTTGTTGTAGTTGATGAACTGCTCGAGGAGCTGCAGAGCAGCAATGACAATGTTGGTGTCTTCGCGTTTGGATCGGCCTGAAGTCGCTAGAAGAAGAGGTCGAGGGGACTCCGACCTGTGACGAAGGAAGCGACGGTGGAGACGGCGTCTTCGCGGATCGGCCTCCAACCCGAATGCTGTTGTCGCAGGTCGAGGAGAGAGCCCACGGCTTCCAGACAACGCGTTGTCGCCGTCGCGCTACTGAAACTCCTTGAAAGTCTGCTGATACTGAAGAGGTCCTACGCGAGTGCCGCCTCTTTTTGCAGGCAACTGAAGACGGTCTCGATGATTGGAACGTTGTCCAGCTGCTGTGCCAACGATGGACTCTGAAGAATACAGCGATTTGTGCAGTTTCATTACCCAAGCTGGATTAAATCAAAGTACGAGAATAAAGACATTTAGAAAGTCAGATGGCCGAGCTTAAAATCGCTCGAATTCCTGTTTTTTTTTAGGAACCGACCATAGGAAATTCGGAGAATTTGGCGGCGGCCCATTCCACTTTGCTGAGGTCGTCGAGGGAAAGAGCGTCATTGATGCGCGAGAGAAACTCACTCTGAAGGGATCTATATGAACTCGAGAGTCATTAGGGAATCATTAATGAGATACAATTTGGAAAAGCTCACTAGGGAACGTTTTTTACCCCCGGTTGAACTTTCGAAGAAACTTCGCTGAAGTGTACTTTAAGACCCCCTGAATCCAGAAGAGTCAGCTTCGAACTTCCATTCGCAGAAGTTGCGTGGATACTTGTTCGATCAAAAAGAGGTTATTTTTTTTTAGATGATCTCTCCAAATTTCAACTCGATCTTCAAACAAATAGTTGATTGAATTCTAGATCCGCAGCTTGAAAAGGTAATCCTAAGCTTGAAAAAGTTCTAATCATAGTTTCAAATATTCTCAGAGCTTCCTTTAATGAAGAATAAAAAAATAACGGGAAGCGGTTTATCAAGTGTGGTAATCTTATTTGATCACGGAGCATGAAGCAAAAATTTTTTTCATCGCTCCACAAAATTTTATTATTACTTTTTTTGAATCTCTTTTTTTAGCCCTCTTCAAGGTTCTTAGAAAACATTAAATTTTACTCGATTTTTACGGGAAGTAAAGGGGACACTCTAAGAAATGCTTCATTCATTTTTATCTTCTGCTTTTAATGGAGTGTTTTTTTAAACTTCAAAAATCTTTAAAAGGTTTTCAAAAAGGCGGAAAATTCTCCTGTGCAGTTTTCTTTCTTGTATAGGTCATTCCGCGCCAGCTTGTCACGACTTTTGTTTTCTCCGAGAAAATCATTCCGTTCGAAGCGCGCGGGGTTTTTCTCAGCCTGCGTCTTTCATTTGGTCGTTATATTAAAGGCGCAGGCAGATATAACATCGCGCGCATCGAAGGGAAGGGTTCTGTGGCGCAGAGGAGAACGAAAAGCGTGACAAACCGGTGCGGAATGGGCTATATCCTTTTATCGGTATCTTATTTCAGCGTTTTTTTTTTGCATCCATCCCAAGAAAGAAGTCGCAACGACTTTGAGAACCATTCGAAGGCTTTTCAAGAGCCCTTTTTGGAAAGTTCTCTCGACACTGTCTCACCTGCGACACGGTCACGATGAGGAAGAAGCCGTTCGACAGGCTGTTCATGTTGGACGCCGTCAGAAATTGCCGCGGGCTCTCCAGAAGAAGTCCGTAGACGTTGCCTTCCGGAAGCCCCAGCTGGTGCGCGACTCGCTCTGTCAAGTTCGTCACGTCTTCCGTCTCAAGCAGTTCAGTTTTTTCTCAGCTCTAGTTGATTTAGGCAACCTCCTTGTTTATCATCAAAAATGTTGAGCCCCGTTGGAAGGGGAGCATAATCTCCGGATTCCATTCGGATAAACTCGGATCGACTAAAGCGGCGCCCTGAAGATTTGCCGAAAATTAAGAATATTGGATGGGGAAAAAAGACTTTGACTATGTGATCTGGCAGTTTGATGTCTATCGGGTTGAGTGCTTTTATCGTTGAAGAGTGTGCCATGTCCTTAAGCTCCATTATTCATAGTCCATTCTGCGTTTTCGAAATTTTCGTTTTTCTCTAAGCTACAGAACCATTCTCTTCGATGCGCGCGATATTATCTCTCCCTGCGCCTTTAATATGATCGAATTTTCAAGCCAAATTAAAGGCGCAGGCAGAAAAACACCCCGCGCACTTCGAACGGAATGATTATCTAGCTCGGAGGGAAACAAAAATCGCGACAAGCTGGCGCGGAATGGCTTATAGCGTTTGAAACGGAAAATTTCTCGGAATCTCAGAAATTTTTTATATGAACTGAAATCCGCCTCTTCTTGAGCTGATAGCCCAAAATACTAATGGACGATCTCGGTCATACCCCTCTGAATGGAAAAAATATCAACTTGTTTTTTTGTCAGCTCAATTTTCATTTCCACGCATTGCAACAGAAAGGAAAAATTCACAGAAGCAAATAAATGGGAATTATGGAAAAGTTGCATTACACATACACTGCTCGTATAAAAGACGAGGCGAAATCACAATTTTTTCTCACCACGCCATGAAAAATATGAAATTCAAAATATTATTTCGAAGGGAATCAAGTGTAGAAGAGGTTTGTTTTAAAACGGGGAGGCGTTGCGAGTGGATTTGTTCCAGTTCAAAGAAAAGAAAAAACAATAACATAATATAATCGTCATTTTCAAATTTGAAACAGTTTTAAACTTGAGGTTTAGAACTTTTAGAAGGAGTTTGCACTAAGAAGCTAGAATTGAATAACAGAACTGAGCAAGCAAAATCACAAAAAAGGAGGGAAAAGATGTAGGGAAGGATTAGTTTTTTCTTTTTCTTTTTTTGATATTGAATATAGGCTCAGAAGTCACAAAAAGCCAACTGTGGTCATACATATATATCTATTTACTGAAAGATTTAAAATCCTTTTTGAAACTTTTTGTAAAGTTATTTTTCCAAGCCGGATGTACTAAAGAAAAACATGTAAGAGCATGTTCAAAGATTTTACCCGGATCTAACTACTATTTCTTGTTTAAAATATTCAACCAAAACAACAGAATCAACGGTTTCGGAAAAGGCTAATTCTCAACTAAACACAATAGAAATGATGTAATAATACGACAACAAGAAAATCAAAGCTAAAAACTTGAAAAAAGAAGAAAAATTATGGATCAAATTACGAAATACATAATTTTGAAGACAAAAAGATTGTGTTTAACGCGTTAAGGCCGTTGTCATAGCACACTGGTAGGGCGGGTCTATACTTCAAGTGAGCAAGGATGGGAAGAAGTAAATACATAAAACGGATTCGACAGCGAAGACTACTTCTGCGCGGCGTTCTGCGCGATGTTGTTGTGCTTTCTCCGCCGGCGTCGGAAGCAGCAACACTTGACTTCGCCGCTTTGATTGTCGGCGACGTTGCGGTCGGCCGCTCGTCCGCCACTCTCCTCCACGCCGTCGCCCGTGTTGGAGTTGATCACCTCAAAAACAGAGTTTTCGATCGCGGTTTCATAATAATCCATTTGAGATTTTTTCTTTTACTGTATTTATACCATACATGGGCAACTCATTTTTTGAGGCCGCCGAGATGTAATATACGAACGGAAGGTAAATGTTAACAATGTGGCCCCAATACTGTCATTTGGTCGCCACAGATATTCTGTAAGCGAGAATAAATGAATTTAACTGAAAAAGTGCAAGCATTTATATTTCAACTAACCGGATTAATTTTTCGTTCCTCACAAAAAAAAATTTGAAAAAGACGTCGCTGATCAGGTCAAAGCTTTTGTGGGAGAAAATTCTGGATGGATGTACGAAAAAAACAGCGGGGCTCAATAGGCAAAAGAAAAAAAGAGTCTTTCTATCGATTTTCACAAATTGACAATATATTTACTGGAAAATCGGATTGCTGTGAGAAATATTTTTTTGACTAGTTGTCTATGACGCTTAGATAATTTCTTGAGTATTCTCTTCTAGAAAATTCTGCAGCAAAAACTTTGGACAGGATCTTTAATTTATTATAAACCTCGTAAATTAGACAATTTTTTTCGTATTTCTTGAGCTAATTTTTTTCATAGCAAAAGCGTCGCACACGATAAATTTATTGAAATAGATTTATAGAAAAAATCATATCACTAACCTTCGTAATTCATACTTATAATATGCTCGCAAATTCCTAATAGGGTGTTTGAAAAAAAAAAAAACTATTGAGGAAAAAAAGCCTATTTGCAGTAATATTTTTTTATTTTTAGAAAGACCCTAGGACCTTTTTTTAAACGCAGATAGGTTTTGATAAAAAAACTGTCAAGTAATTCTCCTTTTTAACAAGTCATCTACAAGGTTCTACTAAAAACCACAATTAATTCGCCTATAGCTAATGAAGAACATTTTACTCGAAAAAGAAGTAATTAACGTCATTTCCTCCCCAACAAGGTCAGAGAAACAAGAAAAACAACAAATCAGAGAGCGCGAGAAATACTGAATGAAAAAAATTTCGATTCAAAAAATATGAAAAAAAAAAACTAAGTGAAAAAAATTTTACCAACCTGAGTTGATCCAAACTGGGTATTAGCCGTCGCCTGATTCACTTTTAGTTCGCCTCGATCTGCAAGAAAGCTTTTTTCCAATTTTTGGGAAACAAAGAGTTTCGAGTGAAAACTAGGTGAGAACTCAGAAAAAAATTGTATGAAAATGTGTTTTTCAATATTCTCTTTGATGTTTTTCCTTATTCATAACAAATTAAAGTTCAGTGAACTGGTAGAAAAAAAATTCCACCATAAGGAGAGGATTTTCGGTTTAACAAATCATTAGAAGTTAGAAGTTAGGAGAAACAAGTTTTCTGAATTAAAAAGAATTCCAGTTAGACAAGAAGCGCTTGTGGCTTTCTCGTCTGTTTTTTTTTCATTTCAGTGGCGCAAATTAATGTTATAGACCTAGGCAAACAGTACCAGAAAACAAGAAAGATCCTCTTATGGTGATATCCAGAGGCTTCCGAGAAAAAGCTCCCCAAACAAATCGAGAAAGGATCCTGGACCTTCATCTCTCCCCGAAGTGGGTAGGTTATCGAGTGCAAACCAATTTAGAATTTTTCGTGAAAGCGAAACTTTTTACAAGCCTTAAAATTGATGAAAACGCTTTTCTTGTGACACATTTTTTTCTCAAAACAAAAAAAAAGTGAAAAAAAGAGATTCAATATAACTACGATGTCTTCCAGCTTATAGTTTTTCTGAATCTCGTGAAATTAAAAAAAAAACCTTTCGAATATTATCAAATTTAGTACTGTTACATAAATTTTCGTTTTCACGAGCGAAGTCCGAAGGTCTCAAAGGACTGTCGGAAAAAAGGCGGCTTTTTTTTTTTTGAAAAGGACCAAGGAGGGGTAAAATATGAACGCAAAAGGAGAAAAGATAGAAAAAAGGATATTCCGAGAAACTTTTGACACCTTTAGGAAACTCAAAAAGGAGCTTTAGGCTCTTCTTTTTAAGGATCTTTTGAGGTAGTTTGGACTTTGCTTGTGTTTGAGGAAAATGCAAAAAATATGCACCCGACAGGAATCAAACCTAGGCAAAAAAAAACTCGGTAAGGAGAATGACACCTCTTTGAGAAAAGAAAGTTCAGCACTTTTCTAGGAAGTTTTTTCTCAGAAGCTTTTGGGGTTTAGCTACTAGCCTCCCTTTTTTCCAAGAGCTCTTACCTAGATCTACACGCCACCACAGTTTCAACTAGCTACTCGTCCCCGAGCCCGAGTAGTTTTCTAATTAGACTTTTACTAAACTTTTGGATAAAAGAAACGAAAAACTGAAAAACAAAGGACCTCTCTTAACGTCTTTCGATTCTGAAGTGTGGAGGGAACCGGATGGCGTACTCTGAGAACAAGATTTGTAAGCATTCGAGGAAAAACAACGAACCACGTTGTTGAGTTTGGGCGTCCAGTCGAACTCGTAGTCGTAGGTGGCACCTAGGCGTTCGAGGACCGCTTTGAACAGATTATAACAGTAATCGTAGTCAGGAGTTTCGAAAAAGTCAAGCCGGCGGGCGTAGCGCAAATACTGGGAGAATTCATCTGAAATTCCAACTATCAATCGATGAAATTTTAAAAAAAATTAAAAAAACAATGGATGGCAAAGGAAAGAATAGTTGTGAATATTTTTCAGAGTAATTTATCATAAGAGGCATTCCCATTCTCAAAAAAAGTTTAAATAATTACGGAGGTCTCCAAAGTAAAATAAACAGTTATTTTCATTAAGTTCATTTTTCAGACCGTTTACGAGTCAGCAAAAATCTTAATGGTCAGCGAAAAATTTCAATTTTTGAACGTCTTTGTGAAAATAATGAGTTATTAATCTTTTAAACTGATAAATCACGAGTAAATGCTTGAATCGACTTTCTCCATCGCATCAAAAAAACTTCAGAGCAAAAGCACGAGGAAAAAGTTTCACAGAACTAGCAGAACCTTTTTTAATGACTTTTTTACTAGAAATATTCCTCTTTGGAATAAACTAACTTCTTATATAGATTTTAACGTTACTCCAGAAACTCTTCGAAATAAATTGAATGCTCTTCCTTTTAAAGCTTTTCATGATAACATCCCCTCTAGTCTCTTATGAATTTTTCATATTTCCGGGTACCAACTCGTTGGGGTTGACTCTTTCCCGTGTATTGTTATTCCTCTGCCTACCCCTCCCTTGATCACTTGTTTTTTAATCATTTTATCTGTTAAATAACGGCAACTAAACTATTAGTATTAGAAAAGCTCAAAAACGAATGTTTATTGATTCAAAAACTGAAAAAAAAATTGAATGGAAGTCGACACAGAAATGAACGTAAATTGGATGATATCTCTTTTTAAAAGCTCAGATCGAAACGTACAGGAACCGTCCTAAGATTAGTACAAAAAGCATGCCGTTTCTAGACATGTAGGATCGTTCATCTTGAGAAAATGCTCAAGTTGCTGCCAAAAATGAATAAAAAAGTTTACCGGGGAATCCCTCGCAAAGGACTTCGACTGCCGTCTGGCGTTTCGTATCGCCGATTTTCTGATATCGTTCTTTCAGGTTTTCGGCCTAAAGTCCCAATGTTCGAAAAAAGAGCGAATTTTTTAGCGAAACCTTAAGTCCTTGCCAAGGTAGGCTTCCGCGTAAGAAATACATGAACATGTGGCCGAGGGCTTCCAAATCGTCTCTTCTCGATTGTTCTTTCCCCAAATGCGTGTTTATCGACATATATCGTGCAGTACCCGTCAGCGACTTGTGTTCCCGGTACGCAATGTGTTTTCCTGCAAACCTTTGTTTTTTCAAATCTTTTATTTTCACTTTTACGCTTGTATTAAAATTATTTTCCCCATGAATATTCTGTTGAAAAATTCCATTAAAGTGTTGAAAAGCGAACAAGGCTTGCATGATAGAAAATAACACAAAAACGGGTTTTCGCTTCGGAACTTTTATGCTTATTTATGCTCTAAAAACCTTACAAACTGCTTATTATTACATCATCTCTAATGAATCCTTCTATGACAACACTTCCCGAAATTGCGGTGTTTTAATGCAAGTTTTTAATAAAACAAAAACTGAAGCTAAATCTTTTTCTAATGAGACACAGCTTAAAAGCTTCATTTTCCTTTTTTCACGTAATAATAAAGCTCAAAGCCTAGTCAAAGTCAAGAAAAGGCCAATAATTGATTTTTTGATCAGAAATCGAAAACGAATCAAGCTTAAAACCTTTTGAAGGAAAAGAAATATTTCCTTTCAACTCCGAATTGGGGATCAAACAGATTAAGATTTACACTCACCCGTATCACAATCTATATACTCTTTTGCTAATCCAAAGTCGATAATGTGCAGGACGTGCTGCTTCCGCGTCGAGTATCGACCAATAAGAAAATTCTCCGGCTTAACGTCGCGATATATCAAATGCTTAGTGTGCACGTATTCTATCCGGCGTATCTGCAATGGGAAAGATTGAATCAGCGACGAATAAGAGCGGTACCAGTTGCATGGCGACCATAGCGACCGTCTTCAAGGAAAAATGACGATCACACAAATCGAAAAGATCTTCTAAAGAGTGGCCGAGAAGTTCCATAACTAGCGCATTGTACTTCCCGCAAGGACCGAAATAGTGGACCTGAGGAAGTCCTTCTGAAAATGAGGCCATGTTTTGTTTTACCGGCTGAAAACGGCATACCGGACTGTCCCAGCAGTTTGTAGAATCGGTATTCGAGATGAAGCTGCGGGGCTTTGCTTTTCATGGGTTCCAGTTTAATCGCCACATGTTCATTGTTGTAAAGGTTTTTACCCAATCGTAATTCTCCAAAGTTTCCGCATCCGATTTTCTTTCCAACCTTAAAAAAAGAAATTTCGGAGAGAACTTATATTTGAAATTGAGAAAGATCAAAGAAGGGCAACATATATATTTAATATGATACGAACTTTCAGATAAACGTTTTTGCGGAACTTCTTAGCTTACAAATCCTCTAGTTCAAGCTCTATGTTGCACCTTTTTCAAATCTAAGGACCCAATTAGGAGCAGATATTTCGTCAGTTCGAAGCTACCCACCTTGAAGTTGGGTCCAACCATGAGGACTCCTTGCGAGTTGGTGGTGCTTGCAGAAGCGGCTGAATTACTTCCGCGGGCGTTCGTCATCGCGGCAGGAGCCCAATGCGAAAGGCCAGATAGAATTGCCTGACGAGGCCGCACAGCAGTCGACACCCGCCTAAAGTTGAATCCTTTTCCAGTTTTCTTTTTTTGTTTCGTCACTTTCAACTACACGGTACATGGAAAGCGCGCTCGGCACAAACAACATTTTCCTCAAACCACGTTGCGCGCAGGAATGAGAAAAACCACAGGAGCCTCAGAACGCATTTCGAACCAACACACTGCGCGTGAAACTCCTCATAATTATTCAAATTGTCAAGTAAAGCTTTTCACCAACATATTGGACGGCCACAAAACGGACACATGCTCTATCAAAAATGCACCTATCGCGTTCTGAAGAATCACGTTTCTCCATTCTTAAAAGCAGCATTTCTAACAAACTCTTTTTTTCCTTACTTATCGAACCATAACCCTATAAACATCTTCATTAGAGATCACATTGATGAGAAAATGAATCGCGAAAGATCGGTGGAACAAAGAAATGTAACATTCAACCTGCGAACCCTTTGATTTTTTTTAATGGAGATTGGAAGTTCCTAGATTTGTTATGCACTTCTTTAGTCAATGAAGTTCACGTCAAAATAAGCTCTGAATATCATACTTCACATAAATAAATCTATTTTTCTTTTAAAATAATCAGTATTTTTTTGAAATGTACGAGATTAACAATTATTATGTAGGAATTTGCTAGAAAAAAACTCAACATAAATAAAAAAAGATTCCATGATAAAAATATTATAACTACAATTGATTAAGTTGCATACAATGCAAGCGTAAAAAAATTTTTTTAGAAAAAAATTCTTATCGGAAAAAAAGAAAATAAAAAAATAAGAAGTACGACAAATACTTCATATAAATCAGATTGTTTGATAAAAGACTAAATTTTTCAAAATATCCCCTATTTTTCAAATTTTTTTCGCTAATAGAATAGCTTCAAACAATTTTTTTATCGAATAAGCCATGAAAAATGAGAATCATGCCTAGCCTCGAGTGATTCATTATTTATATTTCTACGTCTGAAACTTCCTTGTTCGCATTTATTCAACATAACTCTTTGAGGATTTTTTTCTGCCTCTAGACCTATCAGAAAACATTAGAAGATATGATGTCGCACAAGAAAACGCGAAATTAATTCAACGCACAGAAACAAAAGAAAAACAATATATTAAAAATTTAGGAGATATATAAATGATAATACTGCTCAGATAGCACGAAAAGTAGTCGAAGAATTAATTCAAGAGTCGCAGACCATTTCATAGTAAAATGAAGCTGATGGCCGGGGAAACTAATACAAAATTGTGTTTGTTTGCGTTGTGTTTGCCTCGAAGGGCCTTCCATCGAGCGACCGCGCCGCCAGCCGCGACGCGCCCCAGCTCATTCTTTCCTTTTAGCGCTGCGCTCGCAGAATGACTAGGCTCGTCTTCGATGCAGCAGAAGCCGCTTCTCCACACACCCGTAGAGCAATTTTTTTCCCTGGGGTTATCACTCTTCATCTTATTGCCAAATTATCGTAGCGCGCAATAGAAATGGAAAATTGATCAGTCGAAAAAGACAACTCGACAAAAAAAAAATTCATTTTAACATTGGCTTTTTTTTTCACCGCCCAAAAAAAAAAACTAAAAGCGAGGAAAGCTTTGGTTTTTTGTCCTGTGAACATTATTTTTTTCGAAGAAACATTTAGTGGTATGCTGAAATACTCTAACATGAAACAAACAATTTCTTCAATTTTCTGAAAAAATATTCGTCCTACGTTCTTCTGTTAGTAATTTAATACAGACCACGCAGATTTTTAGAAAACCAAATATGATGAATAGATGGGAATAAATCTATATAAATACAAATAAATCGAGAAATAAAATACTTGAGTCACCGTATCCCTAGTAAAAAAACCCGAGAAAAAAAGTAAGGAACAGAGAAGTATAAATCTTTCAAATCAAAAATTAAAACTTCATAGGAACGACAACGAGTTTGACTTTCAAAAGGAAATTTTCAGAACACCCGCACATAAAAAGTTCATGATGGCCTTTGGGGATGTGCTGAATTCCCATGGCAACATCAGGCAAAAACGAGACTCTGGCCATGGCCGCCTGAAAAATCGAACTTGCAGAGCCTTTTTTGTACTATTTTAATGCCGTGTTCAGAATGATTTTCGTGATATTCAAAATTTACTCTGGCTCTCCAGAATTTAGTTATCTTTTTCTCTCTCACTGACGGCTATTTCGAATTTCGCGCAACACGGCATAGTGTTTGAATTATTCTTATCTCTTCCTTTTAGAGAGCGATTATTAGTTTCTGTAAATAAATAAAAAAAAGTCCTTCATAAAATTATATCATTTTTGGCAACCGAAGAGTTTTTTTTTTGAGTCTCTCAAAAAACTTTGAAGCCGAAAGTACAAAGGCCATATTTCCTGGTATCAATAGTTGCGGAAAAATCAGCCTCTGAAACATAACCTCTTTTGAAAAAATAGGCTAGAATTTTTCGAGATGACATTTACGCAGAATATAATCTTGAAATAGAATAGTTAAAAAAAAAGAGTTCATCCATTTTTTTATGCGAGTCATGATATTATTTCATAGGATTTTTTTAAGTCACAATTTAAAAAAATTTTTCTTCTTACAAAAAAATTTTTCTTGTTAGCCAGGCATGAGTATTATTTTTTTACTTGACGCAAATGTTTATTAACTAATTACAACAAAAAAATGACTTTTTAAGGAGAAGATCATGGTTTCAAAACTGTATATCATTATCAGCTGTTGAAACAAAAATGGTATGGAAGGCCCGAGAACCTTCTAACAGAACTAAATTTTAAAAAAAAAGAAAACGAAAAACTAAGAGAAATTTTCGCGACCGCGAATCTTCTTCTTCTTTCTAGCATCACCACAACTTCCAAACTTATATTTTCCCACATTTTCCCTATACATTTTAGTACATATGTGTGAGAAATAAAACATTCGATTGAATGAAAATAAACCGAATAATTGAAACAACAACAAAACATTTTTGAACAAGGAAATCCATGAATTTTTGAGTTCTCCAAGAATTTAAAAAGTAAAATCTGATTGAAAATGAGCTCGATAACTTCCAATGCTCAAAAATTATTTGAAAATTTAAAAAAAAAAATGGGAAACACCTCGCATGCTGAGCAGGGTAACCCCTGCCGTGCTAACACGGGGTCTCCGCGGGTGCCCCCTGTATTAAAACCCGTATAAGCCCAGCTGATAGAACTTTTTGGCACTTTTTTAGCCCAACTGAGACCCCGCTTTAGCCCAGCTGGGTTACCTATTTTTTTCTTACACCCGTTGTTCCCCCGTTTTAGCCCAACTGAGACTAAAATAACCTCAGAAACACGGGTTTAATACGGGTACACCCGTTGAGACACCTGCTCAGCATGCGAGACTCCTCGACCTCGGAGCTTTTGAAAAATTCGCGGTGGCGCGGACATTATCGCTATGAAAGGCGGGAGTTTAAACTATATTCATATTCAAGTGATCTCAGCCACGTGCGCACGCCTGACAAGAAACTTCGACTTTTAAGGGTCCATAACTTTTTTCACATACGTATTGGGGAAATTTTGAGACCAGATTTGGAATCTGCGTGAAAAACTACATCTAGTAAACTTGGTCTCATTCAGAAGTCCCACTGCGTCCCGAGACCATTCCCTGGTGAGATCTTTTTACCCAGAGCCAGGGTTGTGCGAGGTTCATTCCGTCAAGTGTGTTATCCGGCATCATGCTTCTAAAGCTTCCTTAGTTTATCAAGATATCAAGATAGGAATTATGCGGATACGCCGATTGACCAGTGTTGCTATTAAGGGGCGGCAACTAAAGAAGGCATCGATAGGCCTGAGGCTCCAAGTCGTTTCAGGTATGCGAGTCACACACGTATTGACGTGGTCAGACAGCACATGCTGATAAGATGGGCAAAAGATAGGAAAAAAAAGAAGAAGCCGCAGCCATGGCCACTACAGCTCCTTCCCCACGCCATTTCGTATAACTACCATTAGATTTTCTATTTTAGAAAAAAAAATACGTTTAATAGTCGTCAGTAAAAGAAGAACTATTTGCTCATAATAAATTTTTCTTTTGACTGCCCTTTTCAAGAAGATTTTGAAGGTTTCCTGGTTTTTAATCATAAAAAGTGGAAGTGTGAGTTTCGTGTTGACTTTTTGAAATGAAAACTACACGGAGGTCCGCAGAGTTGGCTCAATTTGACGGTGGTTGAAGGACTTGCAAGGCGACGTCGCAGCAGAGAATCAGTCTGGCGAGCCGTGGTCGCATCGCCCGAGTGCCACCGATGGTGGGGCCGCCGACGAATGGTGCCTTGCGACTCGAACCTCTAAGATATTTTGAAAACGTCGTCGCTCGTTTACCTGGAGACGCGGAAGGATGCTTTACAGAAAAGGTATTCAAGTTTTCTTCATGCTCACTTTTCAGATTTCTCTAAATCGCAAATATTCAGTGACGTCATCGTTTTTTAAAATTCTTCGTAAAAACGAAAAAAGCAGAATTTTACCGAAAAATAGGCTTACTCGAAAAAGCAATGCTCTTAAGTCAACTCGCGGCTCAGTTCAGTTGAAAAAAAAATTGATATTGCCCATAGACATTTTTTTCTATAAGGTCTTCAGAAAATAGGCCCGTTTTCGTTTTAAACTGAGAAAATAGAATCTCTAAAGCGATTTTTAAAAAGGTTGCGCGTAGCCATCAAGGATTTCTATCGACCTCTCTAGGGAGTGCTGCGAAAATTTATATAATAATCCAAACTTCTTACCGATCCTTTTTTTAAACTAATTCCTCCAGTTTCGAATTTTACAGAAAAGCAAAAAGTCCGATGATTTCATGGGAGGCTCTCGTTCAGAGAACGAAGCTCTTCCGCGAGTCAACTATCTCAGAAACCCAACTCGAGGTCAGCGGAAAACCTTGTTGACTGAAAAGTGAGCAATCTTTTTTTCTCTGTATACGGTTACATAGAAATTTCCTGCCGGCGGTCAACTCGATCGACAAGAACAAGACTTCCAACGGGCAACCTGCCAAGTTCTTCAACACTTACCGCAAATCTCACGAGGTTCCCACTAACAAGAAGACTTAGAAGCGAATAGATTTCCAGAAAGCATCGAAATCACCTTCTGTTTCGCTTTCGACGACGTCTTCTCTTTCTAGAAAGCTACGCAATCCAAAGAAGCTTACTACTTTTTCAACTCAAACACAAGTATCAATTTTTATTGAAAAAACTTGAAACACAAACTTTTTTTTCGACTCAGCAAGAGCCTGATAAAGTCGATGAAAACTTGGTACGGGAGCTGGTCAACTCTTCGATTAGAATTGCTCTCACGCAGATTGAGGTAGTGAAGTTCTTCCGTTTCCATACTACTCTTCAGATGTGTTTGCAGTTGGAAAGCGCCGCTCGCGAAGTCGAAGTTTTGGAAGATCTTCTCAACCAACAAAGGGTTCAGATACAAGAAAACGATCTATGGGCTGAAAAAATTTTGTATAAGGTTTGTTTTTTTATTCCTAGAACTTGTACATATTTTCCGATTGCTCATTTTTTGACGGAAGCTCCTCAACCGTTCGCGATGCCATTTTCGATAGAAAATTTCAGATGAAGGCTCTGGAAGGTATGATAAGAGAAGCGACGGAGATGAAAGAAATGAGAGCAGTCGTGCAGGAAACCTGTCAGCAGGTGATTTGCCTTCTCCTGAAACTTATCTCGCCGTTAACCTTTTTTCGAAATGAGTTAGTTGCTATAGCCTGTGTACCACGACTTGGAATTTCACCAAACGACATTCCGCTGTGCCGCTGCGCGCCTTGGCGAACCTTGATTGCGATTTTATTTTATTATTCTTTTTTAAGGTACTCTACTTTCATGTGCTCCCACAGCAATAACAATCAATCGAAAGCGTGACCTGGATTCGAAAGACGCTTCGCGAACGCACCCAGCGGAACAGCGGAATGTCGTTCCGTGAAATTGCAAGTCATGGCACACAAACTATATTCTTTCTACTGTGTCGAAACTGTTTCCGGAAAAGCTACTTTGAAAAGAGTTTCGAGTCTAGCCAGTATTTTTTCGGTAGCAGAAAATAAGCAAAAAGAAGATGTAGGTGACGACAAACTCCTTGGCGAACGTTTGTCTGCTGGATGGACAGCCTAAAAGAAGCATCGGTATGGGCACTCGTTCTGTCGGGAACACGAGACGTCAGCTGCAGCTCTTCGCCTCAGGTACCTCAGCCTCGGGATCTCCATCGAGTCTTTCCGCAGAACTCGAGAACGACTTCTTTCCTTGGATCTTCCGACAGGCCGAAATCCTCTACATGAAACGCAAGAACAGAGGGCATACGCAGTAAAGTGCTTGAAATTTTTTTACGACTCACTTTTGGAGAACTTTTACCAGTTATGTAGAATATCATTCAAATATTTTATCCAACTTATTTCAGACTTTTCAAAGAATTGAGTCGAAAAAAAGGCGTCATATTTCCACCGAATTCTTAGTATCACTCGAGCTTATGTGGAAATCCGGAAGTAGCCAAAAAAATTATATAAAAAGCTTGTTTTGGGCTTTTTCCAGGCAAATCCAGTCGATCGAAAAAAACAAATTTATTTCATACATACTTTTTAATTTTTTTATTTAAAAAAAGAAGTTTTTGAGAAGAAAACCCAAGAAATTAGTTCCGATTCCACCTTTGTCTGTCCTTTTTTTCTTAGCTAGTTCCGCTAATAGTTTCATTGTGATCCTGTTTCGAGAATAAAGAATTCTAACGTGTTCTTGTACGGCATAGCGGGTTTTTCAAAGAGAAAGGAAATCGGCCATGGGGTCACTTCAACGCGATGATAGTCTCCTTCTCGCCGCTTTTGCTATTTCTAGCTTTTCTGCCGTTATCAGGTTTGTTCATATCTTCAATTGAAAACTGTTTTAGTTTTAGAACGAGCTTCTTCACAAAAAAAAGATAAGATTTCAAAGTTCATGGTAAAAACTTCTATAAATAAGTTTCGATTCACGAGTTCGTTCTACTACACTGGCAAGGCCCATACGACCTCAAAAAGAAGATCTAGAACTCATTTTTAAGTTTCTGAAAAGGTGTCTAAAGATTCTTTGAATCTCATTTCTTTCTTCTTTTTTCTCTAAAAAGGTCAAAAAAAGGAGCTTGTGAGACCTTTTTTCAAAAAGATTCTTTTAGGTCTTTCTGGAATATAAACTGGGGAATTTTCTTGAAAATAAAGGAATAAATAGGTTTTCTGAGAGTTTCCAATTACAAAAACTACTGTTCTCCAGGAAGCTATACTACATGAGTTTTTTTAGAGAAATTATCGTTTATACACCTCGGACATTGGTAACGCGAACGTGCTCTTTTCTACGCATTTCTAGTGACCACTTTAGTAGCGTCAGAGCTCTCAAGTGATCCCTAGAATCGCCCAAAAACGTCCGTTACCGATATTCGAGAGTACACTTGATTTTTTGAAAAAGAAAGATATTTTCTAGTGCTTCATGTCTTGCACATATGACTTACAGACGCCGCGAAACCGACTGACAAACTCGAAAACTTGCTTCTTCCCAGTTCCGATGCCCTCGAGCTTGTGGGAGTCCAGTTCATTGGTTTATTTTTTAATTTGAATTTCAATGGGCAGAACCTTCTAAAGATCCCCGACACCTCTCGAGTTTTCGTAGTTTGAAGTCACTTCAGACAAAAATTATTTTTTTCACTTTTGTCAATACAATACTCCCACTTAGGGTCTTTTTTTATACCTATTTTTTTCAAAATTACAGTGAATAAGCCCCTCCTTCGGAACTTATTCAGTTTTGTACTTTCCCATGTACGACGTTAACATGGAAAGCTGCAAAACTGCAATAAAACAGTTACAGATACTGACTCAAAAAGAGATTAATCCGCAGAAAACGCTCTCCTGAGTCCAATTTTTCTCTGAAATTCGAGCTAAAATATTTTTCCAGATGCTCTCATCAAAAAAGGGCAAATGGAAATGGCAAAAGGAGCGTTCAAAACACAGTTGGAAGTTTTGCAAAAAGTTCATCCAGAGCAGGTTAGAAGATTGTTGGGGTTGTGCAACGCCAGAAGTTCAGTACGAGAAATACAAGAAGCTGAAGGTGGAAGACTTGGCGGCGGACGCGGTCCTGCAGCAGGCGCAAATGGCTAGCATTCAGCCGAAGACAGGTGAGATTCGAGTTGATCTTCGGTCTCAGAATTCAGTTCAGGCAACGCGTTCATCGACATGCTCAACGGCAACGGAATCCCGATCGGCAGCAGCTTGCGCGGCATTGAAGACGCCATTCGCACGCAACGCGACATGGAGACTCAGGACCCATCCGAGCAGGTTCCTCAAGTCGAAAAACATCTTTTTTACAAACTTCTGCAGATTGCCAAGGCTGTAATGGAGAAGTTCCAAACTCAGATTCTGCCGGGACTCGTGGCCAACATGATCGCTGGAAGGAATCCATTCAAAGTTAGACTATGCTTCAAAGTGTGCAAAATACCCAAATTAGGCCAAAAAGCGCTATTTCGGGCTTTTGAAGTGTCCTAACTCGAAAACGAGATCTATTGCGAGAAATTTTTTTCTCGTTCTGGAGTCAGGAGGTCCTAAAGTACACTTAACAAAGTTTCAGCAAAAGTTCAACCACGGCGTAAAAAACGTTCCCTAGTAAACCAAGGAAGCTTTTTAAATTTTTAAGCTTAAAATTGTGTGGAAAAATATATAAAATTCAAAATAACGTACTTTCTTTGTAAGTCTACAAAATGAAATGGCAGATGCCGCAACAAGGGAGAAGGATGAATGTGCCACCGGCTTTCCAACAGCAAAAAATGATGGTTAGGCTTACTATCACTTGTGTCAAATTATTTCAATTTTTCCAGCCTCCGCCTGTTCAACGTGTTGAATCGCAGAATATAGAAGAGGAGCCGGAAATTCCTGAGGAAGAGCCGAAAGACGACCCGAGGCAGCTCGTTCGTCGACTCAAAGCGAGTCCTCGACTCCGCAAACTTCTTGAGGTAGGCATTATATTTATAGTGAATGAATTTCAGTTTTTCAGAATGCCCAAGTCGCTTCGTTGTTCACTCAGAGACGGAGGGACGCCCCATTGAGAAGACTTGCAACCTTAGGTAGAATCTGCACATATTACAGATATAGCCGAGTCACGGCTAGCTTGGGACGCTAAGGGGGCGTGGTATGTCTGCGCTCTCCATCAATCAGGCACTGTCTCGATTCTTATCGTGTCAGGACCCTATATTCGATGGCTCAAGCCAGCCGTAAATCAGCCACAGTACTCCATAGACAGAAGGATAACCATAACAAAAAAAAGTTGCGCTTGTTAGATTTCAGAATACAGAGGTCCATATTATCAGAGAAAAAGTTACTTGAAATCAGAAAGAAAAAAAGTTTCAGTTCCCGTCAAAAGGGCGTTTTGCAGTAAAGTTGCTCTGTGGACAAAATGAATCACAATTATTTTGGTTTTCGCTTTTAATTCGTTTTTTAGATTGTCGAACATTCTGACGCAGCAGTGATAGCTCGCCAAAATTTGTTAGATTCTTGCAAACAGAAAATGATAATTTTTTTATTCATTTGTTTTTTTAAATAATTTATTTTTCAAACAGATGAAGAAGACGAGTCAACATTCAAGGCGATGGAAGCTCAAGCAAAGCTCGACGGCAAATCTCAACTTCTTCTCGGAATTCATGACTTCTACCATGGAACCTTGGGCGAAGACGATGACGTAGAAGATGATCAGCAGGTATTTTTTCAATTTTATCATTCTTTTTTCATCATTCTCACTCCAGGCGACAGGAGTCCGTCGTGCGCCATACTCTGTGTCGTCGAACTTTATCGAGAAACTCGCGACAAACTCGGAACTGAAAGACGCTTTGAAAAGTATCAAGTATCGTTTGAATGACGTGGAAAAGTATCTGGAACCGAAAAAGATCGAAGTCAACCCCAGCCCTCAACCAGGTTACTTTGTACCTCGCAAGATACCAACAAGGTAAAGGACCATGAGAATCAAAGACGCAAAAACCTTTTCAGGCCTCGCAAAATGATTCCCCTTCTGATTGGAATGGATCCGAATGAAGCTGAGGAGCTACGACGAGCGCCTTCGACAGAATGGGAAGAATCCGCCGAGTCTAGGGTTTCACATAAACTCACTTCAAAGTACAATGAAATACTTAGGTGATCACCAACCTCAAAAACAATCCGAGCATCGCCCCGCTGTTCATGGACCCACAATTACAACAAAAACTTTCTGGCAGGTAATTACTGTCTCCGAATCTAGTGACTATCGCTGTGGTCAGACAAATGCTGACCCCCGAGCAGAAAGGAAGAACGATTTTGAAAAGAGTGAACGCGTTGCCGAGGCTTTTTGGTAGCAACACCTATCAGCCGATCGATGCGAAAGTCACTCAAGTGAGACTTGGATTTTTTTGATATAGTTCCTTCTCCAAGAATTTTTAGATGATTGAAGAACGTCCGGTGCCTCCTCTTTTCTGGACACCCAAAGGCAAACACACGCGGCTTCGCTGGACTGGCGCTAACGAGCGCGAGATCCCGGGCCTTGGTAACTTGTGAAACTTTTCAAATATAAAAAAAAAATATCAGTTCATCTGTTCGAGACCCACATGTTTTTCTCTTTGTATTGATTTATTTCTCCCTCCCATCGCCTTTCCGAGCACATACAGTAACTTTGTCAACTATATCAGGGTCGCGATTCATTCTGCCCTCGCTAGACCCGACGATGCCGGCGCTGAACTCGGCGTTTTCGACGCAGGGAAGAGCGCGGTGAGAATTTTCAGTTTCTACCGGATTAAAGAGAGTTGCAGAGATGAATGGGACACGACGTTCAAGATTCCCAACGAATGGAATGCAGGGGATGAGATCGGCTTTGGCATGAAGACAAGTACGAAAAGATTCGTTGGCGGCAATGGCGGCTTCGACATGCCCGCCTTCCAACTCTAACCATCCCGAAAAAAGAACAACTTTTATACGAGTAATCTACAGTAATAATGTGAATAGTACTAATAAAACAGGTGTTGTACATACATGTTTGAATTTTTAACAAAAGTTAGGTGGAAAGCTTTTCTTCCGATTTTTTCTGTTCAGTCGCCAGCTCCTCCCATTTGGTTGCGTTGTACCTGTTTGAAAGAATCCGATTTATGGGAATGCACTTGGTTGAATAATCGAAACGAGTTGGTTTTGGGTCGTCAATTTCAGAGAGTTTCAGCTTCTTCTGCTCTATTTTTCTTTCGTGTCAGAACCCATTTTTCGATGGCTCAAGCCAGTCGTTAATTACTTCGGACTGATTTCAGAATGTTCAAAAACAATTTCTCCGAGAAATCTGTTTTGGATGAAGAGAAACTGACTCGCAACGGTCGCGGAGAGAAATCGCCCGCGGCAGAACCTTCCCGATAAGTTCGTAACAGGGCAAACAGATGCCGCGCATGAAGCCGACCTGCATCTGCGGCAGTTGGTGCGCCTGTTGCCGGTCCATCATCGCCATCGGCTGCTTGCCGCTCAGGCGCTCCGCGTCGCCCTGCAACCATCGTTTGGTGATTAAAGGCCTATGGGCAGTAAAAAATGGAGTTGGAGGCAAATACGTCATTTTGTAAAGCTCTTTCTTGCCGGTCAAATGGCGAACTTGGAAACGTGAAGCAAAACCTATTTTTGGAGAAAAAATAATTCAAAGTCGGAGAGAGAAAAGTTTGAGTTCCCGCCAAAAGGACGTTTTGCAGTAAAGTTGCTCTATGAATAACACGCTTCGCCATTTTTCGGATTTTCGCTTTTTCGCTTCTTTCCAATTTCAATTTTTTCTGTTGTCATCAAAGCTTTTTCGTCACGAAAAATTTCTATTTATGTATAATTTCGGATTTTGATCCCAAAATGCTTCTCTGATGGAAATTGACGAATTTACACATATTCAGCGATTTTTTGTGTACCCTTAATTATCGCGGCTTTTTTTTCAGAAATGAAACCCTTATTTTGAAGCAGATATCCAGTTCTTTCTCACAAAATGCGAGTCTAACGACAAGTCCGCAAATTCGCGTTCACGGTTACTGTAGACGTTTGTCTGTACACCAATCCAAAGCATATTTTAACATTAAAAAGTGGAGAAAAAATCGCGTTTTTCTTCAATATCTGTGCATTTTCGAGTAGACCGTTCGGTTCAAAATGAAAAACTTTACAAGGTAGTGCGTCAACCTCAAATGTTGAAGGTCATAACTTTTGAAGCTTTGAAACGGAAAGAGTCCTTTTTTTGCTAGGAAAAGAGACCTGGTCGTAGAACTCTTCAAAGATGACTTTGACGGTCTCTGTCTGTATGCTCCAGGGCTTGGCCGAGGCGATCAAGTCGCATCCAGTCATCAGGACGGCTTGGGTCAGGCTCCTCGAATACACTCAGTGTTCGAAGGAAAACGAAACAAAAGAAACCTGTGGTCTGGGGAGGTGATGTCGAAGTCCCCGGCGTCAACTATCTTGTTGAGACGAGCCTTGTTAGCGAAGAATAAAGCTAGATCTGTCGCCAGTATACAATGCTAGAAAGAATTTTTTTTTCCGTTATGGAAAAAGCAGACCTTGATGAGGCCTAAAGTCTGTTTGTATTCATCCGAAGTGAGGGACTTCAAAATGTTGTGGCCGTCCTGGAAACGTTTCAGAATGAATGCCGCAGGGGCTCTGAACCTGCTGGAGGATGGTGACGGTCTGGTTGAAATGGTGGTGCTCCATCACCGACGTCGTGTAGATGGCCGCCAGCGGAGTGCTCATCGTCTTCATGTAGGCGTTGTTCTTGCCTCGGTGGTCCAGGTCGTGGCACAGGCAAGAGACAAACAGAGCCAGAGCCTCAAATCAAAGTTTTTTTCAACAAACTTTCCGCTGACTATTTTCCGTTTTCTGGGAACAAAGTTTTTTTTCTAAGCGTGCCTGTCACTGGTCGTGTTTGTGCGTCAAGCGAAACGAACTGCACTTAGGATTTCCAGAGTGGTCACTATAGGGGTTAGGGGTTGAGGGTATCATTCTGGAGACCCTACGTACTTAGGAATCCCTATAGGGGCGACATTAGAGACCCTCGGAGGGTCTCCTCCCCCTTTACCAATCCCTATATGGGTCACTGAAGCTTGCAGAAGTGGCCCCTATAGGAGACATTGTAGTCGATAATTTTTGTGAACTCTAGGCGAAGAAGCATTTCAATGCGAAAAAATAGAAACAATAACCTTTTTGAACGAAATTGAGAGACCCCGATAGGGTCCACTTGAGCTTTAGGGGCTAAGGGGTCAGATCCTAACCCCTATAGGGACCACATTCTCGACCCCTCTAGGGTTTTCAAAGTGAAGAAAATGATTTAAAAGGAGCCTTTGATGACCTCGTTAGGAGTGAAGAGACTTTTGTTCTTCATGAGCAGAACAAACATGGCGTGAGCCACGGACCATCCGTGAGCCCAGTTGTGGTAGGCGACGCGACGGTAGTTCTTGCGCACCGTCAACACAAAGCGGGTCAAATCATCCACGTCGAAACGTCTGAAACTCCCTCCCTTCACCTTGTCGTGCTGACTACCCTACAAAGTTTCGGAGAACAACGTTCTGAACATGTAGACGGCGTACAGCGGTTTCTCAAGTTCGGAAAGCCTCATGCCGTTAAAATCGAAGCTTAAGCCAAGAGTTAAAAAACAACACGAGAAGATGGAAAAAACGTCTCCAGCTCCATTACACGTTCGTTGATTTGGATCTTCTTCAGTTTGTTGACTTCGTCCTTGTTGCAGACGCTGTGATACGCCAAGACTTCCAGGGCAACGCGGTACTTCTGGAAAAATCGGTTGGAGATTATCAAAACTCCCGGCGAGGACTTGTTCACTCCTGCGTATCTTATCGTAGAGTTTGGCGTGATGAAGAGCGAGGCCGCAATAAACGGCGAAGATCTCGAAGGAATCCTCGTCTTGTTTGGTGAAGACGCCGGTGTGCTTGTTCACCATCTGCACCACGCCGATCACTCTGAACCGCCGGTCCACTGGAGAACAGATCGAGAACCAACGCTCCACGGATGAAAATGGGCATGCAGAGGATGGTCTTGGTGACGTAGCCTGTTTTCGAGTCGACTTCTGCGTTGAAGCGTTCGTCTTCGTAGGCTTCTTCGATGTTGAGCCCCTCGCCGGTCGATGCGACGTAGCCGGCTATTCCTTTGGATATGTCAAACCTGCGAAAAAAAAAAATCTACCAAATGGAATTGTGAAAAATGAAAAACTGCCAACTTTCTATATTTAATTTCTAGGCTTGGCTTTTGGTAACGTTTTACACAGGAGAGTGCTTTCGAATTACCTTATTTCCTTTTGAGGAGTATCACTCAGCCTTGAATGTTCTTCTTCCCCGGTTCCAACGTCGAATATTCTGGCGTAAATTTCTTTGCTTTTCGCGTCGACTAGAAATAGCGATGCCCGATCAGCATCCACCAGTTTTTGAGCGAAGTTCTGAATGTGAAAATTTTCTTTTCAGCTAATAAGAAGTAATTTGCAATGTGAAAAACTCGAAACTGGATATGACACTATTGAGTTTTTTTTAGCTTCTTTCTTTTTTTAGATTGTTTCTCATTTCAGCCAAGGACTGGAAAAGAGTGTTTAAAATGTACTTTCTGAGAATTTTGCTACAATTATTGCTACAACAGACAACAAGAAAATTTGCTTTTGCTTCCGGAAAACTGGAGAACTGACTAAGAAACGTTTCTATAGCAAGAAAAAAATATGGAAAACTTTAAAACCAGCCGATTCGAATTCATGATTGGCCAAAATTATTGAGACATTATTCGTTTATTTTTTCAAAAACCCTCCTATGATTATCTATCAGGTTTGGGGTTTTTTGAAATTTTATGAGCAAAACTTCTTTCTCTAAAACAATGTACAATTTTCAGCTTCTAAAAGCGCTTGCAGTACCTTGCAAAAAATCACAAATCTGACCACCTTACCATAACCTTGATGATGACCGAATCCATTGAGACGATGTCGTGGAAAATAGACTTGGCGACGTCGAGAAGAAAGTTGGCCAGTTTCCGCTGCCTCGCCACGTTGTCGTGCGTCTCTTCTGTTCCATTGGAGGCCAACGCGTGTGTCGACAACTGTAATCGAAAATTCCATCGTACAGAAGCTAGAAGAGCAGTCATCAGTGAGTCTTTAACAGTGCTGACCTCGGCGAAATAGTTGACGGAAGACGCCCACATGCACAGCGTGTTCAGCCATCGCTTTTCTGTTTCCGGAACCGGAACGAAGAAATGGAGTTCTCCTGCAACCAGCTTCGTAATGCTCCAGTCTATTTTCCACTTATTCTTCCTTCATCAAAGGCACAGGGGGAGCAAAAAATGGGGTTCGAGGCAAATACGCTATTTTGTAGAGCTTTTTTTGCCTGTCGAACGGTAAACTTGGAAACGTACATAATTTCCTAGTTTCAGAGAAAAAAATTATTCAAAGTCGGTGAGAGAAAAGTTTGAATCAAAGGGCGTTGTGCAGTAAAGTTGCTCTATGGACAACACGCTTCGCCATTTTTCGGATTTTTGCTTTTCCTCAGGCACTGACGGCGCGTGTTTGTTGCCAAAAGTGCGCATGCGCGCCGCCTGCTGCGCGCACGCGCGGGGTGTCTCTTTTGTTTTTTAGCTTTTTAACTAATTGAAAAAGTTATAAATTTAATATTTTTTATGTCTGTTCATCTCTTAACATTGCTCTGCACCAGTTTATAACAATTAGATTGCACAAAAAAATGTGAAATATCAAAGTTTCACTTGGCAACTTTTTTTCATAAATTTGTTCGAAAGTGCTCGGAACAACTTTAAAACGTGAGCAGGGGCACTGGGTAATATCAAAAAAATATAAAAAAAATATTTCAAAAACCTTATTTCAGTGGAAAAGGCGAAAAAAAGAATCAGTACCCCCTGCGCGTGCGCGCACCAGTGCCTGAGTCTTTTCTCGTTTCTTTCTAATTTCAATTTTTTCTGTTGTCATCTAAGTTTTTGTCGTCATGAAAACTTTCTATTTATTAAAAATTGCAAATTTTCATCTCGAAATGTTACTCTGGGCAAAAATTATCATGCTCAGATTTCGGTTGGTATAGTGATATTTTGCGTGTCCTTAATTATCTGTGTACAAGTTCTATTATACTCGAGAAATTAGCGCTTGATTTAAAGAAAAAAAAACGAATTTCGCTCGCTCAACCTGACTTCTTTGGTTGGAAAAATAAATATGAAAAATGTACCAATTGTTTGATGAGCGCAGTTGATGATACTCTGGACGTAACTAGCCGGTTTGCGATGTTTCTTGAGCTGAAAATTGAAACCGGAAATTTTTTTTTCAAACTGTCATTATTGAAACTTTCAAAACTAATGTGGAAGAAAGTTCAAGACAAGTCAACCAAAGAGCATTGTTAGAGAAGAAACTGGCCTTGCGAAGTTTGAGCTCGCCCTCGCTTGTTTTCTTGCAGGTGAACGCTCCCTCGTTGTTCTGAATGACAAGCTCTACAGCCTCGGTTCCGACAAGTTGCGCACAGAACTGAGACAATTCGTAGAGGATACGAACCTGGAGTCTCGTTCACTTTTCTATAATATTCTTCGACTCACTCTATTGTCAGCGTGGTCCAGAATCGCACGACGCCGTGACTCCAGAGTTGCGTCCTGAAAAGGCCATGCTCATCAATTCGGAAAAAAATCTCTTGAAACCATATATGGGCAGGTAAAGAATCCGTAAGGGAAGAGCGGTTGACCTGCGAAAAAGTTTCAAAAAAGTATGAAAATAAGTTTCATCGCGTAATGACAAAAAATTGACTTAGGTTTTTAACTTCTGGAGGTAGTATTGACTTTAAATTGTTAAAACTTGGGGGAAGGGGCCGGCAGCCTTAAAAAATGGTCCGCCCATGTATGCTTGAAGCCTTCAAATATTAAAGCTGTTTTGAAAAATCAAAAACAAAATCAATTATTTTCAAAATTCAAAAGTAAAATAATTATCAACTTGCTTACCTCAACTCGATTGAAGGAATTCCTGTTCATATTTCATGTCTTTATTATTTTTTTGGACATTTTTTTCAGATTGAAGTGAGTTCGCTAATGTTTCTCATGACTCATTTTATTATTAATTTCTCATCTTTTTTTCCCAAGAACTCATTTCAAAGGTTTTTTTCTTTTCAAGAAACTAATGAAAAAAACAGCTAACTTGGGTTTTCAAGGAGTTCAGGCTAGACGAACGCGGATAGCCCCTTTTAAACCTATTCTGGTTCTGTCTCCGTAAATCCGACTGAGCTGGTTCTGGGTTATGCACAACAATTGAGGTATTGGAACTTATGAAGCATTCAAGAGCTCACTTTGAAAAAAATTAGTTTGTTTCTCATAGATTGTGAATATGGAAGCACATCGGACATGATCTCTGTAATGACTTCAGCTAGTCAAAAAATGCTTCTTATCAGTTATTTGAGGTGCCAAATTAAATCATTTTCGAGATAACTCTTCTTCGGGATAGCGGTAAATGGAGTTCTACTGAGCAGGAAGTGTTGCTGACCCCGAAGTCTTTGCGGGAATGCTTGCGGGTGAGCGAGGCGCGACGAAGAGACCATCGCTGGAAGGTTTCGCGAGTGACGGTGGGTCCGGTGACAATCCGCTCGAGGACGTCGGGGTGGGCCGCCAGGAACTCGCAGACGACGTCCTCGTTGAGACCCTGCATCGGAGCGGTGGCGCAGCTGGCGAAGAAGATATAAGGAGTGTCCGTTGCCCGGGGAACAAGTCAGATAATCGGCGCTTCTAGCTCCAAATCTTCTTTTACTCCAGTTTGACGCGTTCAAGCTACTTTAACGCCTACTTTCTCTATCGCAAACACCACAGGATTTCAAAATAGTCCAGACCACGTTCCAAGTATTAAAAATAATTTGCAATACGAAGCTCCGGAGTTTGAATTTTTTGTGCACTTCGAAAGAAAGCCTTTCTCTTTATCTTTGCTGTCGCCCTGGAGAAACTGAAATTCTTTCAAACTTTCCCGTTTATTTTTACGAAAATTGAAGAAAAAAAGGTTCAGAGATCCGAGCATTCTTCGATTTTTCTGATGAGGGAGTCTAGCAATTTCAACTTATCGGTATCAAACCTGAAAGGGTCATCGCTTGAAAGTCTTGAACTTTTTCTTCCTATCACTTACAGCTTTGACTTGAAAATGAACATGTTGTCGCGTCGATTGATCTCTTTTTCTTGTAGGTAACGGACAAACTTTCGAGAGTTTACGCCAGGCTCGCACTAAAAAAAAAGCCATTAGCATTATTTCAGAAGGTTCCATAGTTGGAAAAAGTCCTAGAAAATGTGGAAAATGAGTATTGCTGATCTGATCTGAGCTATCGTGGTTGGAAATCTCAGAGGAGAGTACACAAAAACAAATGAAAATGATCCGCAAAACGTTAAAAGTACCGAGAAAAGGTCCGTCGGAAACGTGCAGGCAAACTTAAAACATAGGCAAAGTCGGAAAGGTTGGAAAAAGGTAAAGTTCCTTTCAGGGTGGGAAGGTTCTTTTTTTTCCTGCCCTTTAGTGCCATTCCATCGGCACTTTTAAACCATTTTTGCTGCTTTTCTGCGGCCTTTTCGCGGTTTTTTTTGAGCCTCTCCCTTCAAGCGGCCATTATCCACCGTTCCGACTTTGCCCGAGAAACTGCTCTTCTTTAACTTTCAACTTAGTTGAAAACATATTTTCTGAGGCCAGATGCAAGTTAATTGTAAACCTTTTTTTTTCCCCAAGAAATGGTAAAGGTTGACAAAAACTACTCTTTTGAACCAATAAAACTAGATAGTCCTGATACCTTTCCGTAGTACTGTAGGATATCATTTTGTGAGATTTCTCTTTCACTCATCACGTCGATCTTCAAAGTTTCATCCTGCAAAGTCTCTCGTTGGTTTTTCAAACTCATTCTGTCGTTAAAAATCATGTTTTCTAAGAGAAGTTTGTATTCTTTTGGGTTCAAAAAGGATTTTTCTTGCTAGAGTTCTAAAAAAACCAGAGAAAGTATCCGTTTTCTGCTGATCCGCGGAGGGGCGAACTCGGAGCCTTTTGTCCGTTGCAGGTATTCGGCATGTTCCGCTGACGTGAGCTCGTTCACAGTTCTTAATGAAAAAGCTTTGATCACCTAAATGATTGTGGAATCACCAAAAGATCAAGAAGATCTATCTCTTTTGAGCGGAAAAGTTTCTCAATAATTCAAGAGAATAATAAACTTGATGTGACGAAACGTCTTTAAAGAGAGAAAGGAGACTAGATGCTGACGTTGAAAAGTCAGTCGAGACACGCCAGAATATTTTAATAGGTCCCATTAACTCATGAAAAAGATTGGAATATCTGACCCGATCCATTCTTTGAAATCGATTTTTGAAAAAAACTAGTCTTTTTCGTGTTTCTCAACAATCGGGTTTTTGCCCATGGAAATGGACCGAACTTTTTTTGCAAACTGGATTTCTAACAATATGGTGAAAATGATAGAAACTACAGAAAGCTTCAAACAGAAAATTTGTGATCAAAGTTGTTTTTTTTTTCGTTACTTCACTGGCGAAAATTCCGGACATTCGTTTCACAATGAAAATTTTCTTAAAGTTGGGGTTTTCGAATGTTTCATAAGTTTTAGATCGATCAAAAAATGGATTCTGAAAAGAGTTATGGTAGTTTGAAGTGTACCATTGAAGAACGAGATTCATTTCTTGAAAAACCTAACACTTATGAAAATTTTCGGATGTTATTTCTGTTCGAAAAGGCTGCATCTCATAACACAAAAAAAACGCACTTCGGAATGTTGGTGGCGTTCTGGATTGTCGCTGGTTGAAATGGCAACAGCCGCAACCGCGCAGCATCCAAAAAAAGTTTGCTCGGCTCGAATTTGAAGTCGTAGCTGAAGTCAGTTTCCGCTTAAAGTCCTCGGACGTTTCTGGACAGTTCTAGAGATCACCTTAGAGGGCTGACGCTACTAAATTGGTCACTAGAAATGCCCCGATTCGCGTCCCCAATGTCCGAGTTTGTTCGAGATTACACTCTGATCTTATTGAGGTGTTTGAAAATGATAAACTTTGCATTCAGAAATAAAATTTTATTTACCAGATGAATTGAACTTTTTTTTTTAAATATTATTTCTCAGAGCTCGCTCAAATAAATCGGAAAACAGTATCGACACTTTTCTGAAGCCTTTTACAGACCAGCAAAGTTTTTCGAACAGACTACGTATGTGACTTGCAACATACCGATTGACGGCGCCCCACTTGGCCCCGGAAGCCGATTTGGCGTTCCTTTTTTTCGGCGCGGGCAGAGGCGTCGTGTTCACGCGCGGAACTCGCTAAATTGTCAATTGGAAAAATTTTTCTGCGGGGATTACTCACAATTTTTTCCATTTTTTCGTTCAGAAGTGCCATATAATTTTCCAGGGGCGTTTTGGTTGTACACAGAGAGCTGAAACTTTCCAAAATCCTTAAATTCTACATTTTTTAAATTAATTACTTTCTCTTCGATTGGTATACTGAAAATGATAAGAAAGACACAGAAACTGCTCAATTTCCAACCCTTGCATGATTTACTGACCAGCCTATTCGCAGTTCCAATCTTTTTCCCCTCAAAACAAGAAATTTTGATTGGAGAAGAATCCATAACACAGGAAAATACGGAAAAGTTTTTATTGTTAATTCAATTTTTAATATCAAGTCATCGCTCAAACTCCGCCCCTTATGCGTAGATCAAACCAATCAGAGAGCTTTGTTGGAGGCGGAGCTGAAGAGACAATAAAAATACGAACCTGCGGTCAACCGAAATCACAAACGTGATTCTGTTTGCGGTGAGTGTCTCGAAGGAAGTCAAGAAATCCGGCAAATGCATTCCCAAAATTAGAATTTTTGATTTGTCCTGAATGATGCATTGAGTTTCAATTCGTCATCCCTTTCACCTCCATGAAGACAGTGGAGATACGACTCATCGGCCAAATGTCGTGATCGCCTTGTTCTAAAAAATGAAAAAAAAAGTGAGCCGTTATTAATGAAAGCTCTAAATACACTGAATGTTGGATCGAAAACAAAAAGTTTGTGATAAAAAGTGACTTTGCTGGTCAGTGGCGACGGCGCGGACAACTTTGCACATGAGAGCTCCGAGGGCCTTTTGAGCTACAATGGCACTTCTTTCGTCTTTCGTGACCACGAGTCCGTAAGTCGTAGTACCTTCAAAAATGGTTTCTTCCCAAAACTTGCGAGGCAATATTGAATATGTTAATTCAATGTTCAATATCTTCTGACAGTAATTTTCCGCTTCATTAATTCGTACTCCCTGAAGGTCTAGATGAAGGTCCCTACAGTCGCTACCTGCGCAAACTTCTAGTTTATGTGGTAATAATTTTCAAAGTTCGGAGAGTCAGGCTTAAAACGCATGATTCGCAATTTTGAAAATTCCTACTTCCAAAACTAGAAGTTCGGCAGGTAGCGACTGTGAGAGATCTTCATCTAGACTTTCAGGGAGTTTTTGAGCAAATTTTAGAGAAACTTCGAACCGTAACACGGAATCCCTAATGGGGTGAGGGAAGGTGAGCGAGGCGTCAAAGTTCTGAATTTTTCCAAAAAAAAGTAAGTGCGTGCTCCGGATAAAATGATGTCATAATCAAACTGAGTATTAAACGTTTATAACTTGTTTGTTCGATCGCCTTTGGCTGCGTAATTTCGCGAAACAACTTTTGAGCGCAGTTTCAATTTAAAGAAAAATTCTTCGAATTTACCGTTCCGTAGAAAACCAGTGATGACTTGGTGAAGCTTTCTCCATTTGTAGTGAACTTCGGCGTTTCCTCCTTAAAAAGCCCTTGTACCAAAAAAGGGGCAAACTGAAATACCCTGGGCATAGAGACTTTGCAAATGCTCATAAACAGAGACAAGGTCTTGGTCAGCTACGAGAAGCATCTCCAAATCCTCGGCGTCACTCTTCAAGGTTTCTGAAAAGAACAAGGAGCTCGACGGGGGTAAGTCAGAATCTCACGCATCACGAACAGAAACGCCGGCTTCATTCCCTCGATCAAAAGGATTTTGTAGACGTCCCTTAAAAACTCGACACACTTTGCATTTCGCCTTCGCGAAGCCGAACTAATCGTTTCTGCCTGAAGCCAACTTTTACTCCAGTAAGAATTATTTCAACTACGAGATTTTCCGATGACATCCAGATATAGTCCTCGATTTCGTCTGACTTCAATACACTTTCCGAGACTAACTTACCAAGTACCGTTTTGCATCCCTTAAACGTCTGAAGTTTTCTAAATTTAGACAAAAAGAACCTTTCTCCACTTCTCCAGCAAGATTTGGTTCTGATCGGAAAGTTCTCTTTCGGTCCAATACAATGGCTTCACGTTCTCGGGGATAGTAGAAAATCTGGAATTTTTCTTTTCTCCACTCATTTCTAATGACTGCATATTCAAATTTTAAAAAAAATATCAAAAAAAAAAACGAAAGATCTTTCCTAAGATGGACAAATCACTATCTTCTTTTCTCAAACATCTGCGGTTCTATTAGATATAAAACTTTAAAAATAAAAGTAGTGAAAAAAGTATTATCTGTCAGAAACGTGCTCGGTTGCTTGATTTACGGTCAAATACTTTTTATCACTGATGACCTGAAGTCGACGTCGTCTTCTGAAGGCTCGATCCACGTTGAAATCTGGAGTGTCGTGATGGTCTGCTGCCTTTTCGAGATGGCGCTCGTTTTTCTCGAGCCCGAAGGAACCGACGTAGTACAGACCAGCACTCGATAAAGGGTCTGCGTAGGCAAAATAATATAATGTGTTTCATTATTATTTCATTTTTTTTGATGGCGTTCAGAAGTGGCAATTTTGCTGAAACTTTTAAAAGATGTTCATCATTTTTTTACGACAAGGGTTCAAGAGAACATCTTGAAGTGGTCATCTACATGAATTTCTCCCTCAAAACTGAAGCAGGATATTTTTACAGACTATTTCTCACATTAATCTATATTTTTCCTATGCTTCAAAATTTCGGCCGGTGGGTTCTCATCTATGCTTATCACATTATTATAACATTTTTCTGATCAATACTTATGAGAGGACTTTTTCAGCAACTGGTTGAACTTCTAATTAAAGTTAACAAGTTTGAAAGCTTGTGAAATACGTGAATTGCAAAAAAAAAAACGTTATTTCCAACGTTTGAAGCATCTTAACTCAAAAACCAGATGAAAGCCCTCAAATACACTTTAGCCAAGTATTATCAAAACTTCAAAGGCGAGCCTAAAAAAAGTTCCTTTGTTAGCTTCAAGTCGGCATATGCAAATTATAGATAAAATGAAGAGTTTTCGTAAAATAAATTACATTGCAAACAGTGAGTTTCGAAATGATCGTCTTGTACTTTTCCGACGATTCGTTGTGCTTCAGTTCGACCACACACAGTCGAACTGAGTCCATATCGTTCATCGAATCCAGAGTTTTCATCGTCCACTGCAAACAGATTTTTCAGAAGTTTATACATTTAAAATTTTCAGCTATAAATTTTCAGATATATTTTTCACGGTTTTTTGAAAATATGGGCAACAAACTTTGTGTTTTCTCAAAAATTTGATAGTATAGCTGATTCATGGCTAGCTTGGGCCTTTGAAAAAAGGATCCTGACACGATAATGCACGAGAGAGTGCCTGGTTCGTGGAGAGCGCAGACAGGCTACGCCCCTAAACGTTCCAAGCTAGCCGTGGATCAGCTATATCACTGAACTTTGATTCTTAACGTGAAAAAACACTGTCACGTTTTTCACATATACTCACAGCAAGAAACTTATCAATACAGTATCTTTTTAATATTTTTCGAAAAGCGAAAATGGCGTATCAATTATGAGAAAATCTCGTAATACTATTATTTTCAAAAGGTACGTGAAGTAGAAGATTACCGCAGAAGACGTGCATATGAGAACACGTTTGTCAGCTGATCTATCAGACTTCAAACAGCTCGTCGAGCTAATGCAGCGAATCTGAAACAGATTTACGCGTTATCTGAAAACGATTTTTTATGAATTTTTTTTTATTAACAGTCTGTAAAAAATAAACCTCCCCATACATATCAAAATTTGTTTCTTGAGTCGAAGCATTTTTCAGTAATTGGAGGAAGCCTGAGCTTTCAACTCTGATCTTTCCTGCGTAAGGCATCAAGGACCAAGAGAAGAAAAAAGCGAACGTCTTCCTCAGGGATGCCAGTCCGCTGCAGCTCTTCCTCCCACGTCTCGGCTGTTTCGATGTTGGAGAGACAGAAGAGGATGCGACATCGCGGGAACCACCTGAGCACCTTCCTGTTAGAAGTTTTTTTTGTGGAAAGTTTGAAAATGGACGGCTTAGACCCATAGGCAAGGTCGGAAAGTGTGGAAAAAGGCTCCATAAAAATCTTTTCGGGCAATCTGCCAACCTGAGATAATTGAGAGCTGTCACGGCGACTACTCGAAAAGACGCCGAAGAAGCTTGAGCCGGCATCGCCAGACAACAGTTCATTCCGACTGCCGTTTTTATCCATTCCAGCTAAATTCAATTTCGAGTCAATACATTTAATACAGTTTTTCGGTTAAAACTTCTTTTTTTTCACACGCAAGCTTTTTGTGACAAACTGCAAACCCATAAAAATTTCCCTTTTTTTTATAATTCTCTCGCTTTGTCGTTTAAAGAATAATCCGGATCAGTACAAAAACCTAGTGTGCTTCAATTTTGCTTTGAACTAAAACTTTTCGAAGAAATGATGAAACTTCTTTTTATCGCAAAACTCTGTCGCGCGAAAGTATTTTCTATTTCCCTTATACTATAGGATTTTCAAAGTGTAGTGCACAATTTTTCAAAAAAACCGTGAAAAACCTGGTTTTTTGGGAGAAACTCGTCGACAGGTATATGAAGCGAGCCACCTGCGCCGGGGTCGAAACCCCCAGCGGCCAATTCAGCCGTGCTGAACAGGACAAGGGTTACAGTTAAGACTCATTTCCAACTCGGTTTGTTGAGTCTTTCCACTGCTCACGGTCACCACATAGGACTTTTCTGCGCCGTTTGAACGTCTTGATCCGGTCGAAGATCCCGTATCGTTGCGCGCAATGACTGGGGGCACTCAAATGCATACTCGTTTTCAAAAAAGATACACGAAAAGCAAGGAATTAAAAAATGTTATGATTTGATCAAAGACAAAAATCAACCGAAAGCGGGAGGCGTTTCATCTTTTTGTTGCTGCTGTCTATTCCAGAACTCCAACAGCCCCATCGTTTTAGTCTTTTTTGGTGGCATCTAAAAGTTTAGGATATTTTTTTCACTCAACTCATAGAACGCACATTTTTTTCTGTTTAACAAAAAAATGAAGGAAAAAGAACACAGTAATATGATGTTATATTTATAGGGAAGACGATTCACAAAGTAAAAAAAGATAGAACTTACAATTCCCTGTAATTCAATACTGCTGGCTTAAAAAATAGTGATTATGGTTTTACACGACTGACTTTGGGAAAAAAACTTCGACGTTTTTTTATAATTTTTCAAAATCTATTAGGGAAAAAGTATAATTTTTTTGTATCCTTGAGATATAATCAGTTTTTTAAAAATCACTCACTAGGGAACTACTCGGACTCGGGTACGCGTTTCGAGTTGAAACTTTGGTGGCTAATAGACCCGGGTAAGAGTACTTGAAAACAAGAGAGATTATCTTCTAAACCCCACAGGCTTCTGAGAAAAAGCTTTTTGAAAATGAACAGTTTAGGCTTGAAAATTATCAAATTTTTGCTTTCCTCCTTCTTTTGGCTGGAAAAAAGTTTTTTTCAGAGTATTATAGCCGGATCATCCAAGGCGATTGTATTAAAATATAAAATAAGGTAAAAAGAAGTATTATAAAAATTTTCAGGCCTAATTTTCACATTTTCTACTAAGTTTTTTTCTCAGCTCTCTATGGGGTTTAGCAGATATTCTCTCTTGTTTTCAAGTATTCTGACTTGGGTCTAAAAACCACTAAAGTTGAACTCGGAACCCGTACCCGAGTCGGAGTAGTTCCCTAGTCAGTTCCCGATTTAGTTGTTTCTTCCTCCGTTTCCACAGGTTATCAAGGTAATATTGAGTAATGGCAAATTAGCGAAAGCTTTCTTATGGGCCTCAGCTGTTCTTCTCAGTCTTTAGTCTCTGAGTCTTCAGGGCCGGAACAAAAGCCGCCACGGAGTCATGCGGTCCGTCTGCACAAATAGCAGAGATCGCGGAGGAGCAGCGCCGGCGGTGAGAGGCCCAGGCGCTCGTGTTTTTCGGTGCGAGCCAAGGCAGTCCCAACCAACAACAACCGCTCCGAATTCCGACATTTCCCGCGCCATATTAGTAGTCGGATGGCACTAACCTCGGCACGGGCCCACAGCCAGCACCTCTTGTACTTCGCAGAATTATTATGAAAGTTGAATTCGAAAGGCCAGTCTTTTTTTTCTAGCTAATCTTGACATATTGCCTGAATCACGCCTACACATTCGGCAGTAAGCTAATTACACAAACTACTGCAAAGACTAATACTTCAGTTTAAATTTTTAGAATAATGATTTTTCAACCAACTTCTTTTTTTCAAGAACTTTCTCATGGATTTGAAAAACCAATAAAACAATAACAATGTATTCAAAAATGAAAAAAAAAGTTGCACATTATATTATTTCGTACATTAGAGCGATGATTTTTTGCAATTGAACAGTAAAAAACGGAGAAGAGATACATGAGAAGTGCAAGAAGAGAAATTAATACAGTTAAGTGAGGATAAATATACTGGAATAGCGGACGACCTGAGGAAATGCGGGAAGCTGCTGGCTGACATCATTCCCATTGCACGATTCCTCAAGGACAAACGCTGGAAAATAGATGAAAATGATAAAAAAAAATTTCTCGAAAACTGCATAGAAGTACAAACAACAAAAACGGTCGTATAATTGATATGAAAGAAGAGTGTAAAGACATCCAAAAAGTCGCGGGAGAGTCGACCGATGCGGTCATTTGAAAAAAAAGAAGGACTCGATTCTAATGGAAAATTCACCGTTTAATCACACTGATGTTGTTTTACTTTTGGAAAAGAAGAAGAAAAGGGTGCATACACAACAATAGAATTATACCGTAGTATCCGAAAATAAAAGAATAACACGAGTTCAAGACTTATTATAAGGAAAAAAAAAGAGGGAAAATGTACATAAAGGGGACCCGACGGTCTACAAAGCGTTTGATGGTGCTAAATTCTCAGAGCAAAACTACTCCTGGCGAACCTGAAAGCATGCTTGAAAGGAAAAAAATACATACAAACGACGGAATCATATTCGTTTTGGAAGTGGAAAGGAAGAGGAGGTAGCACAGGAATCAACAAACGAGCAGTCCGTCGAGATCGCCGAAATCGGCTTCGCTTTGCTTAACCACGGGAGAAAAAGAAACGAAGAGGAACCGACGATTCAACACCAAGGTTACATGCGATCGAAATGAGGGGGGAAATATCAAAAGCAACGTGAGAATAAATGCGAGGAGCGTGAGGCATCCTCAGGGAGTTATAATACATACAAGCATGATGGAAACAGGTGGCTGCAGGTTCAGAGATCAAAGTTGAGTTGGTGGTCGCGGGTCTGGCTGAGCTCGTGGCGGAGCAATGACTCAACGTCCATGTCGACGTCCATCAACGGCTGGTCCGGCAGGGTCAGATTCTCGAGGTCAATCGGGAGGGCGCTGCCGAGAGACTGCGACTGTTGCTGAACTCCGCACGCGTGAGCCGAGACCGGCACGCCAGCTGCTCCCCAGTTTCCGTACGCCTGGTACATGTTCATCCTGCAAGTCTTGCATGAAATTCGCTTATCAAGTTGCGATGACGAAATCTCGTTTGCTAGACAAAAACAGAAATCAAACTTGAATTGACCCTACTCAACAAGATTTTCACAAAGAAACAGCAATGAAAAGTAGAGAATTTTCGATAACTAGTATAGTTGAAGCAACTTGTGGAAATTTTTCATGTGAAGAATAATACTCGAGAAAACTTGTTTTGGGAAATTTTCATATTTCATTCAAACGATCCTTTTTCTGAGCATTAATGCAGATATATTTTTGAAAAAAACTCGAAAAAAACTATTATTCTTCACTTTTTTTCCGCCAATCGTTTCAAGACCATCGACATTAAAAAAAAACCGAGGCTAATCCGTAAAAATCCATTGATTTTCTATGAAAAGAGAGGGACAGGAGGAGTCCTTTACGCCCTTTACCCTTCTAGAATCAGAAAAAAAAACTACAAATCTTCAAAAATATAGGAAACGTTCTTTTACACTTGTTTTTTGTCAAATAAGGAATCAAGGCTATTTCTGTCACTAATAATATAATCGATTAAAAATCTTTAAATAAAATACAGTTGTAAACTTCAAACTGCGCGAAAGCCTCACTTTTAAAGATACTAACAAAATAGAAAAACGAAGAAATAAAACTCACGGTTGATACTTGCCAGGCGGCGTCATCTGTGTTCGGAGCAGCGGATTCTGCGCACAGGGACCTCGGACGCTGTTCAGTTCGTGGTAGGACGGCGGGGCGCCATTCTCCTGCTTCAAATCAACCAGTTAGGGGCGCGATTAAGAACCAGAACGGACCTTGATGATCTTGGGCTCCTGCTTGATCTGCTGCATCTGGTGCTGCTGTTGGGCGTAGGCGTTCATGTTTCCATTGTTGCCGATTCCACAACGCGCGGCATCAATCCGCATCTGGTCGGTGCGGTCGACGATGTCGTTGGGGATGGCCATGTTCGACGCCGTGTCCACCCAGGGCGGGAAGTCGAGGTCGTCGAAAGGTTGCTCCATCGAAGGGGAGACCCGCGCCGAAGACCCCGGCACAGAAAGATTGGACTGCGTTCGCGGTCTGGAAAGTTTCAAGTTTTTTGCGAGTCTCCAAAAAATGGATAAAATAATAAAAATCATATACTCGACCGAAAGATACATATTACTACTTATTCCAAACTAGATGATCTTGACAAATCTCAACTTCCAAAAAAACTTCATAAGCGAAAAAAAAAAGAATTTACCTGAAAACCGGCTCAAAATTTCCTTGCATAGACTCTTCATCGTAAAGGTCGTGAGACACAATCGAGGCCTGAAAAAAGAAAATTATATTTAGATTTGAAATGTTTACTTTGATGAAAATTTAATCATTTCAAAATGTTTCGAAAAAGAAAAATAGACAAAAATTAAACGAAAACTTGCTTCAGAATCAATATATTAAATGGTATTGGACAAACCTGTGAGCCAGCCATGCAATTGACGCTGCCGATGATTTGGCCGCAACGGAGGTCCTTTATCTTCTTGCGGGCGCGTCCTCGGGACTTATCGAGCGCCGCCTGTAACATAAATAGTTTCAACACTTTCAAATATTTCAACATTCCGGAAAATGAAAAAAAAAAGGAACCTTGTTGGTGACGTCGATGGTGGTGGCCCGTTCGCGTCTTCTAGGGTTCCGGCCAGGCTTCGCGTCGGGGTTGATCACCCACCAAGAGGACTTTCCGGCGCCCTCGTTCTGGATCCTCATGAATCGGGAGTGAAGCGACAAGTTGTGTCGGATCGAGTTCTGAAAACGCAATTTTTGATTTTTTTTTTTCCGCATTTTGAATGGAAAATCTATACGCAAACTTTTCTTTAACAAATAATTGAAAATCTAGTGACATTAAAAATAGATTATAATTTCAACAGCAAAGTTTTCCAGGCTTCATGAAGACAATAGAATAGAATGAGTTTCCTTTCTCTATACGCTGAAACAGGATCACGGGTCTCCTACTGAGCTTGAAAATGGCCTTTCCATTTCGCAACGCGGGACTTTAATCGAACATTTCCATTCATCTTTAAAAATCATTTTTTCGCAATCTTTCGGTGTAAAGTTGGCATGTGAACGGAGGCACACAAGACGCGGTCCCAGACGTCTGGGAGCTCCCGAACAAAGGAACTGGAAGAGGTTGTGAGAGCGAACTGCAGAAAGTGACAGTCACGTAGAGAGGCAAAAGGGAAGCGAAAGTGAAAAACACACGTGCAAAAATGGCATCAAAACAACTCTCTCTGTCGCTTACTCTCTCCCTCTCTCTCACTCTTTCATAGGCATTAATCACTGCTCTCGTTGGGAGGGCCATTGATTGAGAAGACATTTTTTTAAGTAAAAAGGCGAAGATTACCTTCCATCCGGCTGCTTCTTCCTGACTAGACCGGTCACGGAAATATGGAATATTGTCGGAAAACCATTGGTAGATCTCGTTGAGCTTAAGCCGGCCATCAGGGGCGCTTTCCAAAGCCTTGGCGATAATATCAGAGTAGGAATCTTCGCCCCACGGATTGGGCTTCTTCTGAGCTAGTTGATCGGTAGGCTTCTTGCGACATCGCTTCTTCTTCGGAATAGGTCCACCACCAGCCGAGCCTCCAGACATGGGGTTGTTCATGTTGACGCCGTGACTGCCTCCAGGCACCATGTGCATGCCGAGGGGCATCAGATGAGCTCCCATGTTGGATGAAGACGGGGTCGACGTCAGCATCTGACCAACAGTCGGCTCACGCATCATAGGTGACGTCATCATTTGCGGTGGAGGCTGGTCGTAGACGAACTGCTGCATCGGCCATGTATAACAACGTTCACGTGGCTCAGGCACGAAATCGTCGTCGACGCTCGAGGAAGCTTCCATGGTAGCAGCAGGAAGAGGCGAAATAAGGAAGATTGGAAGACTGAAGCAAACGGCAAGGAAGAACGTTGAGCACAGCTGTGAACGTATCACCAGACTGGTGTGCGCGAACGAAGAACGAAGGAACGTCGGCCAGCAGTAGTGGTGGAGAAGCGAGAGAACACTACGGTTGAGAGCGACGAAAAAAAAGCGTCGCCGCTGAGGACGGGTCGACGAGAGACAGTGGATGATTGGCAGAGAGGCTCGACGTCCTGAGTGACACCGGCGAGACAGCGTCCACCGAGAGGAGTGCACCAGCGCTGTTTTTTACAATCGATAAAAACGGAGGGGAGGTGAACGTGGAGTGAGGGTGCGCAGGAGGAACACGAGGAAGATGAAGCGAACGGGTCAGGGGTCGTTCGGCCAATCCGTTATTGTCAGCTGCTAATAGACATGAACGTCTTTCCAAAAAAGGGGCTTGATCTTCGTTTTTCCTCTCGATTTTCAATTCTTCTTGGTTGAGCCAGGATAAAAAAGGAGAAACAACTTTTTCAGTATGCTTGGCTTGCATATTCTTTTCGCAGACTTGGTAGAATTCAAAACGCATTTGGAAACAATTTTTGAATGAAAAAAAGAGCAGAAAATGACAACCGATTCTATTACATGCCCTATCTGAATCTATTCGTTCTGCGCAATAAATTGAAGTGAAATAGTCAAAAATTGAAAAAAATGAATGAAATCGTTTTTTTAAAGTCGTTTCATAGTGGGCAAAGCAACTAAAAAAATAGAACTTTGTTCAAAAAAGATTATTTTTCACAATGAAATATAGCAAATTTTTCTAAATCCTGATTTTTCCTTTACTTCGATTGTCAAAGATATTCAAATTCAAGGAAATTGCTTTTGGAACATTTTTAAAATTCAAAGATCGCTAAGTTGAAATAAGAGTTCCATAGAAGAATCAACGATTAGAAATCAAAAAGCAGAATATGAGGTTCCAGCTTTGAACTTATGTCTGACAACGTAAAAAGTGACAAACTCGAGGTACCGGGTATATAATAATGGGACAATGGAATATAAAACAGCACGAAGAGAAATCCCGAAAAAGAACCTCGAACTCAACAAAAAAAGCTCAATCTTCAAAAAAAAAGTTATATCTTTAATTTTTTGAGGAATACATCAATTTTTTAAATAAAAACGGAAAAACCGAACATATTTTCTCGAACAATAAGAAGAAATTCAACACAAACCTTCCATCCAGCCGAACTGTTGGAATCTCCTTTGTCTCGGAAATAAGGCACGTTTTGGACCATCCACTCGTAAACTGCAAACGTGAATGTTCAAGAAAAGACACAAATCAAAAGAAAAAGGGACCGAAACTCGAAACTCATCGATTTTCACCGCTTTTTGCACAATCGAATTTTTTTATTTCGAATTTTCAATTTTTTTAAAATCATAAACGGGCTTTTTTTGAAAACGGTGAAACTCGGAGAATAATGAAAATCTTATGCTACTTCTTTATTTTATTAAAATGTCTTCTTGAAAAAAAGACTTGTTCGCCATTGTTTTTTTCAAATTGTTTGTTTTTCTTAATATTGGTTTGAAGAGAAAAGAATAAATGCTGGAAAAAAATCAACAAAAAAAATATGCGGAAGTCAAAAAAATAAAATACTTCAGAAAAAAATTCGAAAGAACCAAAGTTTGTAAATTTCTAGGAATAGCCAGACTTAAAAAAATAAGATGGGAATCCGTAACAGCCGAATACTGGATTAATTGAAAAGTAAGTATTCGCAGATTTCTGAACATGAGTTAAAAATTTCATTTACAAACTTTGGTTCTTTCGATATAATTACCAATTTTTTGAAGAATATGTATCGCAAGGCCATGTCGGGTTTCAAAAAAATGGATGTCTTGACAGGGAACCACCGCCAGCCTTTCTACCTCTTGATTTAAACCGAAAGGTGTTAAAAAGGCAAATTTCTACTTCACAGACAGGCGCAACTTTTTGCTTCGTGCAAAGCGAACTAATACTGTAGAAAAGATAAAATAACGAGAATAAAACAGAGAAAAGAAGGCTAAAAGAATTCTGTGTTGGAATTTGCTCGTAATGAGTTATTTTTAACGAGTTAGTGGTCATTTCAAAAGTTTATGGATCAAAGGTAAGTCCATGGATCTTTTCCGAGATTCCTATTGTTAGAATCCAAGGCTACTTTCGAATATTGCAAAATTAGATCAGAGTTTTCATGGAGACCAGTTTTCTTTATAGAATTTCAGTGTGGTCCTATAGAGGGCAAAAAAGTGGTTTCTATAAGAGAAAAATTAAGGTGATCCCTATGGAGGTTAAGGTTCTGACCTCTTAGCCCCTAAAGATTAAGTGGACCTTATCGGGATTCGCCAAACTCATTCAAAAAACGGTTGCTTCAGTTTTTCTCATAGAATGCTTCTTCGCTTAGAGTTCATAACAATTATAGACTAGCACGTTCCCTATAGGAACCCCTTTTGCAAGTTTTATTGGCTCCTTCAGGGGTTGGTAAAGTGGTCACTAAGGTTGCCCCTATAGGGACCACTCTGGAGTTCCTAACTAGTCCTATATTATGAAGCTCTGGTTAGAATAGCTCTTATAATTGTTTTTTTCTAAACGTTTCGAGAGAGTCTATGGCCCTATTGATAAAAAATCTGATTATAGTGCAGCATAAGCCGACATCGATAATGCCGACGAAACTCTTGAATTTCTTCGAAAAAAGAGTCGGGAAAGACCTTGTGAAAGCGTGAGTCGTTTGTCGGGACTTTGTAGAATGGCCTGCGTGATGAGATCCGCGTAGCTCATGTTGCCCCAGGCGTTGCGTCGGGTCGTCGACTTCTTGGAGTTGCTCGAGACTTCGTTGCTTTCAGTCGGAGAGACGCCGTTCATAACAGGAGACGAGACCCTGTAATTTTCTTCATTTATCTCATTTCAATTGGATCAAAAGAAACTGTCACGTTCATGGAAGGGTCGCGAGGCCTACCAAGTACAACTTTATTCTTTTTTTGACCATTTTTTAGGGTACTGTTATTTTAGGATTATCAAGCACACAGTTATGAATATTTCTATACCTCAACCATGAATTTAGGACATCTAAAGCCCTATTTAAGATTTTTGGAACTTATTAAATGACGTAAAACTTCAGGTTTTTCCTTGAAATTTTTTGAAAGTGTTGTTTCTTTAGGATTATCAAGCATACAATTCTAAATATTTGTTACCTTAAACATGAATTTAAGACACCTACAGCCAAAGTTATGATTTTTTTTTTTCAGGTAAACCGGCATCGATTAAGCTTTTTTTCTAACACGATTATGACCACCGGCAATTATACATTTTTATCAAAATTCTCCAAGTTTCTCATCCTCCATCGTCTAAAACTTCTTTCATGTTTTCTGATCTTGAAACTTTTTCTTCAGGAACTCAAAAGAAAAACAAAGATAAAATTTCTTTTTGCATTTTCCCGGATTGAGAGGAATTGATAGATTTCCAGAAAAAGTCATTATCACAAGTCCGTGAATTATCTGAACAAAAAAAACTGTATTTGAGCGTGAATGAAAATTTTCGCATGATTGAAAATTACGCTGGAGTTTTTAAGACTACTCTGAAAAAAAAAATAAATAAACCCCGCCTGGTTCGACGAGTATATCCACGTCTAATTTTCCGCTTTCTCAAAAAGCCGTTTTGAACTACATCAAACGACTCACTATGGGATTTTTGAAACTTTAAGTTATTCACTCTAAAATTGAAACTTTAAGAAAATTCACTCTGCAATTGAACTTCTAATTATTTACGGCTAAACAGTCCAAAAGTGAAAAAAGATAACGGATATTTTGGTGAGACAAAAAAATATTCAAAACTTCGCAAAGTCCTTTCGAGACGCGGCAATTAAAACTCAAAATAAGATCGTTTGGAGAAAAAAAAAACTTTAAAAATCGTTTAAAAAGTCAGTGAAAAAAATAGTTCTGAGCTTACTCTGAATATGTGCTGTTGGCATCGGGACTGTGCAGGACGCCGTTGGAATTCGTAGAAGATCCGCCGAGTCTTCCGATGTGTTCCGAGCTGTCGTAGAGGCTGCAACGTTCAGAAATGAACATGCGCAAAAGCTTTATTCTCTGATTAAGTGCTTATCTTTCAAAATCCCAACTTATCAGAAGTGCTCATGAAAACAATATATCCACAAGCGTGGTCGTTAAATCATCAGTAATCTCGGAAAAACATCAAAGTACAAAGATCCATATTTTCTGTTTTTTGAATTAATTTTTATATACATATAAATTATACCCAATTAAAGTTATATACATATATACGTATACACTCGATTCACTGTTTCAAAAAATACGATCGAAACAAGTTTTTTTCACACTTGAACTCTGACCATAAAAGGAAATAAGAAACACCTAAAAAAAAATGTCAATTCTTTCTTTATTATATTCGTCATTTGAAAAAGTCATGCTCGAGACTTTCTGATTCACGTGAAGCCCTTGATTTTCAAATTCTACACTAAATGACTTCATCCAATTATCCAACCATATAAACTCTCGTTCATGGAAACATCAAAAGAAAAAGCTATCATACAGATTGAAAGGATGGCACTTGGTAAGGAAAAGGTTCTTTTACGAACTCGTTTTCTTCCTCCGGGATTTCCTCGTGTATTAGAGGGCTCGTCTGGGCGTTGATGTCGAGGTTAGGCCTCCGCATCGGCCAGGTATTGCAGCGGTCTCGCGACACTGGTCCCAGCTCGTCCATCGCCTCGTCCTGTGACGAAGTCGGGACGAACGAGCCGCCGTCTGCACCGAGGTGACCGACAGAAGACGTCGAGGAGCCGCAGTTGGAGAAAGTTCCACCGGAAATCATCTCGTGGCCGCCGCTGCCACTCATCGTCGTCGCCGGCATTGTCGCCATTTCAGACAAGCTGTGCATGTTCGACTTTCTTTCACCTCGATGTCCACTCTTTCTCTTCAGACTACGTTTCTTCAAAAAAACTCCTTTAAGGCAACACGCGACAAAAATCAAAGCGCTCGCAAAAAAAAAAAAACGAGAAAAAAGAAGAGATTTGGGAGAAAAAGGCGATTAGATGACATCCGAGGATAATCTCATAGCACTCAGAAAATGAGCAACGAATGCAAAAAGCGTGGTAGGATACAGTAGTAAGTCGGGAATGTCGTCCATTGCCTTGAAGATCAAGATCGAGATATCAGGCTGGACGAGAAAGTTCATGAAAGTACGAACGAACCAGCCAGCAAGTAAACAAGCGCAGGATGATTGTGGAAACATCGCTGAGGAAACGTCGATGGAAAATAAAATGTTAATCTATGAACCTCTAACGTCGGCGGACGGGCGCCGCGGCAAGGGCACGTGAGCACTCTCACCCCTTTCTCTACGCGCCTAAGCCATCTCCGTTTCCACTTCGACCCGATTCTTCAGATCTCTAATTCTTTGTCTTGTACTGCACACCAAGAAGTTTGGTCGGGCGAATCTAATGTCGGAGAGAAGTATCGAGACAAGCGTCTGAGACATCGTTTTTGCAAGTCTCGCTTTTTCGTAAGTAACTTAGAGTTGTGAAACTTGAGACACACTGAAAGAAAAATTGGAAGATTTCAAGAGGCTACACAAACGAAGATCGCGAAATGAAAGCTCACGATAAATCTAGAACTGTGAGACTTCAAAAACGAATCTCAGTTAAGGGCCATACGGCTCGGAACTTTTAATTTTTTTTACTGTTGTAAGCGTTAAATGAAGATTCTGAAAGTCTCATCTTCCAAAACTTCCTGGTTTACAAGAACTCTCTTAAAGGTCAGCTCGAGCATTTTAAAAATGAGTAGATATTTTATAAGTCCAATATAAGGATAGTGAAATTAGGGCATATTGAAACTTTCAAAATATCATCCAAAACTTTCAAAAAAGCCCAAAAATCCAGGTAGGAAATCGCTCTCGTCATTTGAAAATAGTTTGGTCACAATTTTTCCCCGTGAGACTTCGTAAATGAACGAGAAAATGTGTTATTAGCTCTATCAAAGGTCTGATTCTCTTGTTTACTCTTGCGTGCTCAAAAAAAAAACCACGCATACTACAACTGCCCAACAGAAACACAACGAAAAAGCTTCAAAACCCCTTTGAAATCAGTTGAAAAAAGGAAAAATAGAAAAAAGATGAAAAACTATCTATGAAAAACGTCCCAAAATAGAACAAAAGTACATCCCAAAGGAAAACGAAGCGATCGCCACCACAACCTCATAGTGCATCAAAAATTATCAGCAACGACAGATGTAAAGCCAGAATCGGAGAGTGAAACAGCGCCACCGAAGCATCGATTCGCGAAAATGATAAAAGAGGTTGCGTTGACAGTTCATTTGAAAGAGCGATGAGAGAGTGGGCAATGGAAAAAGGGGAGAAGCGCGGCAGAGGCAACGAAACGCCTGCAATGAAGAACGAAACGAAAGGGCTGCCCATTGCTGCAAGGCCAACTAGAAAGAGAAAAAAAAAATACTCGCGTTGCGCGGCGCGAGACGGCCGCTAGGACGCCCGACAACGTTGAGGACGACCACCAAACGGCCGCCGTTTCTCTCTTCTTTTTCTGTGCCTGTGCCTGAGCGCCAGAGGAAATGAGTGAAAAAGTGTGTGTGCACTCGCGTCGAGACGGCTGCCGTTAAGTACGAAGAGCGTGAGAGACCGACGATGAAAAAGACACACACATGAAACATCAAAAGTCGAAAAGATTTTTTCTTTTTGCTGCCGATGCAACCGATCACACTCCTCTGGTTGAACACACGTCGATTCTCCATTCCTGGCAGGAAGATTATTCGAAAAACCGACAAGAACATTCTCGATGCAAACCGTTTCGTGCTCTTTGACATTACCAGAACTTGGTTTCACTCTGAAATTGTAGCGGGAAGTCGACAAACTCAAAAATAATGAGGAAATTTTCTCGCGCGAGTTTCAGAAAATTTTTGTACAAAAAAGATAAATGGAAAGACGCGCCTGGCGAAACCGCTTATCATCGAACGCCCTCCATTATCTTTTCTTTTCAATCGTTCAAGGAAAATGATTGCGTCTGGTTTCGCTAGTCTAACCTTGGAAAAACTGAAACAGAAAACCAAGAGGTTTATTTAAAGAAAGAGAACTCGATAATTGTGGAAATTTGAAACGAAAATCTCAAAATATACAACTTACAGGAGATTCGGACCGATGAAAAACATCACATTCATGAAAAGTGAACCGAAATAAAAAAAATTAGGGAAAAAGTACTCAGTTTGCAAAGATACTGAGAAGATATTATGAAAATTGAATAATAAGCTTCTTTCTTAACATTTTTTATCAAGGAACTTCATTTTCCATATAAAAGCTCATTCACTGAACTATACAAGAGGAATGTGAATATTTGAAGGATCCTTCTGGACCAATTTCTCATGATTTTTTATCGCTGCGAACTTAGCGCTAACGTTTTTTTCGCTCTATTGATATTCATGGTCGAATGAATCCGAAATTACATTTTTCATTCAGTACATTTTGTCTTACGAGCCCTATATATTTTTTTTTTCTGATAAAAAATTCACCCAGTTTGAAGCGATAGATCAAATTAACTGATTTTAATTAAGAGTAATAGTCATATTCTCGAATTTTATAAATTTTTCTGATGTTTCAAATCTTTGTGGTCACCCTAAGAAAATGCATCCTACGTTTAGAAGTATCAATTAAACCTTTTTCAGCACTTTATAATTAATACGTCATAAACTTGTTCATACCTATTTCGAAGTAGCTTTGAAAGCACTCGTTCCTCAAAACTTTCGAATAAAAAAAATCATGGATTTCATATTTTCTAACCGACTCACTAGTTTATTCATAGTTCTTCCTTTTCTTAAACGTGGTTTTACGATAACTATATGAATAGCACTGTGACGGATTTATTGAGATCTGCAGCGAGACTGATATCGTAGATTCCAATAACCTATCGCAGTGCTACTAGAGGAATAATTCTCGGGAACTGTCAGAGAAAGAGATGAACGGAAGAAGAGTACGGTAGTTGACGGAGACTTTTAGTGAGGTATGAGCGTTCGATGGAGCAACGACGACAGAAGACTGACGAAGTGATCGATAATTCGAGAGGCAACTTCTAGGGCGGCGAACAGGAGGGTGGCCGAAAAAAGAAGGTTGAGTGGCCGTGAGACCGACGGCTGACACAAGAAACGAAGCAGAGCGAAGCCACTGCCTCGGTCGCCGACGGACCGACGGCGTACACACCAAGTGCAAGCCTTGCCCTTGGCTTCACGTGATTTTCCCATGTCGAATTGTCCCCATTGCCAGATATATCAAAGATATTCCTCTATTCTCACACCTTAACATACAAATTGTAGTTCGGACCCTCCTTTCCTACTCAATTCAATCGAAAACTTTCGAAAACTGCTCAAAAGACTTATTTCGTTCTGTTCTTTGAAGACAAGAATAATCCGTCCGTTATGCCGTTTTCAAAGTAATTTCCGTCAAAATTATCTCTGACTCTCCAAAGTTTCGTTATCTTTTTCACACTCTGACAGCCATTTTGAATTTCGCGGAATCACTTTGAACAGGGCATTAACTTCCAAATAAATATGCTTGTTTCTTCGTTCAGGCCTCTTGACGGTACTTACAAGGAAACCTGGAAAATGCCATCACACCGGGGGATAAAAAACCTGATGAAAAGTTCAGAAAAAAAAAGAGTGAAACTTGAAAATCCTAACTCTTCATAAAAATCGTTTTGATATAAATTATTATCCTCAATTCGAGTCCTTCGCCCTTAGGTCCAATTTAATGCGAAATCCATTTCGACCGCCTTCTCAAGGTCAGTTTTCCAATAATTTTTTTCCCAAAACGATTCCTATTCGGAATGAACTCGCTTCAACATTTCAATTTAGCCACAACGCCAAGTTCTTAAAAAATTTCCTGGGTTATCTCTTTCAAAAAATCTATTCCCACAAGACTCTTCGATGTAACGTTGTACTCTGTCTTTTCTTGAATTTCAGACCCAAGTGAACCTTTTAGGGTTCAACCTGATCTGTGAATGAATTTAATTAAGAGAAAAAGCCAGACAAAGAGTCAACCAGAGAATCCAGGAGAGCACCCCTCGACTTTATTATTGAAGGCCCTCAAATTGGTTTTTTTTTTTTCTATCCAGTAAAATTGTACTATGTATCAAAACTCAAACTCTAACTGATTGAAACTCAAGTTTGTTAAGAAAAAAGCGAGAAAGACAATTTATCGAAACTTTTAGGAAGTTTAAAAATCACCCAAATATCAGGTTATCCCTTTGGTTTGACATTTTTTTTTTAAATCTATTCTTTTCTTCCTTTTTTACTCTGATTTTTTTATTCTCAGCAGTCCAACTAAGTCGACAAAAAAAAAATAGTTAGAAAGAAAGTCTGCTCGAAAGTCTCACTAAGAAGCTGAAAGGCAGAAAAGACTTGAATAACCAAAAACAGCACTCAAAACGACTATTCAAAACGACTAATAGTTTGTACTTCTTTAAGAAACTCAGAATAGACCTTCTACGGACAATAAACACAATAATTCTCTTCTCTAGGCAGAAAATCTTTCTAAGTTTCAACTTGTGAATCCCTGCGCTCACCGAGAAACTCATGAATCTGCGCAAACAGAAAGTCCCAACCTGCTTGGGTGACTGGAAATGGGACAGAGCGACGGTTTGAACTGCGATCGGACATTCAAAAACTGTTGGCTGTACTGCGTCACGCCGCCAAACGAGGATGAGCGCACTTTCGGGTTTTGAGACAAGTCGAAAAACAGGTCATCGTCCACTGAAAAACTTCCTCATGGCGTTTTCAAAAAAAAAAAATACCGTTAATTTTTAAAAAGAAAAACACAAAATGTCTTTCAAACCAGTTTTAATTGTGGGTTAATGTGGATGCTCAAAGATCACAAAGTGTCACTAACGGCTGAAGTTTACATAAACTCTATACAAATTCTTCAGATTTCAAGTTTGAACCATATATTTCCAAATTTCCCTAGCAGTTACGGGAACAGGTCAGGACTCGAAATTTCGATTTCAATTTCGAAATTGAAACCGACTTTCATCAGGATCCGGGAGAGGCACGTAGTTCATCTGGTTAAGCGTCGTCATTGAGGGCAACGAAGCGTCAGGACTCGATAGCACAGACGCGGAGGACGTCGAGGTCTGAATTTTATAAATTTCCGTTGCAAATCATTTTTTTCTTACGTGGGCTGATGACAAGGAAAAGTTCAACTTGTCGTCTGGAAAGAAAAATATATCGAGCTCTTCCAACTCTTTCAATTCTTCCTCTCTTCCCATGCTGAAATGAACAATTTTACGTTGCATATAAAGCAAAACTTTCATGATATCGGAGTCGAGAGAAACCAGAGTTTTTTTTTTTCACCCGAATTCATTCATCAAAATAAATAAACAATACAAAATAAAAAGTCGAATTACATTTTAAAAAATCAAGTTTTTACAAATAATACGTTCAAAGAAGAAGAAACGGAAAATTCCCAGGTGAGAGGAAACATTGTAATGAATTGCGCGAAGGTTTTTCAAAGGCGGAAGTGACGTCATAGAAAAAAAGTGACGTCATAGAGAAAATTCGCATGACGACATGACGGCAAATTGCGGACTCTCTATTACAGTAACTTGGCAAAAATTTAAAACTGCGCAGTTTTTTTGTTAGATTTTATTTATTTTTATATAATATAAATATATGAATCCAACTGTAATTGGCTGGTGAATTGATTCTGTAAGACTCCTTCTTACTGTCATTCGAAATTTCAGAGCAGAAATAAGATGGTCATCTAGAAAACCCAGAAAAAACTTGAGAGAGTTGCAATTTAGTTAGACCGGAAGACTCCTTTTCACAATCAAAAAAAAAAACGTTTTATGGCTAAAATTGAGGTTATTATTGTATTTAAAATATCGAAATTCAGAAAGACACGTTTAATGAAGCAATGCTGAAATTCAACTCAAGACATTTAATGCCTTATCTCGTAAAAAAAACTTTATCGACAGAAATAAGTTCGCTAGGACCAATGTAAATAAACATTTTGTTCCACTCAAAGCTCCATTTCAACACAGAGCAACGTACAACTTTACTAAAAATTAATTTGAAGGAATTTTCGAGTTTTTGAGTGGAAGTATGAGCCTATCGAATTCGCATTTTATTGAAAACAAATAACGAATCAAAGTATCAAATGAAGATCATGGAATTGAAATCAAGATTCACGACAAGGAATGGTGAATTGAGCGCAAAAGATGGCTGTGGGCCGAAATTCGAATTCGATTCAGCGCTTGTGACCTCTTAGACGCAAATGACGACAACTGCGGAAAAGAAATAAGGGATCAGAGACCAATTCTGGGAAGGAGAGCGGAGGGAATTTCAAAAGGACAAACAATCCCTCACGCCGTACGTGCAGCAAAGACCAGACTTTTGACAAAACCTTTTTTGAAAATTGTAATTACAATCCAAGAAACGTTTCGTTTTTTTTATAAATCAAGATAAAATAGAACGACTGGAAAGTTTTCATGAATGGCCATTTTGAATTGAATATGATATTGTTCGTTTTTTTCAGTATAAATAAAATAGGTTTGATATGCACTCAGTTTCAAGATTTTGCGCGTTCAGAGGGTCAGATAATGTCAAAAAAAAAAATGAGATTCGAATACTTTTTATGAAAAAAAATATTCTTTTATCCCCTACAAACTGAAATTGTATCTAGCTTTTGGAAATGGATCAAGGTTAGGGAGCTTTTTAATAGCAAAAGAATGAGAAAAAGTATGAAAAAAGCGTCATTTGTTTAAGGAACACAAAAAACCGTTCGAAAATATATAATATTAATTACAGCCATTGAAGTCACAAAGAACCTTGAAGATCTTTGTCAAATGTCACACTTCTAGTCTATAAACTCAATAAAAAAAAACAGAAACCCGGAAAAATTTCCTTTTTCATATCGCGCCAGCGAAAAGGTGCCTCCCATTCTACAAAAACAGTTTTTCTCGTTTCTTTCATGGAGGAAGTTTAGAAATAGCGAATTTGCAAGAGAGAAAAAAAAGTGATGAAACGTCGAGAGTTGGTCGGTTCGCAGCGCTTAACGGAGAAAAAAGGTCGCTGAAAAAAAAAGGAGCGTAAGAGACCAAACACCAGGCCGAGGACCCCCAGTTCAATTTCGATCTTTGAGATTCACGTGGCTCTCCCGCCGCGTCTCTTTTTCATGCCCAATGGGTTTTCTGCATTTCAGCAACCCCTCGTCAACAATACGGTTAAAAGTCGAAATGGGTCAGACGTATTTTGTTTGAAATCGGAAGAATACGTCATTTTCAGGGAGTGGCCGGGACCGAAGGTGTACAGCCGACGAATTGCTTTTTCAAGCTTTGCAACGATAGAATAAGTCTCGAATAATTGAATTATTAATTTGATTCCATACTTTCTAAAAAGTGTCTCAAAGGCGGCCACTTTCCTATCATAAGCCAGAACTCCAAAAAATCTGGGTTATTCCTGCGGAATTTTTGATAATTCTCGCCAGAAAGTCTTTTGTTGTAATATATGAAGGTCCAAAAAGCCCTTTTTGAAGGTTTTTAGTGAAAAAACGAAAAATTTTCACCGTTTTCAAGACCCGTTATTCGTATTTCGATAATCAGACTGAAACAGTAAAAAAAAACCACGTCTTCTAGATCTCCCGGACATAAACTACTAAAACTAAACCTTTTCAAAAGTCTGTCTGGAAAACTTTTCACGGGGAAGATATTCAATTATCCTTTCTTTGCGAGGTTTCCGGGATTAAAAGAAAACATTCATCTTTCAGAACGATCATACATGTAACAGGACAAGGTGAAAGCAAGGGGAAACAAAAAACAATAACCGATAAAATTTATGAGATTCAGTTGGCAATAGAGAGCGAGACTGTTTTTCCGCGAAGACTTCTCCCGTTTAGAGATTTGACAGCTTTTTGCGCACTCTTAAAAATCGTTTAATGAAACATTTGGTTTGAGAAAATATAACTGTACCTCATTATCCCGGACAGAAAGCATGCACTCGCCTGTGGGAATTCCATCATCACCCATTCTCATCCTGACGGTGTTGCCGTCGGCGTTGAACCCGTTGAAAAAAGTCATCTACAAGAAGATCAATCAGAAATTATTTCGACTTTGTAAAGTATATAATCCGTTTGCGAGACTTCTCTGCGCCCTCCCCGTCTCTCGAAGACCCTCTCTTTTTGACGCGCTATTTTCGCGTTTCTGCGACCTTGCCGGTGAGGGAACAAGAGAGCGGACGAACTATAGGACTTTTCCAATAAGTTCAACAAAACCCACGATATCTTCGAGAGTGATGTCCGAGGGGAAGCCGTGGCACGCGAGTACTACTCCTTTGGCTCCGATAGTGGCGACAAGCTCAGCAGTTTTCGGATCCGAAAGCTCATTGATCCCTTCCGTCTCCTCGTGCGAGTTGCTGTTGTGTGGAGGGTGGCGTCCTACGGAAAAAAAAAGAATTGAATCTCAAGATGATCAGTACACTACCATTTGCCATGTACGGAGCTCCTCGTCCGCGACCGCGACCTCGGAATCCGCCACGGCTAAAGTCCGGGGGCGGAGGCCAGTGCATGCCTTGCGGATTACCACCAAAAGGTCTCATCGGACCTCCACGACCCCACAGGCCTAATGGAGGGCCGCCTCTCATAGGTCCATTCATGTTCCTCGGGAAATTGGTTGGTCCAAAGAGAGGAGGGATCGCCGGTCGAAGGCCTAATGTTGCAGAGGCTGGCATCGGATGGCCAAAAGCTCCAGCAAGGCTGATGGGTCCATTGGAAGTAAAGTGCCCAGGAGGTCGATTCGGAACTCCTGGTTTCGGGAGTCCGGTCGATGTTGAAGGAGTAGGTCCCTGTAATTTGATTGTAGTATGGACATCGGTTCTCTTTTTGAAATTTGAAAATTTTTCACTGCTCCAGATCCTGCTTAAGATTTTTATTGTCAAGCTATATCTAAATGTTACATTATTCTTTCAGTGAAAATAGAATCGCTTTATTTTTCTGTGCCTGTCGGTCGTTAAAGCACTGGGAATATTTTTAGTGTCCACTCAAGGGGTTAAACATTAGTGGCCACTATAGATGTCTAAGTGCTACTACAAAACCACTAAAACTTTGGGGGTCAATGGATAAACATAACTGGTCCAATACGTTTGTTTCAAAATTATCAGAGTTATTGGAAGGAATACTGGATGAAACACTACTAAAGTGGCTACTAAATAGAGAACCTCTACTAAAACGGAAAATAGTGGCCACTATGTGAACTTAGTGGCCACTTCAGTGCCTTCTCCAAGTAATCCATGACGAGCCTCTATAGTGGCCACTAAAAATTTTCCCAGTAAAATACGCTAAATCGGTTTTTCTTTTCTTGTTCGTCAACTGGATAAAAATGTTTAAAAATGAAGTGAGAAACTCTTGAGTTACCATGAATGAAGTAATCTGAGTAAAAAACCACGACTCACGTGCTCTTTTTCCCACTTGGCTTTCTGTTGGTCTCCATACGTATCTTTGATTTTCATCAGCTCGTCGGCAAGTGAATTTTCGATGAACGACATTCTCAAATATAACCACTCAGAAACAAATTTGGATTGGTGGAAACCTTAAAGTTCGGCCTTTGCACAGAGTTCTGATGGAAGCAGCTCGGTTCATCTCATCTTCGTTCTCGAATTCGGCAATCCAACGATCCGACGCATTTCCATCATTGTAAAAGGTCCTGGTGACCTTGACAGGTTTTGAACGTTCCGATAGCCATCTGAACCATTCTCAACTTATTGTATCGACTTTTCGGAAACAAACTCCATGAGCTCTTCATCTTTGCACTTGAAAGGGACATTCAGGACTTGCAAACACCATCTGAAAGACGACGTCAGAAGGTCCCAATTCGGACAACAAACCTGTTGGGGTCTTGCTGAGGCTTGACCGGAGGAGGGCTTCGCGTTCTTCTCCTCTTGCTTCTTCTCTCCGGAGATTTCGACCTTGATCTGCAAACCGTTGTTATTTTCATCACCTTGACAAAAAAAAAGGTACCTTTTATCTCTGCGGACTCTTCGGGCTCGTCTGGTTCTCGGACTGACACTTTCACGCCGGTCGCGATCTTTGCTGTCCTTATCCTTATTATCCCTTTCTTTAACATCCCGATCTTTGCTGTCCCGATCTTTGATTTCGCGCTCTTTGCTGTCTCGGTTAGAGCGGCTCACATCGACTTCCAAAAACGGCTGCTAAAAATCATTCGGGTTTAATTTTTCTTATCATATTTCAATCAAAGGGATGATAAAAGGTATAGCTGACTCACGGCTAGTTTGGGACGCTAAGGGGGCGTGGCCTGTCTGCGCTCTCCACGAGCCAGGCCCTATCACTTTTCTTATCGTGTCAAGAACCTTTTTTATGGCCCAAGTCAGTCGTGAATCAGCTATAGCAACTTCTCAAGAAAAAACTTTCTTCCTTTTTCAATAAATGGATAATTTGTCTCGGTCGCAGTAAGAGAGTTCGTTAGCAAAATTTTTCAGAGAAAAAAAGTTGATGATAAAAAAAATAAATTTTTCAAATAATCTTGAAAGTAAAATGTGATTCTCATTGAGATCCAAGCTGGAGGAAAAAATACTCTTTTTTTCTTTAAAAAAAAATTCGCATGGAATTTTTCAAGAAACTTCTTCTATTTTTCATGTATCCGGAGGAAAAGTCGCAGTCAACAAAACTCGTCATTATTTGAAAACGAAGACTTAGTTTTCCACATTAGCAACTCCAAGTTCCAGGTAAATCTCAGACTTAGAGGTAGGGGATCGAAATTTCACCACATACTCAAACTACCATAACTGAAAAAAAAAAACAAGATAATCACCGCAATCACTGCCGGAGGTAGTCCATCGATTGCAGAGTCGAACTCTTTGGCGTCAGTCTTTCGAATTCTATAAATAGAGAAGATGAAGAGTCAGTCTCAGAACCTCACTTGATCCCCATCTCGCCATCTCGCGCCAACAACGCATCTGCGTCGTTGCGGTTCTCGAAGCGGACGAGCGTGTGCATGTGTATGCCCTGCGGACCGTAGACGACTTTGACGGAGGAGAGCGAGAGCGGAGTCTGCGGCTTGATGAACTGCTCGAGGGCAGACGGTCGCAGCATCTCCGTTGTCAAACGCGACAGTTCCACATATTTGAAACCTTCTTCCGTCGCACTGCAACATCTCTTTGAAATATGTAGTCTTCTACAGTATCTGCTTGATTTTCGTTTGCAATTTAATCTTTCCCGAACCTTCTTGTGGTTGGTTTATGCTCTAGGTAGTTGGGGGGAGACGGCTCACGGTGGACACGTCGATCGTTGTAGCGCTCAGATGAACTCTGCAAAAGGAATCACTGTAGTGGAATGCGGAATCCCCGTAAATCTATAGCTGATTTCCCTTGAGCCATCAAAAAAAAGGGTCTTGACACGATAATAAAAGAGATATAGTGTCTGGTTGATGGAGAGCGCAGACACGCCACGCCCCCCAGCGTCTCAAGTTGGCCATGAAAACAACTTTGTGCGCGCTACCGTACTTTCTGCGCGGGATTCATTAGTGGCTCAAATTGTTTTACCCCTGTTTGGTTGGTAATCAGAGTTGTTCTAAAGATGGGAATGAACCAGATTCAGCTCAGAAAAAAAATTTCAAACCAAATAGAGTCATGAAATCGTTAAAAAAAACGCAAAAATCATGAAAATGGGCTAGATCCCACCCACAGTCTCTTGCGCGCGAAAAGAAAATTTGAAAATATACCGTAAGAAAAAGCCGCACTCCGAGGTGGGATCCAGCCGACGTATGCGCAGAAAGCTGCAAGAAAAGAGAAAACCAACTTTTTTAAGAGCTCGTGACGGAGAATAACGCCTTGGAGGCGATCTGACTCGTTCTCCTCTGAAGTTCTTAGAGTCGCCGAGAGGACGACGGTCGCGGTGTTCTTCTTTTCGTTCGTCCTGTCGACGCTCCGCATGGAAAGATCTGCTTTTTTGAAACTTTATTTTTGGGAGCTGAACCAGTACCAACCTTTCCGGTTCATGCGCCGGCGCGCGCCACGATTCGTTTCGCGTTGGCGGCGGAATAGTCGGCTTCCTGATTGGCTCATACGGCTTTGTCCAACTATAACCAACAAGTTACAATGCATTTCCGCATGCAGCATTTGCTGTTCAAAAGCGTAACGGTCAGAAATTAGCGGGAAACATAAGGTTCTTTTCAACTTTTCGATCTAGTAAGTCACTTCGGCTTAACACTTGAATATAAGGAAAGCTCAAATTGCTTAAAAATTTGAAGCGTAGCTAAAAATTACTGATAAGGTAGGTCATTTTGACTGGCGGTTGGGAATTTCCTGAAATTTGACCAGAATACTCGTTGAGCTACCAGAAAAAGATTCGGAAAGTCTCAACTTGCACAACTACCTAGTTTTCGAGAAATGAAAACCCAAAGGTCAAGCCTATTTTTGGAATTTTCGTCGACTTTGAGGTGTCCTTTCTCAAAATCTTCTCAAAATTTTGGTACATTCTGGCCAATTTTCAATAAAATCTCAACCGCAAATTAAAATGACCTTCCTTGTGAGAACCCGCCATTACGCTTGCGAACTTCAAGGAGTAAAAAGAGGCAAAAGATAATCTTGCCTTTTTTCAATTGGCTTTTCATAATCTTTTTCTGATCGCTGTAAAAAGTCGTTTTTTCCATTGGTATGCCCGCGGCCAGTTTCCACGGGAAGCGAGGGCGGAGCCATCGGATGTGAGGCGACCGACTCTTTTGGAGGCGAGGTGAAAAAGTGTCGTAGATGCGGCGGAGGAATCCCGTGAGGAGGTCTGAACTCGTATCTTCAACGGAGGTTTTTCGAGTCGGACGCGACCTAAGGTGCATTGGAATGGAAGCCAAGATGTCCGCAATGCTCTTCGGACCCCCCACAGCTCCAGCTACTGGTAGAGGCGATACCTAAAACTCAAGTAATGAATGCCTCTGCTATAAAGTTTTCTCGTACATTTTTCTCTGCGAACTGATCGTACTTAACGGCGGCGTCATTTCTGGAGGGTGCAGTGGAACCACTAAAGTACTGTAACGAAGGAACTGGGGCGTTGCCGCTTTTCGGTCCATTACCGCCAAAGTTCTTCAAAGATTGGTTTCGTTTAATTATTGAGATTCTCTTTACCGAATAATTATGATAGCTTTCCTTGGAGTTGTCAAGATCCATGCGCTCATGTTTCGGAATCTGCATCGAAGACTTCAATAAGAAAATGAGTCTTTCGAATTAAGAATTTCTCACCGGAGCTGAAGGTCCTCTTCCATAACTGATCTTGTCATGGTCAATAGGTGTTGGTACATAAGGCGCATGATTTCCAATGACTGGGGGAAAAATCTGCTCACTGGAGGTGTTCAACGAGTCGTCCCAGTCGTTTTTAATGGATGCTGTATTTTTCGAAAATGTTATTTCACTTTTTCTGAAGAGAGCACCTGGTTCAGGTTTGGACAGCGCACTCTGAATGTGCGAAATGGATGGTTGCACCAATTTATCAATCAAGGCGGCAGACTTGGCATGCTCGATAATCGACGCCATCTCACTTCGAGAAGACAAGTAGAGCCTCACCTAAAACCGAAATTCAGACAGTTTTTCTTTTTTGTACTCAAGATTAAACGTATATATTCCCCTTTTTGGAGTTTTCAATTGTCATTTTTTTTATTTGAGTTCAAGACGAAATCTCGTCTTGAACTCGTCTCGGTCCAAAATTGATCTCGTCTCGTCTCGAGACATTTCGAGATGAAAAAATTTCTTTTTTGGGCTAAAAGTTAAAAATAAGGCATCATACATGACGTTCCGGTCGTAACGGAACATATGAAAGCGATCAAAACCACAGGGCAGTTTCAGATTTTGCGCTAGTTTTCTCAATAAAGAAAACTTTTCGCACAATTTTTAATTTTGGTCGTTTTTAAGTTTTCGAAACAAAAATTAGGATTTTTTTTTTCATTCCGAATTTTCTCGAACTCGTCTCGAGACAGTCTCAATCTCGTCTAGAGATTTTTTTTTCCAAATATTTCTTCGTCTCGAGATAGTTTTTTTTCGTCTCGATCACGTCTCGAGATGAAAAACCTCGTCTCGTGCATCCCTCCTACGGACTGTAACCCCAGTGTTCTTAAAGGAGTTTTCTCGAGCCATTGTCTTCTGGTTTTTTTAAACTACCAATAGTAAAATTCCTCACTTTATCATTGGAAAAAAAATGAAGCATCCGCCAACTTGAAAATTATAAAGTCTATCTTATTAAACTAGTAAAGTTGAACGGACTCTTTGTAGATCCTCTGAGATTTACGTAAACTCTTCTCAAAAAAAAAAGTAAATGCAGGAGGTGTGAGCTCCAATATATTTTTTCATGTACTAACCAAATTTTTTCTGCGTACAGAACCGTTCTTTCATTTACATAAATATTTCCACTTATTGCGTCTCCAAGCTTTTTCATCTTATTACGTTGAGCTGACATCCCTGCGTGCCGTAGCGCAACAGATTGTGTGCCTGTCTACGGCGCCAAAGGTCGCAAGTTCAATTACCGCCGCGATCCAACGCAGGGGTTCAGAACGCTGGTAGTGGAAACCCACGGTTTCATATCCGCAGCTGCCACACACAAGGACGGATATGGCACTAGAGCCAGTTCACTGATTATCACTGATATCAGGATAGGACCCGGTACAGAAGTAAGAAGAAGAAAAAGCAGGTTGAGCTGATGTCCGATCACAAGTAGGAACCAGCAATCTATCAATAGATTCAACAACACTCTTCTTGTTAGTTTCATTCTTTCGAACAGCTTGTGTCTCAGTCATTATTTTTTCTTTCGGTGAACCTTTGAGAGAAAATGCACTTCATTGACTACTGTTGCTTCTTATTAAAGGCACATGGGGAGGCGCCATCTACTTCTTCTTTTCATCCGCTCGTTCAAAAGAAGAGGGGCGCTTTCCCTACAGGACCTTTTTCTCTGGAAATTCGTATGAATTTACGCGTGCCATCCAGTAAGGATCATCTTTGAACGGTCCAGCAGAAAAATCTGAACAGACTGTGCGAGCCGCACAACTCGAAAAATATTTGATTGATAGCAAGTTGATCAAGTGATGAACAGCAATAACTAATTATTGCAATAAATAAAAATTAGTGGTTTTTCCCTTACTCCGCGACTTGACACTTTTCAAGCGTCTGTGTCTCTCTGTTCCCTCGCCGGCGAGGTCAGAGAAACATGAAAATAGTACGTCAACACGAGAGGGTCACGGAGAGATGAGGAGTGCGCTGAGATAAACAGCAGTTTCAAATCGCGAAAATTGGAGTATTGTTTGTTTAAATGTTGAATATCAAGAAGCTAACTCCGCCTCCGAAAGCAGTGGTTTTCGCGGCGATTTACAATTGCTAGCGAAAGTGATCCTTTAAAAACGCTACATTTTTTGATTATTTCAAGCCAGAAGATGTAGAGTTATCAATTGATCATCGTCACGCGCGAAAGATACTGTAGCCACGGAGCGGAGTTGGCCGCTTGAAATTCAGAATCTGAACATTTCACAGCAAGAGTAACGCTTCTAGGTCCTCGAAAATCAAAGAAAAGGCCTGGATCTGCGTTTTCTCTGTCAGAGCCTTTTTCCTGTACAAAACTAATGAGTAAGTTAGGCTTAGATCTCTTAAGCATGAGCTCATTCGAAGAATATGGAGAGTCCCCATATTTAATAAATTATTTGTAGTTTTTTGGGACGTAGAAACAACTTCGGTGAGAAGAAAGTCAGATGAATGTAGGGGAAGTCAGCTTTTTCAGCCATGAAAAAAATTTTTATCCCTGTTTTTTTTTATGAACTGTTATTAAAACGTCGATATTAGATGGAAAAATTTAAAAAAAAATGCTGCGTGAAAATCTTTCTGAGTTTAGCTGAAAATTATTGAAAGTTTCAGAGTTTGAAATAGTCATTTTTCAGGTGTTAAAATTCAAGAATGATGAAATTTTTATTTTTGAATGAACTTTGTGGATTGAAAAATTTTTTTATAGTGAACAAGCTCCGCCTTAGAAGGCGAGATGGGTAGATTGGCAGGGTTGCGAACGCGACGCGCTTTTTTGGCGGGGAACTCGAGGTCAAACGTGAGAAACCTTTTTTTCCTGTTTTTATCATTTTCGACATTTTTTTCGATAATTTATTTGATTTTTACCGTTTCGAAAAATTTTAGTTGAATGAATAATAGTGCGAAAACAACAATAAAAAAAATTTTTATGCTGCGTTCAAAGCTAATTTGACGCACGCTGAGGAAACGTTTTTTTCTAGTTCAATGACACAAGCCGAAACGAAGCAGGTTCCCACAGCGTGATTGGACGGCCCCGCCTTTTTGGTAAATGTCCAATATAAACTAATTCTCATATATTTTTTCTTGCCAGCTGGGCGGGGCCAACCAATCATGTCGTGGGAATCAGCCGCGTTTCGCTACGAACCGGCTCGTGCTTTTGAACCAGAAAAACTGTATTTCTACGCGCGTCAAATTATCTTTGAACGCGGTATTACATTTATTCCATAATTGCGTTTGAACTTGAGTTTCCCGCCAATATTCGCGTTGCGTACGTATTCATCCTTGCTAACTGAATAAAGAAATGCGTAAAAGAGATTATTTTCTATTCCATGAACAGAAAAATTTCTTTAAATACCACCTAGGAAAAAAAACGGTGTCAGCATCCGTCCCAAAATTCTTCGAAAAGTTCAGTTTGAAAACTGTTGAGAATTCCCCTGGAGTTCCAGAAGCAAGAGATGAGTTGGAAGAGATAAGAAACCGTCCCGTCTCCGTAAACTACGAAACCAGGTGTCGAGGAACTTTTCATTCGATTTTTTCAATGATTTTTGTAAGAATGTATTTCTCGTTCAAATAAGAAACTTTCGTCTCGCGCAAACTTCGATAGTATCTTTCTTTTTTTTCTGAACAAGATTTTTTTTTCAAATTTATATAAGCATGTATTTTTACTGCAATTGAAGTTTAAAAGTCGCTGTGAAAATTGAAAATATAGCTAGTCGTTCTTTCGCAGAACTTTATCACACGGGGTCGAGAACCACAGCGATGAGTAGTTTATGCAGCTGAGGACACTACTTGATACTGCAGGAAGTTTGCAAGGGTGCTTCGATTAAATGATAATTCAGGGTGGACGCGACGGCATGAACTGTAACCGATACCCATGGGAAAACCCACGGAAATGTCGACCATGAGAAACAGTAAGGAGCTGTAGCCTCCAACGGTGGGAATTTCTCAGAGAAAATTTCCTAAAAGTCTGTACTCGATCTTAATTCAGGATCAGGAAATGAATAATCGAGAAAAGGTTTCGATATGTGAGCTTTGAAAGTTTTGAAATAAAGTTTCCGAATGAATAAGTCAAGAATAACAATCCTTGAAAAGCTTGGAATTTCCGAAGTTCTATTTCTTTCGGTTTAGTTCAAAAATGTTTGATTGTCCATTGTTATGGAAAAACAAAAGCCAGAAATGTGTCATCTCGTGACAATATTTGAAGCCCTTCTAGTTGATAAACCAATCGAGAACTTTTCACTGCAGATGCGACGGACCGGTAGAAATTCCCAACACCTTTTTCATATTAACGAAACCTTTTTTTAAATGCTGAGAAGTCGAAATATGCCTTACATAGCCGAGTTTTGCTTTTATGCTACAGACAATAGAAAGTGAACTTCAAAATCATAGGTCAGTCTTGAAACCAACACTAGGATATTTATGTTTTTCCAAAGACATTCAATTTATGTCGGAAGAACGATCGACAATTGGTTGGTAGGCAACTTTGTCGGCAGCATACAGTTGGAATGTACGAGAACTTGTTATCCACGAGCTTTTGTGTCGCTGAGAATAGTTTCTTTGGAGACTGACGCTTCACATTTGACGCTAGTCGGAGATTTTGAAACATCTCGACGCCCTTTATTGCTAGTTCGATTTTCCTATTTATATTTCAGCTAAATTTTGTGTTTTAAAATTATATTTGTTCTAGCTTTCGAGTATTAGAAGTATTAGAAGCAAAGCAAAAAGTGTTTTTCCGTTTTAAAATATTTACCCAAATACTTCAAATTTCATTTTTTTAAATAAAATGAAAGTATTTTTTTCCCACATTTCAAGTTAATGTCGTGCTCCGAGTTATAAGTACACGAAATGATCGCGTTGAGTATTCAATGAAAACTATTAAATTCATCCTCTGATGCCCCATTTGAAGAAATATTTTCCACACTCGCATTTTAAATTTTTGCACATTTTCAGTTTGCATGACATTTTAAACAGACACGAACCTCTGTTTGGTGAATTAGACCTTTGTCACGACGCATTGCTTGTCTTGCATCTTCATCTGATGCGAACCCTATGAAAGCGTCCCCTTCAGCTCCACCGACGATGTGCACGGCGCCATCAGGAATTTTCAGACCAGAGAAAAAGGCACGAACGTCCGATGCTCCAGCGGTGAGTGGAAGATTTTGCAATCGGATAATCACTGACATGGCTAACCATAAAGTTCTCAAGATTTAAATCAAAATTTGTTAACTTTCTTGGCGACTCAACTCCTGAAAAATATACTCGATTAAAAAAATGTTCCTTATTCAGGAACTATCTGAAACGAAACAGAAGGAAGTTATATCGATTGCATACTGAGAAAATACTTAATCTGCTTCAACTCCGAACCTTCAAAATTCATCCCCACTAAACTTTTCTACCCCGTGCTATAGCCTATTCCGCGTGTCAAGGTTTTCTTTTCATAAAAATAAAACTTTCTTCGATTCGCGCGGCGTGTCCCTCTGCATGTTCCTTTGAGTCAGCCAAAATATTAACGTTTTATGAAAGGTTCATGCACTGCGATGGGCCGCGCGCAAGAAAATGATTTTGTCGGTCTGAGAATATAAAAATAATGAAAATCTGGCGCGGAATGGCTATATATGTATTTATATTCAATTGATATCTTTGAAAAAAATTACAACTAGAGTGCGGCAGTGAAACTTGGTCATGAGATGATGCATATAAGCGCTAGTTGAGAAAAAGCTTTGACCTTGTGCAAAAAATTAAATTTCAACAACGGTTATCGTTATTTTCGGAAAATAAAGTTTTTCAGGATCATCCTTGTTCGAATTCCGATGAAAAAAGATTTAAAAAAGAGCTCAAAAATAAGAGAAAAAAAATAGGAGAAACCCGAAAAAAAAAACTCATTTTAGGATGACGAGAAGAATAAATCACCTAAAAATAAAATTTCAATAAAATTGTCTTTTTATACGAGATAAGCTTTTCAAACGTAAATAGAAGGTCTCAATGATGAGAAAAACGAAGTTATGAGAGTTATATCGAAATACATTTGAACCCAGAGAAAAAAAAAGACAAAATGAAAGTCTTTTCAAATAATCGATCACGCGTTCCCCTGCGTCGCGGTCGTTGGCGCTGGTCCAATATTTCTCCTGTCGCGCTCGGACCAATTTTTGTACATTTTGGCAATCTTACAATTCGCGAACCGGTATAATTTTGTTCAAAGTTATTTCCGCAAATTGCAAAACTATTTATGACTTTCCGAAATTCAGTTATCTTCTTCTTTCCCTGAGGGGTATTCGGATTCCGCGGAATCAGTTTGAACATTGTGTTAATTTTTTTAAACATTAAAAAATGCTTCTATCCGAGTAATAAAATTTCGGAGGGTTCATTCAGTGAAAAAAAATCCAATTTACAGTGACGGAAGAGGTTTAAAACCTTTTTCTCATTCTTTATTTATATAAATTGCTATAAAATATCAATTGATCATTAAAAATGAAAAAAAGTAAAGCAAGTTCGCAATGCGGAATTTTTTTGGTAAAAAGCTTAAAAAGCGATCACGATTGGTTCGAACTTGACGAACGACAAAAGTTGGCCGATTGAAAAAAATAAAAAAACAAACGAAGAATTTAAATTTGAGTTATGTTGAATTTGTAGTTAATTAAAATCACCTTTTTGAATTAATGCAAATAAATTTTATTCTTGAAGTCAAATGAAAGGGATTCATATATAAAGTAAATCAGTTAATTATTGAAGGCTTTCGATGAGATACTTGAACTTTGTGCTGTTCAGTGCTGAACGTAAACTTTTTTCTGGACTTCAAAACAACTTTTTGGTCCCCAGTATTGCTGTAAGTGATTTTTTTTTCCCTTGAAAAAATAGTCCACCTTGCAGTTTGGTCATTCTGCGAAGTCAGTGAGGAAAAAGGATGTTCGCTCTATCCCTGCTCTTTTCAAAGCTTCAATCAAGAAGTGGTGTAAATTGTTGGATGAGGAAATAAGAAATGACAATGAAATAGTAGGTTTTTTCGTTTTGAAAAACTGATGGCCAGGCTATTTGCTGTTTCCAACCGAAAACTTGGTTTAGCTTAAACAGCTGTGCGCCGAAGATTCTGGAATGCAAATGCTGGAGAAACGCGGCTTGGGGGTGACTCGCCTAAATGTCGTGGGGTTGAATCATGATCCGATGGACGGCATGACTTTGTTGCTGAGTCGCCAGTCTCCGTTTTGGAGCCCACAAAAATGGTTGCGGCCGGGTAATTAAACCCTCTCGAAATCTCGAATAATATTTGTTAGGTTCCCCCGCTGTTCTCAACATAGTGAATGGTTCTTCTCTGAACGAAGTCGTAGACTGTGTAATTCGGAAAGCGACTTCCGCTCAAATTGAAGTGAGTCGAGAAATCAAACTTCCAACTAAATTTTCCAGGTTAAAGTTGATGACAGTGACTTCTTCGTCGACGATCTTTCTGAGATTCGAAGGTTAACCCAGCTTGTACTTGCTCCTTCGCAGACCAAAGGCGCTCTGCATTCTCTTCAGAATTTCCTAGAGTATCCGTCACTTATAGGCTTGAAAATTAGCCTGTGTTCAGAAGTAAGGAAGTCTATACGGGCGCTGGATCGAGACTCATAGACTATGCTTTTCGGGGAGCCCATATGCCATCTTTTCACGGTTGGAAAAAAAAAATTGGTTGAAATTTTGGAGTTTCTCAGAAAGGCGTTTGAGCAATCTGGATACGGATTTTAATGAAAGCCAGGTCAGAGCGATCTCAGCTTCCATGAACAGCAAAAGGCCTTTTCTATGTATTCAGGTTAAAAAAAAATAAACTTTCCATTTTTTTTTTTTCGTTTTCAGGGCCCTCCTGGTACAGGAAAAACAAAAGTTATTTCCAAAATAACGCAAATGTTGATCGAAAAAGGGAAAAAAGTAAGAAAAAAAAATGTAGAAGTTGAATAACTCTCTAGGTTTTACTTTGCGCGCCTTCTAACGTTGCCACCGACAACGTTTACGATTCGACACTTTCACTTATATCGAAGGGTTCGCCAAAAAGAATTAGTGGTCAGTTAAAATATCTTTGCTAAAAAATGGTCTTTTTTCACGCATAAAATAGTCAAGGAAGCTGAAACACCAGTTCAAGACGGCGGTCGTATCACGGTAGTTTAGATAGGTTTTTCGGGGATAAAATAAATGCTTGTGGCTTTTTTGTGCTGATCTAGTAACCTCGAGAAATAGGTCCTCAACAAATTGCAAAAAAAAAAGTTTGAAAAAAATCTCTTGGCCCCGCAACGGACGGCGCAATATTGACCGGCCACCGTAGTCTTGAACAAGCTCCAGCTGAATGTTCCGTTAATATTTTGCAGAATTCATAGTCTATAACTGGGGTACAGTTTTCAAGGTGACATGGCCATTTTGTAGAAATTTTCAACGTGGCTAATCAGAGGGAAGCCGTTTGTGAAGACCCGGAATTTGGAACGCTTCAAGAACTTTCCAACCAACTGGTTATTATTTCCTTTTTTTGAATTTCCAGAAATTTTTTTCATTAAGAAATCGGCATCTTCTAAAGAAAAAAAGCCGAACTAATAAAAAAAGGATGAGGGCTCTACGAATGAACATAGTGCGGGTTTGTGCATTATAACAATTTTCACTTCTTCATTTCCCATTTAGAATGTTTATCTTCGACGAAAAGCCGTTTTCTGCACGTTATCATCTTCTGCCATCCGCTTTTTGCCTCGTTTAAACTGGCATGCAGACGTTTTGATAATCGGTATAATAAAGAAATTCATTTTGCCTCCGAATATCTTGTCCCAAGATGAAGCAGCCCAATGTACCGAGCCGGCAGTTTGGGCGGCGATAGTTGGGACCAAACGCTGCATTCTCGTTGGAGACCCGGCTCAGCTACCAGCTGTCGTCAAGTCCGACAAGTCGGTTTTCATTTTTCAAGTTTTTTGAGCTGCACCTTTTTTTCACATACGAGTGCAAATTAATTTGTAGTTTGTTCTTCCTAATTGAGATGTTGCTTCAAGCTTATTTCGTTACGAAAAACGATACATTTCCATGCGTACAAAATGTTATTCTAAAAGTTTTGCTCGAAATATCGATCCATCAAAACATTAAATTCCAATAATTAATCATTAATGTAGGTGATCAAAAACTGACCTAATAAACGATTTCTCGAAAAAGGACATGTTAAAATCTGGTTGGACAGGGACGTAGTTTCAATTGAAACGGTGAAACGATCGGTTTGATGAACTCTAGCACATATTGCCTATTCCGAGTCAGCTTGTCCGAAACCTTATACCAAATTATATCGAAATTGAGAATCTTCGCTTCAAGACCTTTGTTGTCTGCTGTCTTTTTAGCAGTTTTGTAGAGCAGAAATTGTGTTTACGGTAGCTCTTTCTTTCCTGTTTTTTAAAACGTGACTAACTTTTTTTTCGTTTTCATTATCAGAAAAGCGTATACAAATTTTTTGCGAAGAATCTCTACAAACTTTCCTTCTGAGTTTTTAGAGCCATTTCTTCCGGGCTACAAGTTTCTCTCATGGAACGTTTGATGAAGGAGTTTTCGAACGGCAACGTCGGGATCATGCTCGACGAGCAATACCGGTAGCACTGGCGTCAGGTGTCCGTTTTTCACATCAGATTCAGCTCCAACGATGCGATCGTCCGTTGGTCATCCGAAAGTTTTTATGACGCTAAACTACGTTCACACGAATCTGTGGCTAATCAGAGACTGAGGTCCCTTTTGAAATTTTTTTTTATTGAAAGTTTTAACTTTCTTTCAAACCCACTAGCTTACAGCGACCGATATTTTGTTGATAAAGATTCAATATTGGACTCGCCCATTTTACTGATCAACACCGACTTCAAAAGCAACCGCAGTCGGGAACAGTTTTCCCATCGATCTTGCTATAATCGAGGTCATAACTTCATTTTTTGTTTTGTTCTCATCATAATTCTGGGCTTCTACAGATGAAGTCGAGGTCATTGTTAAATATGTGAATTTGCTGCTTCGGGCCAATGTACCTCCTCAGGACATTGCTGTTATCGCGCCATACTTTGCGCAGGTTCGATGTTAATGAACAATCATGAGAGTTAATTTCAAAAAATCAAGGTGGAAGAACTACGAAAGGCTATCAAGAACGAAAGCGTCGCGGTCAATTCCGTCGACGCGTTTCAAGGGCAAGAGCGAGAAGTCGTCATTTTCAGTACTGTTAGAGACAACAAACAAGGTGTGACCAGCTAGTCTCAGATCAGAATCGTCATTCTTTCAATCAAAAAACTGTCCATTTATGAATTCCAACATGTGCAAGAGCCATTGGAAAAAGGGTCCTGACACGATAATGCACGAGATTGTGCCTATCTCTTGGAGAGCACAGACAGGCCTTGCCCTCTTAGTGTCCCAAGACAGCCGTGAATCAGCTATATATTTTGACTTCTAGCGGTCATAATAAACTCCGCAAAATCACTTTTAAACACGGAGTTAGTTTTGTAGGCTATCTGGGATTTCTGCGCGAAGAGAGGCGACTGAATGTCGCTATAACACGGGCCAAGCGACAGTTTGTCATGATTGGAAGCGTCAAAACGATTTGTTCTGACGAGAATCTCAGCTCTTTCTACAGGTTGATCGGTCTACCTACGTTTTTCTTTTATTCCCTTCCTTTCAGGTATCTCTTAGAGCGAAAATCCGTCTATGATCCCGCTGAGGTCTTTGCTTCATTTTTTTGACTCACCGCCTAATTTATCTAAATGATTTTTTAATCATATCTTTCACTAACATACGGAAAAAGTTTTTTAAACTCATTAACCGAATATTATCAAAGTTTTTCACATCCTTTTTCCAATTTTGAACTTCAATTTCGTTAACCTTCATGAATACCGTAGTTTCTAGATCAGTGAACAATTTTTTTACTGGTATTTTTTGTTTGTTGTTTTTCTTTTCTCAAATCAAGTAAAGCACGTTTTTCACTGTTTTTGATTTATTTTTCTAATATAATTCTCACGGATTACTGTCATTTGGGGGCATTATTTCATTACCATGCTTTTCCCTGGTTATTGAAACGGAATCGAGATCTTTCTCAGCTTCAAAGTGAAGAGCTGGCAGTAGACTTACCTTGGGCGGGGGATAATTGCTGATCTGATTTCCGATAATCAAAATTTATTGATCTATCCATGGATTACGAGAAAATTTATTTATTCCAACTTTCCCAAGGAAGAAGAACATTGATTAATATTCAAGCTATCAAATAAAAGGGTCAATATTCTTCAAAAAAATTTGATTGCAGAAAAAAAAAGCAGATGAGAAGATTTCCTCTAATACATTGAACTACCAAGAACTTAGTTGAAAGCAATAGAAGTCGGAAAAAGATCTTTAGAATTTTAACCCATTATGGCTGCCTCATACTTATAATAAATGATTTCTTGAGTAAACTCGAAAATTCTGGTTAATGAGTGAATTCTTTTATATTAGAATAAAGTGACATGAACGGATCATTTTCGACCTTTCCGTGTAATACTGGTGGACGGTTTTTGTCTCAAACTTTTCTTGCTTTTCGCCGTCGCCAGGTTCCTCAAATTTCATTGTCTCATAAAACATTGCAAAAAGTCTCAACTGTTTCAAAGAAGAGGAATTTTTTTCTCTCTCTGTGCGCATTTGAGAATAAGCTGATTTTTCCTTGTAGACCATCGTTTCTTTCTGAAAGATATTCTATTTTCCGAAAGTTCCATTGAAGAAGAAACTCTTTTGGGGTGAGCGTAATGTCTGCATCGGAAGATGATCATTTCAATAGAACACTGAAAATTTTCAAATTTCTGGCGTTTTTTTGCTGGTGAGTAACTGTAGATGAAAACGTGACTTTGGCGACACATGCATTGTTTTTATAATTTTCGTAGTTGAGAGCCGAAAATAATGAAACAAGCCGCCCGTTGCACCGGAGAACGTAGCCATAACGATACATCTGGGAAAAATAAAGTGTCCGATTTGAGACGGAGAAACACTTCGTTGAATATTTGGTGTCCACGAATTACACAGGATAAAGAATGCTCGTTGCAGAATTCTTCGACTGCTTTCGAACCATAAGTGAATGAGATACCTGCAAATGGAAAGTTAGTCTCCCTGATAAGGAAAGTCACTTTATTTTTCGGTTGGAAATTTTCTGGAAGTTGGCAAGAACACTTCTTGATGTACCAGAAAGAGATTCTAAGAGTCTCGAGCTGCACAGCTTCCTAATTTTTGAGAGCTGACTTTCAGAACCTTTTTTCTGGGACATCAAGAAGCGTTCTGACCAATTTTTTGGGAATTTCCAGACGCCAAGGAAAATGACCTTTCAGAGCTCCCAGGAGGTCTCACAGGAAAACTCAAAATCCGCTTGGTTTCAAAAAAAAAAACTATAAAAAAAGGGCGCGAGAACGGTTAAATTGCCAATTTTTTTAGAAACAAAACACGAAAGTGCAAAAATTCATTTTTTTGAAAAATCTTCTGCAAAATTCTCGATTGTGTTCGAAATATACTGAGCCGTAGTTCAATATAGGGACTAATGGATCAGACCATGAACCCCAAAGGGGCCGCATCGATTTTACCCCTATAGGGACCACTTTTTTGGCCCCTAACCTCTATAGGGATTTTTCAAAAATTTCTCAGAATACTAGTGTAAGTTGTGCAATCTCTAATTAAGTAAATTTTCTACTGCAGAAATTTATTTTTGACACTTACAGTATCATTTCTTTTTACCTCGGTGACTGAGTGACCAGCCAAATTGTCCGGGCGGCGAAGGATCTGACCAGAGCAAATCGCAGGCGATTCCGTAGGGAGGCACTATTGCTGGTCGTGTGACCTTCAGTTTCGGTATAGTCTTGGGGGTTTTCGAAAGTTCAAAAGTCACAAACCTTGTTGATGTCCTCAAGAGAACGTATGAACGGAGAAATGCCGCCATGTGCACAGAATATTCGCGACCCGATAACTGCGGCTATCGGCATGCTATTAAAAGCTGATAAAAACGCCCTCCAAGCCTAAATTTTATATCTCTTCTGCCTAAAACTAGGTGGCTTTTTTGCACTCTTCTGGTTTTTTTTTCCTAAATTTCTGCAAAAAAGTGAAGGCTAAAAAATTCTTAGAACAAGGACGCGTCGTAGACCTACCTTCTTGAGTGACGAAAAGTTTTTTTTTTGCCAACCTTTCCGTTAATTTTGAACTTTTTTAGTGCTTTTTCTTGATAGGAAATTGATTTTTTTGAACTTACTAAGGATAGTTTTTCACCAAACTTTTCGCATTAGATCTTGTTTCCGAGTTTTGAAGCTTCAAAGTCCGCAAAACACGCAAATTATGACAAAAAAAAGCGCTATTTCAAGCTTTTGAAGCTTCAACTTTTGCGTCTTTTTGCAAATCTTGTCGACCCGAAAAAGTCGCCGACCTTTTCCCCGTGAGTTACTTCGTCACCGTCGACCCTCCAGCGACTCAGACATTCATCGTAGAATCCATAGTTAAGAGTAGTGTTAACGTCTTCGTGGTTCCCTCGGAGCAGGAAGACGTGCCTAGGGTAGCGTAACCGGAGACACAGCAGCAGTATCATGGCGACGACTCCCTGTGAAGCCGACCAACGATTCGAGAAACTTTTGGGCGCGAACCTGCGCTCCACGGTCAACGTAGTCTCCGAGGAACAAGTAGCGCTGATTCGGCGGAAAGCCGCAAGTGCGGATGATCCTGAGCAAGTGCACGACCTGGCCGTGCAGGTCTGCCACAACGATTATCGAGCCTTCGCTGCAAGCATCAGCAATCCTTCTCGACTTGAAAGGCGAGATGGGTGGATGGGCTAGGGTGATGCGTTGCGTACGCGTTGCGGCTTTTTGGCGGGAAACTTTAGATCTAGCGCTAGTCACGTTCTTTTCATGGTTCCTCCTTTTCGGTAATTTTTCAAGATTTTTTATGATTGAGAAAAGTATTAAAATGATCAAAAAAATCATTTTCTACATCTTTCCATGAATGCGTTTGACGTGGAGGTCCTCGACAAAAAATCCGCGGCGCCTACGGAAGGCTTCATTATTTTTAATCTACCCAACTCGCCTTCATATTCGGGAAAAAATTGACTATTATTGAATGTTTTCAGCTTTTTCGAGACCTAACTACTGAAAATTTCAGACTAACACGGCGACACCAAATCGACGCCACACCCATCTTGAAGGCGTAAAATAAAATGTGTTGTACGCAGTGCACGTGATGCATTAAAATCGACGCGCAAAAAGCGAACGTGAACGTTATATAATAAATAAAATCAATTTTTCTGGCTGATATTTGTCGAGGTATCGCCGAAAGAAATATTCTAGAATATTCATATTCTAAAAAAAGTTCATCTGGAACTAAAATTAAGAGATAATTGCTTTCAGAACTAAAACTAAGAAGAGAAAAGTTTCGTTCAATGAAAAAAGAGCATAAAAGAACAAGACTTAAAAAATCTTAAAATTAAAGAGATTTCCTGGCGACTTGAAGCCTCACGAGTTGATACGAAGAAGGGCATCCGCTTGGAGAAAAGCTCGTTTGCTCTTTTCGCAAATTAATTCGACCTCCGGCACCGAGAAATCGACTTGCAGCTCAATCGGTGCTCCACTGAAACATCATTTGAATCGCTTGAATTTCTGAGCAGGATTTTTTATTCTTGAGATAGTAAGTATAGTCAAATTTTCCCGACTTGAAAGGCGAGGGAGGCGGAGAAGTGGGAGGGGCGCGTAGCGTGTGCGTACGCGGTTCTTGGCACCAGTTCAATTCAACCACCAACGACTATTTGGAGAACTGATATCGCTCTTTTTATTATTTTTTTTTATGAAATACTATAATAATAACTATTTTTTACTTGGGCAGTGAAGAAACTATTACTGAGAAACAGATTTCACCCACTCTTTGTCGTCCGCAGCAACAGCTTCGGCAATTGCCAGAGGAGCCTTTAGAATCCTGAGAAGCAAGTCAGCGACCAAGTTATCGTGGAAGACTCCATCCTGGGAACTATTTGATTGCAGAGGAACCTTCCCTTTCTGTAGTTTCACAACTGTCTGTAGGGTCTTTGTCACTTTCTCCACTCGATCAGCAGACAGAAGACGTCACTCACCGCCGTCCTTTCGCCGCCTGCCGTCGACGACTCCATCGAAGAAATGAAGTCAGTACACTGATCAATTTCGGCGTAAAATGTTTCTCTTTCCGCTGATTCTGGTCGCTTCCGCGTCGGCGCTCCAGTGCTACACAGGATATTCTATCATAAAGGGTTAGTTACTTAGGAATTCCAGAGTGGTCCCTATAGGGGTAAAGAGTTCGTAACAATTATCGACTAGCATGCCCCCTATAAGGAACACTTCTGCGAGCTTTAGTGGCCTCTATAGGGGTTAGTAAGGTGGTCCCTAGAGAGGATCCTCCAATTTTCCATTTGCCACACGGCTCGAAAAAAAAAATCTCGTTTTCCTTTGGCGCCGAGAAACACTAAAACAATACATAAAAAAGTCCCCAAAACAGGAAAAGCCAAATTTCTCAGGGTTTTGCTGTACGGGAGAAGTTGAAATATAGCGATTATGGGAAATTTTTGAGGTTCAGACGTTTCCGAACTTTGTGAAATACTATGGAACGTGGCATAAAAAGGTCTCATTTTTTTTTTTAAAGGTTATTACAGACTCCTGACCTTCTCTAGATTCTCCAGGCGTTCTCAATTTACCAATCCCGGTAAAAATGAAGCAATTTTCAAATAAAAGAAAAAAATCCAGAATAAAACTGAAAAATGAATGACTCATAGTTACGAGACTATTTTTCACTGGTCGACGTTAGCCACGGGACGTTTTCAGTTTACCTTCCCTGGTGGGATTGAAACAACATAGTAAAAAAGGAAAAGCTTCTTTGAAGACCCTTGAAAGGCCTTCTTAAGGAGCCGGGTTCCGCTAAAGGCTCCTAAAATTATGGGACAAATCTTTTGGGCACATTTTTCATAGCCTCAGAATTCCTTTTTGAATCGCTCCAATCTTTTTAGTTGCCTCTTCATTGGTGGATGTGAACAAGATGCGAAAGTGAAGTAAAAAAAAGATCTATTGGGGACCCTTAGAAGATTTGAAAGAAGCTTCCCCCCTCTGCCCGAATTTCGGTTGAAGCACTTTTTATTAATAGTTTGATTCACAGGTCGGACAATCGGGACTGAGACGAAGAACTGCAGCAGCGACTCGGACTTCTGCTACAACGCGACCGCTGATGTTCACGCCCTCAGCACGGTCCAGAAGGCCGGTTGCAATTCGCTCCTCTGCAGGGTCTCGCTTCTTTCAAATTTTTCAGTTTTCAGAAAAACATCTTGCTCATTTTCTCAAACTTCGTTAGTTTATAAATGCGCGAGCTGATCTGTGAAGATTTTTTTCACCAAGCATAACTTTAGATATTTCCAAAATGGTAGTTTCTCGGCATTTTTTCTGATTTCTAAAGACGGGTTAATCTCACCAGCGACCTCTCTCAACTCCAATCATCACGAATCATAGCTTATTTCCAGTTCAACGCGAACAAATGTTTCACGCAGACACTTGCCGGAAAATCTCTTCTTTTCTGTTGCTGTAACACTGGCGACCGATGTAACGGTGGGAATATCACGGTTAGTTTTTCTAATAATTGATGAAATTTATTGCTAACTTTTATATTTCTACTTTAGGATCCCGGATCTTGGGTCCAACGAGGGCTATCGACTTTGAAAAGTCTCGCAACTTTCGCTGGTTGATAAATCTTTGGTTTTGTATGCGTCAATTTTTGCAGGAGGCAGTGTAAATTGTGCTGAGATAAAGAAGAATCGCTAAATGCGAAAAAATATTCTTCATTTTCGGAAAACGATGTCTTAGGTAAAAACAATCAAGAAAAGATCAAAGTGACAATTTTTGTATATACTGCAGGGATAGTTGTTAAAATGAGTCAACGAGTTCAAAGATAGATTTTGGTAAAAACAGCAGTTAAAAAAAAAGATAACAGAGTTTAAGCATCAAGTTCCAACCCATAGTTGAAAAAAATTGCTCCGCGGACATTTTTCTCGGATTCTTTTTCCGATTTCACAAAATAAAAATAAACTTTGAGGCCGTTTTTTCATTATTAATCAGTAAAATTATGCACAGACACTGTGAAAATCATGAATACCGATGTTTCTCATCACTGTCGTTGATTGGCCGACATATGACCCTCGTATTTCCGCGAGTTATCTTCACCGCTACGATCATCTAAAATTTTTGACTTAAAAAAATGTTTCAGATAGATTCAAAAAGTTTCTTTTCTGGAATAGAAGATTCTCTATCCTTAAAGGTAGCATGGAACTCTACAGAAAAAAAAATTCAGTGAACATTATAGGAAGATAAAAATTGATTCATTTTTCCCGTCTCAAAACAGAAAATTAATTTTTAAAACATTACAATAAAAAAGCCATTCGAAAATTTACTTACTATAATAATTTCGCTGATAACCGCCACGAGGCCGCCAACCCCGGTGCTGGTAAGGACGGCTTTGTCTGGATAAATCTCATGGAATTTCGAATAAACTTATTTCAATGGTACCCCCTGAAGTTGTTGTCATATCTTCTTTTGTTGTTGGGCTGATGAGGCGGCCAAGGTTGCACCATTACAACTTTGTCGAATCCTTTCGCTATTTTGGCATATGTTGGATTCTCCTGAAAATAATTCGTTCGCTCTTTTCGTCTCTTCAAAATAATAAAATAAAACATAGGGCTGAAAAAATCAAATGAAACATACAATAGTATATCTATCAGCAAACAAAACTTCCAAATCGTTGGTAGACGCAGATTCTTCGGCTGTTGGTTCGCCCATTTCTTAGCACTGGTAGACCTTCAATTTCTTTTTAGTAGAAAAAATTAAATATCTAAAAAAAAATACAAAGGATAAATGGTGAAAGCCGCATGATTTACTTTCAAAGTCAAAATTTTGAACGCGATATTAACAAAAATGTCAACGGCCAAGAAAGGGTCAGCACCGCAAACTGCGAACACCTTGCAGAAAAAAGGCGCCTCATGCGCATAGGACTTTAAAGCGGTGTTGAGCGGCGAGTGCCACAATTTTCCATCCTTTTTTCTCCATCGGCTTCACCCAAATAAGTTTCACGCATTTTTCACCCGTTTCACGCGTTATAGTCGAAAAAACCGCGTGAAATAGCATCCGCGATGCAAAATTATGACAATTTTGTCCAGGGGGTCGCCCGAGAGGGGAAACGTTCGGTTCCGTCGCAGTGTACAAGAGGAGGGTCTCTGTTAGTGAAATACTCAAAATCTAAACTTTTGCATCATTCCAATCGCAATATTTCATTCGCGCGTTCAAAAGGTTTTCGAGCAGTTATCGCTTTGAGTGTTTCGAAATTTCCTATTGGTACACGCGATTTTTCTTCCTCCCTTGAATAAGTTTGAACGAGCCAATTGGTTTCAAAACCTTTGCCGAAGTAAAGACTATATAACCCTTTCTGATTTTTCTTTCTTCTGTTTTTTTTTTGAAATCGATATTTTTTCAGATTTAATTTAACAAAAGTATCTCGTATTGGGTGTTATCGAGACAAATTCATCTAAATATTTACAAGATCTATGACGAGAAATCCCTTTATACTGATGCCGTTGATATTTTTGCGTGCTCAACCCCTAATTATACTTTGGCAGAAAGAACTTGGAAACATTATCACTGAAATATACACTTTTTTTCGTTTTTACCATGAACTTCCCGTTTTAGATTTGCTGCATTTAATTGAAATCCAGTTTTGTTTCAAATAATACGAAAATCTTCTTTTTCTGATCTCAGTATAACTCTTCCATTTTTCAGGTCCCATGGGCGCTCTCTCCCATATTTTTGCGTTAGCTATCGGAGCTTACGCAGGTTCATACGCAGCTCAAAATTACGAGGTACTTTTGGCATCATTGAATTATTTAAAAGACCTTTTCAGATTTCCAAAATACCATCGCCAACAGAGCTGTCAAAAATCCTGGAAAACTATTTGAAGCAATACAAAAAGGACTAGTAACTTTTGAAATTCCATATATGTGTAACGTGCGATATGAGGGTATTTTATACAATAAATTTATTGACACAAGTATTTTTTGGGGATGAAGATGGTGCATTACTTGGATCCCTTGTCCTTCTCATCCGGCGACTGATTTTTCTGAAACAAATTACAGACCAGTAAGAATTTTCGTTTTACCTCTTCATTCGGAAGATCATCAACAATTTGCTGCAAAAGGTCGGGATTGTTCATGAGATCGTCGATGTTGTCTGGAGTCGTGGTGCCCGTTACATCCACTTCCATCTTTTCGTCATTGCCAGAATTAGCTGCTTCAGATTCCGAAGCTTAAACAGACAACGTAGAAAGATGGGGAATGATTAGAAACCTCTCGGAACACTTTCTTGCATAGACAAACGAAGAGCCCATTCAAGTTGTTGCTCCTCCGTCATCGTGCTCATGTCTACGTCCATCGCCTGTGCTACGGGCTCCACTTGGGGCTCCGCGTTCGCCGTTCCTCCGTTTGCAGCCGCTTCGGCCGCCTGACGAGCCCGTTCTTCTTCCATGCTCACACGAAGCGCCTAAAGAAACAATGTTGAGCCGAGTTTTAGCCTGCTGCTTTTTTTTCTTGCAATTTTCATAATACACAGATCTCTCAAAATCTCTTAAAACCTATAATAACGATTCAAACGACCATAGTCTAAGTCGGAATTGTTTGACTCAATTTGGTCTAATACATTTTTCGCCAGATCCTCAAAATAGAAATGTTCACACCCCTGGCCGTATTTTCATTTCTGCATTATATTTTCTATCATCAGTGTACCTAAAATAATCTAATTCGTAGTTCGACACAAAGTAAATGCCACAAAAATCGAAATTCTCTCTAGTTCTCCAAATTTTAGTTGTCTTATTCACTTTCTGACGACCAATTTGAAATCTAAACTCACTTAGAACAGGGCAAAAGAATCGGCGAAATGTTTCTTGAAATCAGCATGGTTTTGGCTTCAAAAGAAAAATATTCAAAATATTTCAAGTTTAAAAAAAGTCATTTTTTTGACGACAATTGACTTGGTCAGAAAAAAATTACCAAAGCCAAATCCGGGTCGTTTTCGGCGTCGACGCCAAAGTCGAATCCCCCACCGCCAGGGGCGCTGCTACCATCTTCGTTGCGGCAAACCGCAGACGACGCTAAGACATCGGACAGAGTCGAACCGGCAGGGATTACGAGCAAGTTCGAACCAGTTCCTTCCCTGAATTTCATGTCTCTTGTCATGAGGTCAGAAAAAAATTCAATTAAATATATAATTAGATAAAAACCGATAAAACGATTTAAAAAAACACCATTGATACTCGGGAGAAAATTTTTAAAAAAAGTCTGGGGGAAAAAAATCTTAATTGAATAAAAAAAGCATAAAAAAACTCTTTGAAATCACGATTTGCTTAAAAAGCAAAATTATGCACTCAGTGTAATTTTTTTGAGACCATCTCTCTAAACTATTTTTCAAATATCCAATTGAATCCAATAACAAAAAAACAGAAAAATAACTTACTTTCCATTAAGAGTGTCCACAAACTGGGAGAACTTTGCACCGTTCTCCTCCTCTCCTTCTCCGAAAATAATCACATCACAGTGAACTTTCTCTTTCTTGAGCTTTTTCGCGATCTTTATCAACTGAAAAAAGAATTACCGAGTTTTTTCCAAAAATAAAAAGAACTAACTTCCGCCGTGTCGATACTGACAACAGGACTGCCGATGAATAGCACAATTCTCATCTTGTGGTTCCGGTTTTGACGATGTTTCAAAGCCAGATGCGCTATTTTGATCGAAGACAGAAAGTTACATTTTTCCCTTAAATTAAAAAAATATCTACACAAATATTTTTAAAAAGGAAAAAGGTACAGGTTTGAAATTTGACAGTCTTCTTCATAGAATAGTTTCGAAATAACCGAAAAAAAGCCGGAAACTCGATTAAGAAACAAAATCTTGACAAATCATACAATTCTAAAGAAAAAAATCTTAAGAAATCATCATGAAGAAATTTTTTTAATTCGAGTAAAATCTCCCTTTTCGAGGGTTTCCTTCTAAAAACCGCGATTTTTTTGTTTGAAGCTACTTCTTTTGATTTTTCTTTCAATCATAAAATGGACTGACATGAGGCTCGAGTTGATGCGTTTTCATGAGCAAACGGCTGATTTCCGTCGACATGCTCGATAAAACTTGAACATTGCTAAAAAAAAATTTTATACGAAAATATTTGATTAAAACATACTCAGCCATAGAAAGCAGACCGACCGCATTTTCAGGATTCGCCCGCAATTTGCATTGCATTATGAGGTTGACGGCGTCCTGTTGCGACTGCAGCCGAGTTGGAGTATAATCTCCATTTCGCATCCATTCCGAGTTGTCAACACTGAATTCAAACAAAAGTAAACAAAAAAATAATTTTTGACTGACCAAATCATTGTGCTTTCTTGAACCATTTTTGTTGTCGAAGGCTGAAATCAAAATTCTATGAATAAAAATGATGTTAACACAAAGAAGAGATGAGCACCGAAGAAACGGAATTGACAGGTAAATATATTAAAATGTGTCAAAATTTCTTTTTATACAGCAAATACAATCTAAAAAAAACATTAGCAATAACAATTCAAAAATATCTATAAAGAACTATGACGGTTTCGACGGTGCGTTGTCTTTCATGAATTCGACCACAGGATAGTTTTCGTCGAACTCCGGAACGCGGCTGAAAATTGGGAACTCCGGCCGTAAGCCATGTTTTCGGAGATCATCATCGCTTGGAACGGATGAAAACGCGGGAGAAATTATCTAAAACAATTTTCAGTTTCAGAAAAATTGAAAGAAATAAAACCTGCTTAGCTTCATCGACTGAAATGTGAGTGATTCGCCCAAGCATGGGAACTATGTACTGCTTCGAAATCTAGAAAATATGACAAAATGAAAAAAGAAATGTGAGCTAACATACAACAATGTAAAATCGAACAATCTTGGCTTCCAGGTCAAAACTTGGACCGGATATTTCAGGTTGACATAAATGAAGAGAATCCAAGGGGACGAAAATACCCTTAAAACGTTATGATAATAAATTTGAAAAACTCAATCATTTCAAGAATTTTTTAAAACATCTGAATATTCGAAACCACACCAAATCACTAAAACTGTGCAATATTTCGTTTACACCGGGGCGCCTATATTATAACAATTGAGGATTTTTTAAAATTTCAACCAAAAATACTTGATCCAGGAGTAGTCTATAAAATCAAATATTTATTTCTCTGTTCTAATTTTTTTTATTTATTCAAGTTTCCATTATTTTTCATGTGAAAAAACTAAATTTTGGTAAAGTTTTAGCGCCAAAGGTTGCTCAAAATTTTTAAAACCTCTACGACTTTTTTATATTTCTGCACTTTTTTTTAAACCAACCTCCTAATTCTGAACCATTCTTTAAAACATAATTCTCACTTCGATTTTTTGCTCGAACGGTAAACTTTCTCTTTTGGTCTTAATAATCTTTCTTAGTTTGAAAATTTTGCCCGTACAATTCAAAGCGAGATCTACTATCCTTTCAATATCAAGTTCTTTTATCTAAGGACTTTCTAAAAACATAAATACTTTGGATTTAAACGGCAAAGAAACTCACCTTTTGCCTTAACGAAGATCTGATTGTCGTTTTGTTGACGACCCACGCATTATTCAGGCTAACTTTGATGGGAATGAGCGTTTTTTGAAGCTCCCTACCCATTTGTTTAAATTCAAACGGTATTCTTATTCGAGAAGACAACTCTTCAGCCATTTTCTGAAACGAAAACCAGAGTAAAGTTTTCCAAAGTTTAATAAAAACCTCTTTCATTTCCGAGTAATATTTCAAGTCGAATGGTGATGCGTAAACGGCTTTTTTTGAAAGTAATAGATTCGTTCTTGCAGCTTTACTAGAGACATCAACAATGTCGAACTGGTGACCAACGCCTTCAAATATTATGTTAGTCAAAGAAAAAAAAGGTTTACTGACCCTCCACATCACAAGTGAGAATTATTTTAACGGGAGGGGCAGGCTTGTTTGTTCTATACTCAACTGTTTCATACTTTTGAAACTCTTGCAAAGTATTCGGATTTTTCTGAATAAATCCGTCCAACGTTGGTTCCGGGGTGAAAACGCGCCTGAGGATCCATGTGTTCTAAAAAAAAGAAGAACAGTTATTCATAAAATACTCAAAAATACCCGAGAGTTGTAGATAAGGGGCAACTTTGAAGACCTCAAAAATGAGTTCACTGTAGTCGCGCTCATCGTCAAAAAAACGCAGCCGAGTCCACCGATAACATAAACTTAAGAGAACCATTAGTTGATTTAAAAAAACCTAGCTCGTGTCATTAGATGAAAACGCAGGAGAAATTAAATTAATTACCAACTTTTTTCTCTTTTTAAGCATCTATTCTCCGATACATCTGAAAAAAATACTATAACAGAGCTAATCAAAGCAAAAATATTGGAAATAAATGAGGTTTCGAATGCTAAAAAAAATATATTTTTAAAATATAAATAACACCGCTGAGCCTAGTCTTAAATACGCAGAAAATTGGGCGATTCGTTACCGATTCAAAAAAATAAATAATTTGAAAAAGGCTGCGTAAGGCAAATTTTTGTGAAAAAGATGATTTCAGCAACGACCAATTTTTATAAAAAAAATAAATTTAAAATATTTATAAATGTGATGACTTTGCTATTAAAGGCACATGAAGGTTTAAACTCGGGGTGTCTTGAAAGGACGCGTACGGTGGCCACTGTTGGGCTTCTATTAATGATTACGGGACGCGAGTAGAGTATATAAGTAGTTTATATAATGCCGCGTTCATAGTAATTTCGCGAAATTCGCAATCACCATCAGAGAGTGAAAACGATGACGAAAAAATTTTGAAGAATGAGAAATTATTTCGAATTCGCGAAATTGGTTTGAACTAGAAATACAATTATTAAAGTTTGACGAAAAAACGAAGCGTATTTCAAATTTTCAAAGACATGAAGATTAAAAGAATCAAATAATGTTTTTTTAATCATGAACATTTTTTTATTTATCGCACCGTTTTTCATCGCTCACTTTCTTTTATTTTTAGTGTTTTTTTTTCTCATTGAATGACAGAAATTTTCTTTTCATTGATTCCATCTCTTATTTCCAAAAACTTTTTTGTTTTTGTTTTGAAAGTGTGAACGGGTTATTTTCTTTTTCTCATTTCCATTCATTCATTTATTAAGGTTGTTCAACTTTTTTTTTTCTTCAATTTGTCGTTTCACGTCTCGTTCTTTGTGTTTATGACGGAAAATTTTTCAGAATAAAATATCACTTTACGTGATATGGCACCGATTCCAAGCAGATCACGTGTATATGCTGATGTAAGCCTTATTTCGTAGAAGTTGCTAGACCGAATTTTCTCTCATAAAAAAGAAGTCATTCGAGCCTTTGGTTCATTGACACTTTGAGAGAATTTATAAACTTAGTACTTGGTTCACTCTATCGAGTGAAATTTTTCAAGAAGAAACGGTTTTAACATCACCTTTCCTATATAATTTTTTTGAAATTATAAAAAAAAAATCAAATGTTTAATACATGTAGTAGAGTATGAGAAAGAAAGACAGCTAATCAGTGAACAATGAAAAAAAAACCTTCCACTGTTCTAATACTAACACAAAGTTTCCCATATTCCACTCTGATAGCATTATCTTCCAGGTAAATCCTTCTAGAGCACGCGAGTACTGGGACTATGAGTCTCACGTTATCGAATGGGGGCAAATTGACGATTATCAGCTTGTTCGAAAACTTGGTCGTGGTAAATATTCAGAGGTAGGTATAAACTTGTTTCATGAAGTGGGCGCAGCATGTTATCGTATCAACTTTTTTTTCTTGAAAATTTTTCTAGAAGAGAAGAGTAATTGTAATTCTGAGATCTTCAAAGGATTTAAAAACTCATATTAAAATTTGCAGGTATTTGAAGGGGTCAAAGCTTCAAGCGACGAAAAAAAGTTGTTGTGAAAAATTCTAAAGGTTCGTTTTTTTAACGATCTTCATTTCATGGTCGAGTGATTGAATTATTTTCAGCCTGTAAAAAAGAAGAAGATAAAGAGAGAGATCAAAATTCTTGAAAATTTGAAAGGCGGAACGAATATAATCACTCTTTTGGATGTTGTCAAGGATCCGATATCACGAACACCAGCGCTCATTTTCGAGTGAGTTTATTAATGAATAAAGTAAGAAGTATATACGAGTAACGATACAATGAGCGACAGAAAGCTTTAGAAGTATTGATTTTTAACTTCAAAAAAGAACCTTGTGATTTACATTTAAAAAATTCATTTTTTTACCTCAGGATTTCGTTGTGTTTCAATTATACATTTTAAGGTATGTGAACAACTCTGACTTCAAGCAGCTTTACCAGACTCTGAGTGATTTCGACATTCGATATTACTTGTTTGAACTACTTAAGGTCAGATTTTCCTTATTGAAGAAATTGTGTACTTCCGGTAACAAAGTTAGTTAATTAGGGGAAAAGCAGAATACCATAAGGATAAAAGGAAAGGGAATATATCGAGCAATGGCGAATAAAAAACATTAAATACTTGAAGAGCGGTTTTTTGTTGTTGTTGTGAAAAGTACTGATCATTTTTCAACACATTTTGTCGAGAAGACTTGAAAAATTCTCGAAGTTTTATTTTAAAAAAATCGAGATGCTCTGTCGTTAGGAAGTGTTTCGATAAAAAGCGAGTTTGAAATTGAACTCAAGCGAGATATTTTCCTACAGGCCATCCTAATAAGGGAAGTTTTTAAAAGACTGCTGTACAAGAAAACCGCGTGGAATCAAAAATATTCTTGAAAAAAGTAGCGCAGAGGCTCGAAATTTTTTATAAGTTCAGAAAAAAACGTTTTGTACGGTATTTAAGTAGAACGAAAATTGTATTGATTGCTTGTTGGATTGTTTTTTCCAAGTTACTCAACATTTTCAGGCATTGGATTTTTGTCATTCTCAAGGAATCATGCACAGAGATGTGAAGCCACACAATGTGATGATCGACAATGAAAAGAGAGAAGTTTTACATTTTAAAAGACAAAATTACCTAATTTTTCTTCCAGCTCCGTTTAATTGATTGGGGTTTGGCAGAGTTCTACCATCCAAAAACAGGACTACAATGTTCGCGTTGCTTCTCGTTATTTCAAAGTAATAGTTTTTTTTCAATTTTTAATATAATCTGATATTTGTAGGGACCCGAACTGTTGGTCGATTATCAATGCTACGACTATTCACTGGATATGTGGAGTTTGGGGTGCATGCTTGCCAGTATGATTTTCCGCAAGGAGCCCTTCTTCCATGGACATGACAATTATGATCAAGTAACTTTTTTTTCTTGATTAGAGACATTTTCTTTCACCGAAAACTTTTTAGCTTGTACGAATCGCAAAAGTTCTTGGAACTGATGAACTCTATGAGTACGTTGCCAAATATCAAATCGATCTTGACCCCCGTTTCAACGACATTCTGGGAAGACATTCAAGAAAACGATGGGAAAGGTTATTAATTTTTGAATTTTTGGATTCTCTAGGATTTTTCAACAAAAATGATGTTCACTGTTCAAGTTATGACTTTCAATTTGTGTAGAATTTTTTTAATTAAGATTTTTTTGTTGAAAAAAATATAAAAAAAATATTTTTTTAAATATGAAATAGAACTTTTTTTCTAAAATAAATCTTCTAATATGCTCAGCAAATTTAATGACTTTTTTTCTTTATTTTTTTCGCATGTCTTTTTTTCAATACACCAGTCAGAAAGTTCGTGTGAAATATATGGTGTTTGTGAAGCTTACACACCAAGTCGCTCTATCGAGTACTGTATTTTTTCAATTTCCGTGTTTGCAATCATGAAATAAAACTTTATGAAAAGTACGAAATCTTCTCAGTTTGATTAATATTTCGTGGAGTCAAATTTAAATAACAAAATTGAGTAGCGATCTTGAAAGAGAAAAAAAAAACCTTTTTACTAATCTGAAAAAAAAAATATTATTCTGAAACATAGCCTGGCTTCGAAAAAGAATTAGAGAACATGCAAATCATCAAAAAGTAGAGGATAACTTTGTAAAAAAATCTTTTTTTATAACTCGAAAATTTTTAGTCCGAAAAATTTATCAAAAAAACTGGATTAGTAACGTAATTTATATTGTTTCTATAATAAAACTCCAAATTCCATGCTTTTGATCACCTTTGTTATTGAAATAAAAGAAAATCTTGAAAAAGCTGGAAAGCTAAAAAAAAAAAGCTTGTTTTTGAAATACTTCAGTAGATCTCTGACTCGTGTTCAGTCCGCATAAATGGAACTATGAAAATTTTTCAAAGAAGAAAAAAATCTCATCACTAAATGAAAACTCTGAATTTTTTTTTTTTTGTGCAAATTGAGAGCTCAATATCGTAAAAAATATTGTTACGCTTATTCACACTGCCTAATTGCATTAATTCATTTTCATTCCTAGACTTTTTAGCGCAAAAATTGGTGCTACCTTATTGATGGAGGAAGTTTTGATAAAAACTGCCGCTCTCTGATAAGACTGAGTTTTATATTTCAATTTCAGGTTCATCCACGCGGAGAACCAGCATCTCGTCTCCCAGGAAGCTCTAGACTTTCTTGATAAACTTCTACGTTACGACCACGCTGTAAGTATTCTTCATCATCGGTAACATAAAAACTTTTATTTTTGCTCTATTTTTTCCGTGGTCTTAACAGTATGTTTTTTATCTCGGTACAGTTCGCATATTGAACTTCAAGCTTTTCTTTTAAAAATGCAAAGCTTTGCGCGGACAGAAAAAGCTCGCCATAGGCTTTGAAAATTTCGAAAATTCTTCCTTATTCTATTTTTGTCTCGAATCTTTCAAATTATGCTCATTAAGGTATCAAAAAATCTTTTTGAACTTTTTGTGTAAAAAAAATTTGGCGATCGCCACTCATTGTGGTCCGTTTCGGCCTACATGGACGTCACACGCACAGCTTCAAAATTTTTTGAAACATCTTGCTTCTAAGAATCAAGCCGCGGGGCAAAAGCATTTTTAAAAACAATTATAATTTTTGATCTACACTAAGAATAACTGACGAGATAAACGCGAGCTCGGTGGCGGTACATTGACTAACTCGCAAAAATGTCGCTTTTTTCTAGGCGCGATCCAGCATTTCTCTCGGCGCGACCTCGCATTTTTCTCGGCGCCATCTCGCATTTATCTTGCATTTCGGAAATTTTCAAATTGCGAGAGAAATGCGAGCTCGCGCCTAGAAAAGTGCGAGCTGGCGCCCAGAAAAATGCGAGACCGGCGCGAGAAAAAAAGCGAGATGTTTGCGAGCTCGTCAATGTACCGCCAGTGTCTCGCGTTTATCTCGGCAGTTATTCTTAGTGTATGTATAATTTCTCACTCAACACTGTTCAAAAAAAGCACAATGTTTAAGCCCGTTGCTGCACCACTAAAAAGTCTACGTCTGGATCTTTGAGCCTCGAATTCTCGAAAACTAGAGTGCATTTGAAAGAGGGCAGACGTTCGTTCCAAACACTCTTTTGTTGACCAGGGCTCTCTAGATTTCGAAGATTCAGGCGTTAACCTTTTGAGTCTCGATTTTTGGGGTGCCTTCTTCACGCCCAGGAGTTCAAATAATTTTTTTTTCTCTGATATATTCAGTAAAAAATATTATAGCGATACTTGAGTAATACATAAATCATTTATACACATTTACAAATGGTGCTTCAGACTCGTTTGACAGCGAAGGAAGCTATGGCACACGAGTACTTCAAGCCAGTCTTCGCCGCGGCGAACGGCCGAACTTGCGAAGCCATGAACGCCGGTGTTTTGGACGCCGGCGATCTCAATGAAATTAACGCATAGAATTGACTACTTGACCCACTGCAATATGCCCCGTAATGTAGCTTTCGTCCTGTTCCTCAACGGGAAAATTCCTTTTTATTTCTGGTGAATAACGCAGCTTTGTTGATCTTCGCCGCTCAAAATTTGTAGGATATTAAGACATTATGAGTAGCGGCTGTTTAGAAAAACGATGTTGTCTGGAACTATTTGCCAGGGATTTGGGTTTATTTTTTTCCTCTTTTTTTTTGTTCTGTAAACACTGTGATTTATGAATTTTTGAAGCTGTGGATTTAAACTGCTATGCGCTATCAAACTACACGTAACGTACCACATTGTGCCTCATTTATTTGATTTTTTTTTTTGTAATAAGATTATTTTTTTCCGAATTAAAACTTACTTGTTCAACAATATTAGGTTCACTTCAAGGATAATTCTTAATATCAATGCTTCAAGTTTCGCTCATCGTGATTGTTTTTCTGACTTCTGATTAAATGCCCCATATAAAGAGAGTTCAGGTATGGTTTCTCAAGCTTCTTTTCCCAATTCCTTGTTTATAAAATCAGAAGCAAAAGTGAATAAAAGAGTCTATAATTTGTAATTACATTATTAAACGGTTATGTACCCAAAGCTTTATTATAACCTACTCCGCGCCAACTTGTCACGTTTTTTTGACTGAAATTTTTCACTTTTAGATTACAGATTTCAAGTAAATGCGCAAAATCGGACAGGTTTCGAAGTGAACAGCGCAAAAAAGCCTCTGTACACTGTAATCCACCATTTTTTTTAAACGTGACAAGTTCGCACGGATTTAATTATAAAATGTGAGAAAATTTGGGAAAACTTTGCCGAAGTTTACTTCTGAGTTGAAAGAGAGAAAAAGTGTCTTTGTGGACTACAGATTTATGATTTACTTAAGTTCAGGAAAAATATGTAGGTTAGTCTTTTTTTTTTGTAGTCAGTATCCCTCTTTCTTTTTTTTTGGTTTTGTGAAATATCTAGGATTATTTGAAAATTCGCATCGTATTTTTGAATAGAAAATCATGGATTGATTATTTGCGTTGACCTTTTTCAGATATGCTCCTCAGACGAGCCAGTCGTTTTTGGGTGCCACTTCGCGGATTGGCTGCCCGCGGAGAAGCCCCCGCTCCCATCTATTTGGATGTGCAGGCAACGTCGCCAATGGTCACCACAGTGTTCGCCAGAAGAAAGACTTCCACGGTTTCAGGACCCTCGAGTTGTTGACGCCATGCTTCCTTATATGATGAACGAGTTCGGCAACCCGCATTCGCGGACGCACGCCTACGGCTGGAAGGCCGAAGAAGCTGTCGAAACGGCTCGCAAACACGTTTCGAGCCTCATCAACGTTTGAATCGCCCCATGTTCTCGCCTAGAAATTAGTTAAGGCCGACCATCGCGAAGTGATTTTCACGTCCGGCGCCACCGAGTCGAACAACATGGCAATCAAGGGCGTCGCCAAGTTCCAGAAGCACTCTGGCAAAAATCACATCATCACCCTGCAAACGGCAAGTTTCTTATAGCCCATTCCGCGCCAGCTTGTCACGATTTTTGTTTCCTCCGAGCTTCATTCGCGCGTGGGATGTTTCTCTGCCTGCGTCTTTTGACCGTTATATTAAAGGCGCAGGTAGAGAAAATATCGCGCGCATCGAAGGGAATGGTTCTGTAGCTCAGGCGGAAATGAAAATCGTGACAAACTGGCGCGGAATTTCGAAGTGTGTTTTCTGTGATTCATGCACGAGTTGATATTAGGAACTCCAGAGGGGTCCCTATAGAGGCAACTTTCGAGCCGCTTGGAGGGTCCCTTCTAGATACCACTTTATAAACTCCTAGAGTCCACTAAAGCTTGCAAAAGAGGTCCCTGTAGGGTTTTAGTTAGCGGTCGCTATGGGGGGGCATGCTAGTCGATAATTGATAAGAACTCTAAGCGAAGAATCATTTCCATGGAAAAAAACTGAACGAATAGGCGTTTTTAAAATGAAATTGAGAGACCCCTATAAGGTCCACTTGAGCTACTAGGGCTAAGGAGTCAGACCCTAAACCTCTATAGGGACCACTTTTTTGGCCCGTATAGGGGAAAAAAACGGATGAATGGACAGGAAGAAAACTTTTTGAAGCTGAAAAATCAACCATTTTCTTTTCGATTCAAATCAAAAATGAATAAAGCATAACTGCCACTCCTATCTTGGAAAAAAGTTCAAAAATGAAAAAGAAATTCCAGGAACACAAGTGCGTTTTGGATTCGTGTAGATACTTGGAAAACGAGTCGTTCAAAGTGACCTACCTGCCCGTCAACAAAGACGGTATCGTTGACCTCGAGGTACCTCAAATTTATAGTATTATTTCTTTTCATTATACCTTTCTCTGACCGTCTGGAGATATAAAGTTATCAGTAAAATAAGTTTATAACGGATTAAAAATGTAGGAAAAAAAAGCTTACTCAGGCGTCGCCTTTTTGCGTACCAAGGTTAGAAAAAAAAAAACTGTGAAACTGATTTTTAGATTTCCTCTTTTGGTAGCTCCTATGTCTTTGATGAGTAAAGAGATCACGAATTTTCGGCCTTTCATGTTCACCCTGCTTTTTTACCGCTGAAAAAAGGTTAAGGCTATTTTTTATAATGAGGTTCTACTTCAGAACGGAAAATCAGTTCTTATTTTGTCGGAAAAACTTCATAGTGCGATCACAAAGAGCAGCAGGGTGACCATCATCCATTTGAGCTCATTAAGGATTCGAGAGGGGACGTTTACTCCTTAAACTTTAGTAAATGTGTTGATAAATAAAAAACTCGGTTTGATTTAATTCCAGCGATATTTTCAGCTTCTCGAGCGCTCGATAACGCCCGAAACGAGTCTCGTCTCGGTTATGTTCGTCAACAACGAAATCGGCGTCATCCAGCCTATCAAAGAGATTGGCAGGTCTTCTGCGTCTTTTTTCCTAGAATTGAAACTTTTAGGCAAGATTTGTCGTTCGAAAAAGGTATACTTCCACACGGATGCAGCTCAGGCGTTCGGCAAGGTCAAAATTGACGTCAACGATCTGAACATTGATCTTTTGTCCATATCCGGTCATAAGATCTATGGCCCCAAAGGTTCTTTTAATCAATATTTTCTAACTTTGAACATTTTTTTCCTTTCTGAACAATGAATGGAAGAAACGATAGTTTTAGTTATTTGGTTTACTTTGCTCAAGTTTATCTGCAAATTTACTTGTTTGACCTTGAAGTATCGAAGTTTATCACTGTAAAATTTTGCAAGCGACCAAAAATCTTGAACCCGTGCTTGGTAGGGTGAACGCGCTGTACTAAATCGGCTGAAAGTCTTAAGATCCTATAGCTGATTCACGGCTGGCTTGAGCCATCGAAAATTGGGTCCTGACACGATAAGAAAAGAGACAGTGTCTGGTTAATGACGCAGACAGGTCACGCCTTTTGCGCCCCAAGCTAGCCGTGCTCAGGGGGAGAAAGGCATGCCAGCGCGCACGCATCAGTTTAGAGAGCATGGTAAACTTGGAGAGACCAGGCTCTCACTCTCCTCGCTCTGCGCACTGTCTTTGCGCACGCCCAGTTTAAAATTAAACGGCAGACCAGCGCGCAGGTCCTAGATAGCGAGCAGAACGAGAAGAGTACGATTCTGGTCTCTCCGAGTTCACCGTGTTCACTTAACTGATGCATGCGCGCTGGCCTTTCAGTTTCCTTTTTCAGATGCGCGATGGCATTCCGTTTTCCCTTTGAGTGAATCGACTATAGTTAACCCGATGTAGCACGTTGAACCGCAAAAAACATAATTTGGCCAGGTGTGGGAGCATTGTACGTGCGACGACGACCGCGGGTGCGACTGGAGGCGCAGATGAGCGGCGGCGGCCAGGAACGCGGTCTCCGTTCGGGCACCGGCGCGACTCCTCTCTGCGTAGGTCTTGGCGAGGCGAGCCGCATTGCCAGACTCGAAATGGGTATGTGGCGACCGTCTTTCTCCCTCATCTCCGTCTTCAGACATGGATAAGGCACACGTCGAGCGGCTCTCCAGAATGCTCGTCGACGGCATCAACGACAAACTGAAGATGATCATCCGCAACGGCAGCGCCACCAGCTCGTATCCCGGCTGCGTTAACCTCTCCTTCGCCTACGTGGAAGGTTAGATCGTCGTTTGGCATTGTTGATTTTAACACGCTGTTTCTGTAACTCTCAAAAACAAAGGGTGGAAAAAATTTCACTCTGAAAGTTGCTAAAATTGGATTGCCTATCGATTGATATATCATTTTGCCTAGTAAACCTGCTTACCGTAACCCAGCTACAGTAAGAGGGAAAAAAAATTCTGATTTTCCGAGTAAAGTCAGCTTTCTGGTCAGGAGAATCGCTGTTGATGGCTCTGAAGAGTGTGGCGCTGTCTTCTGGAAGCGCATGCACATCGGCCTCCCTGGAGCCTTCGTATGTCCTCCGAGCCATCGGCTCCGAAGAAGATTTGGCTCATTCATCCATTCGTTTTGGAATTGGACGCTTTACTACCGAAAAAGAGGTTTTTTTGAGGGGGGTTCTGTGTACAAGGGCAGAATTTCTGGGAAGCCAAAAAAAATTTCAAGCTTTTATTGTGAATTAAAAATTCATCTCAATGAAAATACTTTGGGGATATTTTTTTTAATTGTCAAAAGTATGAGGAATAACTAGGAAGAGTCTTAAAGTTATTCTTCGATCAGATTAAGCGAATTCTAGTCATTTCTCTTTCGCAAATCCCGGAACCAAAATTCAAGGTACAACACACGATTGACTTGTGCATACGGGAGACTCAAAGACTCCGAGAACTGAGTCCTCTGTGGGAGATGGTCGAGGAGGGCATCGATTTGAAGACCATCCAATGGACCCAGCACTGACACATTCTCGCGTACATTTCTTCGAAATTTCTATTCATCATAATTGCTTCGTTGTCTGTTTTGCATGAATTTTAATATTTTACTATCGCGAGGTTCTTACAAAAGAAGAAAAACGTTGTTTCAAGTCATGGCGGTCCAATCAGGGAGGAAAAATTCAGTTTTGTTGATCATTTTGTCGAGAATCGAGCCTTTTTTCGGCCAGCCGGCGTAGTATCGTGCCTGCAGACGGTAGAGTAAATAGATCTTTCTTAGTTGCAAACTTTGAGCTGGGAATTGACGTTGAGATAGGCGCTCCACCAGGAGAACGTGCCGGTCGAGAGAACGAGTTCGTCGCACATGCCCAGGATAGCCATGTCGACCTCTCGTGGCCCTGGACACCAGAAACTGCCGACACCTGGAAGTTCATCACGTCGATTGATTCTTTCGGGCTTTACCTTTCACAAATTTGAGGTTTTTACGCGCCCAAGCCATATTGTCGGAACAAATCACAAAGGCCACCTGAAAAACTTGGAATTTCCAGTGAAACTTCTTCATTATTGATTTTTTTAATGATTGCTAGAAAAAAAAGGTCGCTATCGAGACGGATTAACACACGTTCTCCGAGAGAATCGATGAACGGCCAGAACAGTGGGCACAAAAAATTCATGTTGCTTTTTAAGCGCTCATACTTATATCACAACAACTACAGATGTATAAAAAACTTTTGGACAAGGTTTTGTAAGGCTCCGCCCTTTTTGAGGATTACTGTAGCCGAAATACGAAAAAAATCTAACTTTTTTCTCCGTGGTCCAAATCGAATGAAACTTTTTTTAAACGAAAGATGATGCCTAAATGAACATTTTTTTTGAAATATATATTTTTTTTAAAGTTTCATTCGATTTGGACGACGGAGAAAAAAGTTAGATTTTTTTTCTTTTTTGGGCTACAGTAATCCTCAAAAGGGGCGAAGCCTTACAAAACCTTGTTCAAAAGTTTTGTATACATCTTTAGTTGTTGTGATATAAGTATGAGCCTGTAAAAATCAACATGAATTTTTTGTGCCCACTGTAAATCGTATATCTCAGAGAACGTGTGTTAAACGAAAGATGTTTGTAAATGATTCGGAATCTAACTTTGCTGTGGTCCGCCGTGGCCTTGTCGATGGCGTGCTGATAGTAGTCGAGCGGAGCAGTTGCGTGTCCATGGCGCACGTTCCGTTCGTTGTAGACGACGTCGAAGCCGCGACGAACATGAATCCCGACTATCACTGTGCTTTCTGAATCATCTGACGTTGCTCTCTAGGAAATGGTTGTTCACCGGCATTCGGGTCGGCCTCCAGCGCCTGGTCGGTGTCCATTCCTTCGTCGAGGCGCTTGGCACTGTCTACAACTTGTCGCAGGTTCACGTTTTCCAGAAACTCGACAGCCTGAGACTCTACTAAATTCATTGCGCTTCTTCGAGAAATCAACTAAGTTCTTGACAGGTTCCAGCCATGACAGTCTTCTGCGCGTTTCTCTCTGCGAATGTGGATGGAAATAGCGCAGATTTTGGAAGTAGCCGTTCAGAATTTGCAGATTGCTTTTCGTGAAGAGTTTCACTTCTTCATAGGCACAGCAGCTCTGAAAAAAGGGTTCAAAAAGGGCTATACTTGATAACTTGCCTTCAATTCCTCTGAATGGCTGATCCGATCAATCGCTTGACGATAGTTCTGATCATCCAGGTACACGACGTCGTGGAAAGAGAAAGCGCGCCGTAAGAGAAGCGTCGTTGGAAGGACGAGAGTGGCGTCGTTCTGTTTGGCCAGCTCCAAGAGCGATGCCACTTGGAATAACTGGTTACCCATCCCTGGAATCTTATTCATTCGTTTCAAAATTCTTAGAATGAATACCTCGGCTGAAGTTGAAGTTTGAGAAAAGGTACCGCTGGGAAGAAATCTCTTCGAAAAAGTTCGGGAATAAGACCACGTCGACCTTTGGAATAGGCCATTTTGTGTTCTCCAAGCTGACTTCGTCGCCACCTTGTGGGAAGACCAGGAATCGTTGTCCTACCGAACCATTAGGCTTTGTTTTGGAATTGAGAAGCAGCAGCACAAAAAAGAGAGCACAGAGTAGTAAGAGAAGTCGTAGCCAAGGCTTGGAGGCGAACTTGCAGCAGAACAGACTCAGCGTGATCAACTTACCTGTATTGGCCATTAGGTCTCCGGTAAGTGGGTCATCTGTCGTCTCCCAGGCCATCGCTCCCTCTTCTCGCCCGTTTTGTGATATTGTAGAGTCCTCTTGTCTTTTTTTTTCTCTCCCGAACTTAGAACAACGTAATTTGATGTTCATTCAATACAGCGGATTATGATTTGTATCTTTTTTGAAAAATGTATAATCAAAATTAACAGCGAAACTGTTTTTGGGAAAAAATTCATTTTCGTCAAAAAAAAAAATGCTTTTCATTATATTGACATTTATATTGATCAGTTGAAAATAATTAGGAACTCCTAATTAGGAACTCCAGAGTGGTACCTATAGGGGCGATATTAGGGGCCCTTTGGGGGTTCTAGGGACCCCTTTCTAACCCCCCACTAACGCTCACAAAAAGAAGTCCCTATAGGGATGTGCTAGTCGATAATTATTATGATCTCTAACCAAGCGTGGAAGAATTTCCGTGGGAAAAAAAATGAATGAATAAGCGTTTTTTGAATGAAATTGAAAGACCCCTATAGGGTCCACTTGAGCTTGAGGGGCTAAGAGGTCAGACTCTAAACCCCTATACAAACCACCTTGACTTTACCTCTACAGGGACCCTTTTTTCGGCCCCTCTAGGGGCTGTTTTCCACCCGAACCCCTATAGGGACCACTCTGGGACTCCTAAGTACACCTCAGTTTTGTGAGTGAAGAGCTATTTTACCAGTTTTTGAGCGAAACGTTTTCTAATCTTTTCCAGAAATTCTAATGCGTGAATATATTCAGTAGCCGAAGAAGCACTATTTTCTTTCTGATCTGCCTTATTTCTTTCGAGTAAGCGCATTCTGACTCGGTTTTATTGAATTATTAGCTCTTCACAAGGTCAATTTGAAAAACAGAACAAGCAGTCAATTTGAGGAGTATATTTCATATCATAAAAGCAGTGTAACGAGCAGTTATGGCTTTTTTATAGGTTTTTGAGATAAGAATGACGCATTTACTTCACGCTCTGTCATGCTGCAACTGACGGAAAACAATCGAGTGGGAGACATTAAAAAGGGATGGCGAAATGAAAAATCAACTTTTTACAAATACACTTGATTATCAAATTGAAAAACGGAAGAAATTAGTAAAATAATGAAGTCAATAAATTTGTAATCTGGAAATGAAAATGAAAGAATATGACATTATAAAAGAAGAAGAATGGAATTGATGCTTCCAGTGAGCTTATTTCAGACCTCCAAGTACCAGTTTCTTTTCGGAAGCCGTAATTTAGTTATTCAAAGCGAAGTATTATCTCTAGCAGAGCTGGTTCTGCTCGCAGACCCGGTAGGCTGACGTTCCGTTCTTCAGAAGAGCCAAGGTTTTGTCGACGTCTTTGTCGACCGTCTGGTGACACTCGACGTCGGTGAAGCCGGTGAAGTTCTCGTCGCACTCCCTGTCGAAGGGTCAAGACTGGTCCCATCGGAGTTCCCACCTGTAGAGAGCCAGTCTGAGCTGGTTGACGCTGACGCCGGTGAAGTTGTTGTGGAACTGGTACTTTATATCGTTTATTATCACCTGAATATATGGTATTGAAGGGCTTTAGTACTGAAGCTGTTTGGAATCCAATTTTAGGGATGGTAGTCTATCAGGATTTTGTGAAAGCCTGTATAACTTTTCACGAAATCATCGAACTTTAAAACTCGCTTATTGAACAAATAAATGAAGTTTTCTCGTCAAGGAGCTATAAAATGTTGCCTTTTAGTCAGTTTTAGAGCACATTTTTGAAATGTTGTAGATGATCGCACAAATGAAAGATATTCTTCGAGAAGAACGAGTTTACCTCGCAGTAGTGACAGTAGGGACCGTCGAGGTGAAGAACCGGAGGACGTGTGAGGGCGGAAACGACGCAGAGAGCCACAAGGAGCAGTTTCATTGGGACGGAAGCGACTGACGAGTGCGCGCCATCGCGAAAGCGAAGGACCGCCTTCCCTCTCGGACGGTGGTGACACAAAGCGGACGTGCTCCGGACGTTTCTGAACAATTTTAGGCTTCTCTTAAGGGTGCTGACGCTACTGAAGTGGTCACTAGAAATACCCCGACTCGTCCGAATTCGCTTTACCAATGTCGAGCTGATTAGTCGGTAGCTCCAGACATTTTCCCTGGCTGGCCAATTTTTGGATTTATGACAGAGGTCATAGTTCGAGGTACAAAATTACCATCCGAAAAAAGTTCCGAACCGAAATCCTATTCAAGAGATCAATTAGATTGTTCCGAAATAATTCAAAATTTACATTCTTCTTCCAAACGAACAACTTTATATAGTCCATCCGCCGCTACTTGCCAGTTTTCGAGTGTCTGCATCTCTCTATTCCCTCACCTGCGAGGTCAGAAAAACATGGAAATAGCACGTAAACATGAGAGGGTCGCCGAGAGACGAGGAGGGCGCAGAGAAGTCCCGTCCTTTCAAGCCGCCAAAAAAAGCTTTGATCTGTTTAATTTTATTTAATCTTTTTTATATTTGGGAAGAATATCTGTGAGTTTCCAAGGCGTTTTTTTACGACGCCCCGCCCATTTTTTCCGTAAAGTGTGGTGTGTTGTGTGCATGCACTGCGGCACTTTCGCACATGCCTTGTTAATTTTCGCGAAATTCGAAACCATTATTGAATTTCCGAAATTCAGTTATATTTCTCAATCTCTGACAGCTTTTTTTAATTGTCGCGAAATCACTTTGAAAACGACAACAGAAAATTACCTTTTTTTTACACGGGAGTTCATTCGTCTCATGACCCATTGAACATGCGCCTTTAATATTCCCTGTTGTTTACGCTTGCTTCCCATGACGTCACATTTAAACGGCGGAGATTTTGGCTCCTCCTTCATTTTTGATTTTGCATTTTCTTCCACTAACAAAAAAGGCGTGTATCCAGATTTCAGAAGGATAAAAATTTTCCGAAAGTCGCTTCTGAACATGAACCATTCATTCAATGGACGATATGAAAATGAAGGAGAGCCTAGTAGTAGGTCTCCTTGTAGACGTATCCCGCGGGCCAGCGGCGGATGAAGTAGCGCCGCAGTTCGTCGTACAAAACGATGGCCAGCGCAAATGGCAGCGACAGGAAAGCCACTTCGAGCCTCAAACAAGCGATTTAGACGACGAAAAAAGGTAAAATGTTCATATAGTCTGCCGCGGCTTGACAGTTTTCGCGTGTCTGCGTCTCTCTGTTCCCTCACCGGCGAGGTCAGAGAAACATGAAAACATCACGTAAACATGAGAGGGACGTCGAGAGATAAGGAGCGCGCAGAGAAGTCCCGTCCTTTCAAGTTGCGAAAAACACACTATTATCGAAGAAAGAATATTACCTAATTCCATTCACACCGAGCCACTGGTTGACGTACGGCGTGTTCAGCACAAAAGTGCTCAAAAGACAAGTGAAGATGATTGAAGTGTTCAGAACTTGATTTCTGGAAACAGCAAGATCAAGGAGAACGATGACTCATCGACTGACTCAAGTCCCTGCATTATCAACGAATTCTTGCGCGTCTTCGATGCAAAAAGGTCGGCCCACTGAGTGACGACGATTGTGAAGAAAAAGGTGCCGTAGGCGCAGGCTTCGAGGGATTTCCGAGAGTGGTAGCTCTGAAAAGAGCATCTCTCCGCAAAAAAAAAGGTGAAAAGAGGGAAAAATAGGGACACCGAATTTTAGATCAGAAAACGAAGTTCTACGAACGTGATAAAAAATATTGAAGTAAATATAGCATGTGTGCCACGACTTGAAATTTCACCGAACGAAATTCCGCTGTGCCGCTGCCCGCCTTTGCGAACCTTGGTCGCACTTTTAATTTTTCTTTCTTTTATTAAGGTACTCTACTTTCATGTGCTCCCACAGCAATAACAATCAATTGGAAGCGTGACCTAGATTCGAAAGACGCTTCGCGAACGCACGCAGCGGAACAGCGGAATGTCGTTCCATGAAATTTCAAGTCGTGGCACACAGACTATAATATCTGAGAAAAACGTGTAACCCGTTCGCCCCCACTTGACGCAGTCCTACTCTCAACAGAAACGTTTCAGTTTACGCGCATTTTGGTTTTTTAATCACAAATCTGGTTTGACTAGAGCAAATGTGTTCTGCTTCTGAAAATAAGTTAATCCATAGCTTTTCAAAATTTGTGCGAAGTTTCAGGACATTTGAACCATTTTCAGAAAAGTTATGCTCGAAAAACCACTTTGAAATACCTTTATGGCCAGTACTGTATTTATAGTGTGTGTCTTGACATTTCACGGAACGACACTCCGCTGCGTGGTCGTGAAAGCGTAATTGGCTTTGCGAATCTTGGTCACGCTTTCAATATCTTTTTTATTAGGAATTTTTCTCTATTTTTAATTATGTTTCAATTTTTCGTGCTAAACTCGTGATTATCATTGCGTTTGGACTGTTTCATTGGGAACACTTAGAAGTCGAGTAATTTTAAAATTATAACGAAAAACTACTCAAAAGGAAAAAGAAATTATAGCGAATTCCGTTGAAAATTCGAAAAGTAATCGACTTTCAGGTGTTCCCCCATGGAGCAGCCTATCCACAAGCAATAAAAGTCACGATTTTGGCTCATAAAATAACTAAATTAGTGAAAATTTCAATTAAAAGAAAAAAATTGGAAGCGCGACCGAGATTCGCAAAGGCAAGACGCTTCGCGACAGCGGAATGTCGATCGGTGAAATTTCAAGTCGTGGTGAATGGACTTTCAAGCTCTCCTACCCATTGCTGGCCAAAGCTGTCTTCCAAGTCGTTGATGTGACGATTCTCCCACTCTGCGGCCAGGTCATACAGTCGTTCAGGCTTCCATCCATGGTACATCATCAGGGCTCAAAAACCCATTTGAAAGAGACAGCGTGAAACAAGATTACCGAAATAGGTTGTGAACCCAGCACACGCCTGTATTGCGCCAATTTGTAGATAGGAGAACATGACGAGTCTGGAAATGAGCTTCACGTAGGAGAGTCGCTCTTGGCACCTTTTGTTGACGAGCTTGTCGTGGATCGGATTCCTCGGCGCCCTTTGCATTATGTCGCTCTCGGGAACCTCGTAGGCATAGGAGATGGCGGGCCACTGGGACATCCTTCGAATCTCGGGGAGAGGCCAATCGACTCACCAAATCAGTGCCCAAGTCGATCATCAGAATGGCGACGATGGACATCGGAAGAGGCAGTCCGAAAAGGACGTGGGACATGAATGGCGTGATTTCTGAAGATCTTTCAGTAACATCTTCAGCTTGTCGAAGAGATTTTTATTCATGCAAATATGAAAGATTGCATAGACGTTCCAGAATCGGCCCCTTGTACTGCGAAGGGCTATTCTAAATTACGTTATCGTCGTCGTCGTCCCCCCCTTGAATTGCGACGGGCCATTCTTGAATACAGATTCACCCCTTCCCCCGCGTTCCCCCACATGAAGTTCTCTGGTTTTACCCCCTCGCAGATCGGAACTTGGCTTGGTGGGGGACTTGTTAGAACGCGGGCGGCTGAAAAACAGTGTGGGGGGGGCGATTCTGGAATTTTCCCTATTTCATACTTTTTTGAAAGACCGCATTTTTGTGACAAGTGAGCCGTGAATGGATAGTACCAGGAATGTTGCTAGTGAGAGTGTAGGCTATCGACTTTTTCAGGTTGTCGAAGATCAGTCGGCCCTCCTCCACTCCGGTGACGATCGAAGCGAAGTTATCGTTAAGGAGAATCATGTCGGCCGCTTGTTTAGAGACGTCCGTTCCAGCGATCCCCATGGCGATTCCTGAAAAGGATTTTGCCGCCGGAACGACCCAATAGATACCGATATCAGCCTTTCTCAGCGCTGGAGCATCGTTGACGCCGTCGCCTGTCACGCCGACCACGTTGTTCGAACTTTGAAATGCCTCGACAATCTGCAGCTTCTGGGCTGGTGAGGTCCGCGCGAAAACAATCTGAAGCGAGTCTGGGACGAGCAGGGAGAGGCTCAGACCTGCTGATAGTTGCTCACAATCGACTTCAAAGTAATCGGACTCATCGTGGAGAGCTGCTCGCCGTGTACAACTATTGCGTTCGTCTTGCGGAGTCTGAAATCTCCTTTTTTTATTTGACCGTTACTCTAGAACGAACCTTCCTTTTCCGCCGTAAACTTCGTCGGGTGGCGCCGTTGGGTCCTCCTTGGTTATTTCGACAACCTAAGAATCGGTTTGAGAGGTTTTATGAAGAGAAGGCCGCCTACACTTTCTCCGTCTTCGATTATGTGCACCTGAGTGGCGATGGCTCTGGCAGTGATAGGATGGTCACCAGTCACCATCACAACCTGGAAAAGACATGAATAAAGCGCTTTCAGAAGCTCACTTTGATTCCAGCGTTCTGACAGACACGCACGGCTTCAGGGACGCCTGGGCGAGGAGGATCAATCATCGATATGAGACCGAGGAAGCGCAAATCTCAAAGTTGTGCTGGTTATTGAGATCAAATTCGAAAACGACTTTTGGTTGGGAAATTGATGTTCTCTGTGTCAAACTTGTAGTCCAAGGGGTACTTGGCGCGGCTCAGTTCCAGGTCACAGAAGCCAAGAACGCGCTCGCCGTAACTTCCTAGCTGCTCGAAGGCCTAAAATGAGAGAAGTTATCTGATTCCACGCCACCGACGACCTTGACGAAATCGCGGCTGAACTTTTTCGAGATGTTTTTGGTCTCGCCGTTGTCGAAGTACTTGGAGCACATCTTGAGGATTCTTTCTGGAGCTCCTTTCATTACTAGAAGATTTGCTTCCCCATTCGTGTGAATCGACACCTGCAGAAGTAAAAACGAGTCATTCTACGTCACAAATTACACTGAGTATTCAACATAACTTGTATACCGTACTCCTCATTTGGCTGCGTACTTGAGATTTGAATTTTCGCGCCAAATTTTTTTTTTGACGTCTCCCCACCCCGTTTGCTTATGCAACTCAATAAACTTTTGAAGTTCCAAGATTGTAAATTACATAAAAGAAAGTGGAGCATAGTCAACTTTGTCCTACTTGAAAGGCGAAGGAGGCGGGACGCGTAGCGTGTGCGTACGCGGTTTTTGGCACGAGTTCAGTTCAACCGCCAGCGACTATTTGGAGAGGTTTGGCGGGTATCGCTGTTTTCATTTCTTTTTCAATGTTTATTGATTTTTTTTAATGTGTGCATCAAAAAATAGTACAATAGATACGAAAAGAGCGGTGAAAAAAGCTATTCAAATAGTCGGTGGCGCTTGAATTGAACTACGAGTTTGCCGTCAGCTTCAAAAGCACCTGATACTTGTTGGTGGAGTTGAACGGGATCTCCGTGTGTTTGAGCCTCTCTTTGCGATACTCGTCCACCTTTCCGTCGCCTCTGATCATCTCGCAGTATCGCATGATGGCCACCTGTATCCTTATAAGTTGCATTTCTTCCTTGGACTCAAACTTCTGAAGCGTCGCCGCTGACAATTCGCTTGGCCAGTGGCACGTTGTATTCGGGGTTCTAAAGCAACAACAAAAATGAAAGCCCCGGAAAAAAGGTTTCTACCCTGAAATGGGCACGGCTGCACAGCGTCGCACATCGCAACAGCTTTTCGTAGGTAGGATCGCCGACGTAGCGCTTCTTGTCGGTGAACGCCTCGTTCGGAGGCAGCAACTCTGCGTCGAGGATCTTGCCGTTGTACCAGAGATGGGTGACCGTCATCCGGTTCTGGGTCAGAGTGCCGGTTTTGTCGGAGCAGATGGTCGACGTCGAGCCGAGGGTCTCCACCGCTTCGAGATTCTTCACCAGGCAGTACTTTTTCCGCATCTTCACCGCCGTCAGAGTCAGGCTCACCTGTCCACAAAACGATTCTTACCAAAGTTAACCTCTTCATTTTTCACCTTCTTTTTATTTATCATTTACAGTTTTTAAAGGAAGATCAATCAAACATCGATATGTCAATCCACGGCTTTTTTTGACAACGTCCCGCACATATTCTTTCCGTAAAGTGAAGTGTATAGTGTGCATGCACTGCGGCGCTCTCGCACATGCCCTGTTCAAAGCTTTTCGCGAAAAATTCAAAATCTCTGAATTTCCGGAATTTACGTATATTTGTCACTCTCTGGTCGCTATTCTGAATTTCGCGGAATCACTTTGAACTCGACAACAGAAAAAGTGCATGTTTTTTTTAAAGAGAAATCGATTCGTCTCATGACCCATTGAACATGCGCCTTTAATATTATTTGTTGTTTACGCTTGTTTCTCATGACGTCACATGGGGACGGCGGAGGTTTTGGCTCCGCCCTCTTCGTTGTCGGCTTCGCATTTTCTTTGACTAACAAAAAAAGCCGTGAATCATTACCCAAAAAATTGGACCCTTATTCAAGTTGCAACTGATTTTTCCCCCGCAGCATTTGCAATGTTCATGTTCGCGTTTTGCAAACTGGAAGGTTTACTCACAGTAACCGTAGGAACGATGCCCTCGGGAACGTTAGCCACTACGATTCCCATGAAGAAAACGATGGCCTTGAGGATTTCATAGTCGTAGACAATGGCCAGGACGAAAAAAGCTATTCCGACAGAGAAGGCGACCACCGAGATCACTTTGATGAAATGTCCGATTTCCTTGGCAAGTGGCGTTGGTCCAGATTCGACCTGCGTCGTCAGAGCCGCTATCCGGCCAACCACCTGGAAAATGAAATATTTTTCTTTCTTCGAAATGACAGATGAAAACAGTTCGGTCGCCTGTCAGGACAACGATTCCCTCGCCGGATCCTTCCAGAACGCTGGTACTGTAAAGGAGAATATTAAATGGTTGTTGTTTCATTCGATAGTAGCAGTTGTCAATAACCTACTTAGTTTTGTTCAGATCAATCTTGAAACACGGTTTTGTTTATTAAAGCTATTTGCATAGGTAAAAAAACTTCAATTTCAAAAAAACGAGTCGAGGTGTAATCTCAAGAGTATCTCGTGAACTTAAATTTGTGTATAGCTTTCGGCGATCCTGTATAAATAACAGCCAGAAAAATTAATTTTTAATTATAATAAAAATTTCAATATCGCTTTTTGCGCGTCGTTTTCCATTCATCGCGCGCACTGCGTACTACACATTTCATTTTTCCGCCTTTGCGGTATGTGTAGCGTCGATTTGGTGTCGCCGTGTAACTTGAAGGAATTATTACAACGGCTTTGCTCGAAATCTTCAATTTACCAATTTTTTTCAGAGAGCTATATCAGAAGAAAAACTTTTTGGAAAAAGAAACAAGAAAAGGGAACCAATAAGAATTTGTCAATTTAAATTTGATCCTATTCTTTACAGTCTTCTACGATTTTTTGTCTAGTTATCTTTTTTTAGACAAACTTTGTGTATGTGTGTTTTAGTATCCATGAAACTTTTAAAATCCTTATTCATTTCAAAAGATCCGTCTCACCTGAATAAGCACAAGTTTTTTGTCTCCAGCGGATTTTTGCTTGTGAAGACGCAATTCCTGGTTTGGGGATCGGATTCGCCGGTCAGAGACGAATTATCCACTTTGAGCCCTCTGGCGAGGGTGACGCGAATGTCAGCAGGAACCTTGTCGCCGCCTCGAAAACGGACGAGATCCCCGACGACAAGCTCCTTCACTTCAATCTCTTTGGTATGTCCGCCGCGGACCACCTTTGAACTCAAAGCTGAACCTCTGTAGTCCTGCGGAACTTGCCAATGTTTTGGGAGGGATCATGTTAGCAAAGGAGTCCATGACATTGCCGCTTTTGCGGTCCTGGTAAAAGTCGAAGCATCCTGTGAGGGTGACTACGCACGCCAGGATTATCGACATGTAGAGCTGAAACAGCAAAAGATTGCAAGAGAAGCGAATTCCGATCAACATTATCTTTGCTTGGCTCGTCCGTCGAGGATATCTCCATCATGTAGCCGGCGAAGGACGCCACCGCGGCGCACCACAGCAAAAAGTTGAATCCTCCTTCAATTTCTCTTATTTTTTTTGAGCAGTTTTTCGTGAATTAAATTGAATTACTTACCAAAGATAGAGATTCAAACAATGAGCTTCTCAAACTGATTACTTCAAACTCACCGAAAACAGACTTAACGAGTTTCATCCATACAGGAGTTGTGACTGGCGGTGTGAGGGCGTTAGGGCCGTCGCGTTTTAACCGAGAAGAGGCCTCGTCGTCGGAAATCCCTTGAGTTGCTGAGGTTAAATATCGAGAGAGCAGCTCTTCCAACGGAATCGAGTGGTCATCCTTTAAATGTGGTTTAATGACCATAAGAGTGCTAACGCCGCTAAAGTCGCCCCTAGAAATACTCAGAACCGCCTCCAGTTCTAGTCGAGGTCAGCGAACTCTCATCCCAGTGAACAGGCCCGAAAGCTTATTGGTCCCCGGCCCCACGGGGCCTTAAGTAAAAAAAAAGTCTGGCCGAGCTCAAAAGGCGCAAATTTTTGACAAGTCAAATATCAGACTTTTCTACGACAAAAATCACGATTCTTTTTTTCCTATTGGCCTGGCTTGAACCCTCGCAGGCTTTTACGCAAAAATGAATGAGGCTCCAAGCCCTAGCCGGCCCGGCCCAGGGGGTGCAGCCTGAAGCACAAAATGCGAATGAGATAAATCTTGAGCAAATGCGCTCCATGGCTATTTTGCGGCGTGATGAAATTTCAATTTTTTTTCGGGTTCTTTATGATTTTTTTTTTCTTTATGAGATTATTCTTTCGCTCCTGTTCTCATGATAGTTATAATGCCGGATACCATACCGATAGATATCTCACCGCGTGTCTTATTTATTGATGAACTGTGTGAATAACTCGATTGACCTTTTCAGAACAAACGCGGTAAACCGAAAAAAACCTGGATCTTTGATATCCAATCAAAATCCCTCCGAGAAAATGTTATCTTCTAATTTTGATTTTTTGATTTGAAGTGCATCTGGCCAGATCACTGTTTCCAATGAGGAGAAAAAAACTAGTATACATTTTCGAAAATTTTTTTTTATATTTTTGATTTTTTTCACTTTGTTTTGAAAATTTTTTTATAACTTTTACCATTTGACATATGAAATAAAAAAATCAAAAAAATTTCTTTAAAAAAATATGGAATAAACGGTTAAATAGAAAACAGAAAAATTTTTATTTTTAACTCTTTTTTTCAAGATTTCGGAGCTATAAAATCTGAGCATACTTTTTCAAGCTACTTGAGCTTCAACTTTTGAGCCGTATCTTCTGAGCTGAATGAATTTGATCAGTAGATCTGCGCAGCGACTAACGCCAATGACAAAGAAAAAAAAGGCAAAACGTACGATAACAATATCCTTCTTGAGATCATCGAGCGACTTGTCCGCCTTCTTCTTTTTGCAAAATCCAAAAACCATTTAGGTGTCACAATTTACATTAGAATGAAGCCTCTGTTAACTCATTTCACGCGTAAAAATGTTTCTTTTGGTTATGTTAAATTAAAAATTTCATAATATAACGTCTGTTTATACAATTACCAGTTAGCTGTAGGTAGGTGACTATTTCGAGATAAAAATGTTAAAATCGAATCTTATACCGTGTTCAAAGTAATTTTCGCGAAATCGAAAACTATCTCTAACTCTCCAAAATTTTGTTATGTATTTTTCTTTGACGGCTTTTTTGAATCTCCACTTTAAACACGATGCGTGTTTCAGTTTGAATTCTGTGAAGATTTGCAGGTTTTTTGTTTAAAGTTTTCTCTTTTTTGCTCTCAAGAAAAATGATGAGTCGTATTATTTAATGTTCAGTGTGTAAAAGAGCGCTAGAAACAATTCATTCGACGATCATTAACGTAGGTTTTCTGTCCTGGTTGTATGCGATAAACAAGAGAATAGTTTTTTTTTTTGCGTTTTTTTTTTTCTGTAAGAAGATTAACTTCTATAACTTGCGGTAGAAATTTTTTTATTGTATACCATGATTGCTTGATTTGAAAGGCTGCGAAAAATTCAACTCGATTATTATATTTCGTTCGAGAAAAAAAAAATTCATCGATCACGGTGGCGCCTAATTACATGTTGCTTGTGCTCAAACACTGATAACGCTTACCGGAAGCGCTCGTCTAGGGAAGTAGATTTTTTTTTGGCAACAAACCAATCACTTGTGGCTTCCGCGCCTCTTATTCTCTTTCTCTAGCGTTCTCTTGATTTCACCGAATCTGCCGGTAAGGGTTAAGAGTGCTTAAGATTCAAAACGTTCTGACATGGGGCGCCTAAAGACATATCCGTCAGTATCTAGCTGCGAGAAAACGACGAAATGGTGTTAGTCAGAGAAATAGTTGTGGCGATCTCTAGGCGCCACATGTCAGTGCGAAACCCGCGTTTGCTTTGGAGCGAGCTTGCCTTTGTGTGTTTTGGGAACCCGCGCGTTCTCTGCATTCAAATATCATGCTCTCCTGAGGCTGTATGTACCGAATCGATAGTGTTTTAATTAACTCTGCTTTATTATTGAGCTCCAATAGGTTCGAATAACGAATGAAGATTAAAATTAGCTTAGTACATTGAGACTATTTTCAAACCTTGTAATAAGAAGTAAATCAATGGTCAAATGCGTTTCAAATGTGTTATCGTTTTTTGCAGTTCACGATATGTTATTATGTTTCGAAATGAATCTGAGAAACATTTGAAAAGCTGTCCAGTAGTATGAAGGAAACTTTCATAATAATACAGAAAGTATTTTTTATGAATTTTATAGTTTGGAAACCTGCTCTTTGGAGCGTTTATGGCACGCCAATGAGCACCTTTTCGCCTTGATAATAGTTTCTCCTCCTAGTTAAACACTTCACTTATTCTTTTTAATTGTGTGAATGTCAGAATCTTGTATTTCTTGTAGTTTGCACAACATCGATCTTTTCATAAGGAAAAATGTATCCAGCTGACAGAGTATTGATTTTATTTGAGTTGCTGGGTTGCATCTGTACATCGGGGTTGAGTGGGACAAGAGCCTACAGTGAAGAGATGGCACCTCTCTTCATTTTGCCCGCAGCCCGAGGGAATGCTCTATCGATCGCCGCGAGAACCCTGCGCCGGCTCTCGAACAGTGATATCTGCACTCTGCCGAGCTCTTTTCTTTCCTTTTCGCTCCTCTCCTCCTTTTTTTTGCCAGAAACATACTAATTTCGTTTTTTTTTTTCGTACACGAGCCGCAAAAAGGGGCATTTCCAACAAGCGCGTGTACATGCACTCCTATACTCATAATCTGATTATACGGCTGCGTTTCAATTTTAATAGTCCACCAAACAAAATTTCAGTTCGAGTGAATAGAAAAAAACTGGTAAGTTTGAGAGAAATAATTTTTCAGATTTTCATCAAATTGAGTCGGAGTTTTTTAATAACGTTTTGTAATTTTATTTTAAGATTTTTTTAAATTTCGGTATATGTTGAGTTAGTTTCTTTTGGACTGCGAAACAGGTCAATGTTGAAGTTTCCAACATCCAGAATAAACATTTTTATTATCATCATTTTCCCTTCTTCCTTCTGAATTTGCGTAGCAACGAAATTTTATTTTTTTTTTCCTGTTTGAAAAAACTGAGACCATTGAACAAAAACTTTCAGCTTAGGTGTCCACTTCAGAATGCGAGGAATATCTTTTATTTGAAAGAAGAAGCCTTGAATGCCGCTAATCGATTTCCTATGCTGCCGCGTTCCTGCTGCAACTTGTTACGTCCGGCGCTTGGCGAAGGCATCATTTTATAGGAAATATTGTGTTGGTCTCGCACTCCCGCGGAAAAAAAAAGTCGCCAAATTTTTGTACGCCTGCGCCGGTGAGCGTGACGTTGTGTTCATGGCAGCATCGATCGTTGTTGTGCACGCCTCGCGCTCTTTAACAATATGCTTCTGAATACTTCATTTTCCCTCTGTTGTTCCCTGCAAAGTTCGTTTTGTTTTTGCGAATATAAGTACTTTTTTTAAAAAAATTATCTTGGTTGAAAAAAATTTTTTTAAATGGCGTGTTCATCTGAGAAACGGAACATGCTTCAAAACGAAAAATCGTGTTCATCGGCGCGGCAAGTTTGCTCCAAAACAGTATTAATTTCTGTTTTTAGAGCAGTTTTTTTCTTGTGTTTCGAAGCAATTTTTCGTTTTGTCCGATGAACACGCCAAAATATTCAAATCACTTTAGTCATTATATATTATTTTTAAACTTTGTTTTTTTCGTTTTTTTCGACATTTGTAAAGAGCTCTATACACTTTAAATACATGAAATCACGAAGTACTTAGATAATGGAAAGTTATGTTTTACTTCCAAAAAAATCTAAATTTTTTTATACCTGTATACTTTTTATTCCAAAATCTCATCTTTTTTTTTCCAATTTTTGTCGATCGTTTCTTTTTTTCTGCTGTCACTGTTATCTGAGAATTGCTCAGTAGTTCTTTTTCAGTTTATTTATGGTTATGGAAGTTGATGAGCCGACTGCGACGTCATCAGCGTCGAATGCGCTTGTTGCCATGGACACATCCGAAGGCCCGATCGAACCCGACGAAGTTTATGGTTGGATCAAATCGATTTGATCAAGATAACAATGTAAGTTGCAGCGGAGCAAATAGAGTGGAGATTTAGCCAAGTGAAGGGCAACATCGACGTCGAGGACGGCCACACCGAAGGTTTCTCTCTGTTCTGCAAGTCTTCTCTATCATTTCCGTTTTCAGCCGACATTATTTCCTGCGTCGAGTTTTCCCATGACGGAGAGTACCTCGCCACCGGCGACAAAGGTGGCCGAGTCGTCATTTTCCAGCGCGACCAGAGCGTTCGTTTTTCTGTAGAGATTATGCAAATCAACAATGGAACTCTTTTTCAGCAATGTTTAGCTTATAAATTCCAGTTCGTTGAAAAAAATGTTTCTGTGTGATAATGGCGTGTTCAAAGTAATTTCCGCGAAATGAAAAATTATCTCTGACTCTCCAAGATTTAGTTATCTCTTTCTTTCTCTGACGACTATTTTGGATTTCACTTTGAACACGGCACAAACTTCAATGCAAATCGAAAACTGCGAAAAACCATAAAACTGGATGAATTATTGAACTTTTGCAGGGGAAATATATAAAAGGAGCCCGCTCAAGAGAATACAATGTTTATTCGACGTTTCAATCTCACGAGCCGGAATTCGATTACTTGAAGTCTTTAGAAATAGAAGAGAAAATCAACCAGATACGGTGGCTGAAAAAGAAAAATGCGGCCAACTTTATTCTGTCGACGAATGGTTCGTCCTTTGCTGATAATTGTGGTTCACGGCTTTTTCTTGAAGATAAAACAGTCAAGCTTTGGAAAATCAGCGAAAGAGAACGGAGAATGGCCGACGACTCGTGGAACCTTCCCAGGACGAATAGGATAAAGTTAGTCAAATCCAGAATCTGCGGTCTACTTTTTTTTTTTTCTATCCTAGGACAGTTCCTAGGAACTCCAGAGCGGTCACTACAGGGATAATTTTAAAAGCCCTTGGAGGGTCCTCTATAGGGAAAACTAAAGCTTTCGAAAGTGCTGCCTATATTCATTTCATTCATTTCATTTCAAGTGTTTATTCGCCATTCCGCAATCAGCACGACAAATACAAAAAAATATTGGTAATTCTATTCGATAAATGTTATGAACTTCAAGCGTAGAAGCATTTCCGTTGGAAAAAATAAAGAAATAAGCGTTTTCTGAATGAAATTGAAAAACCACTATAGGGACCACTTGAGTTCTAGGGGCTAAGGGGTCAGACCCTAAACCACTAGAGGGACCACCTTATTTTTACTTTTATAGAGATTACTTTTTCGGCCCCTATAGAAATGGTTTTCGCCCCTAAGCCCTATAGGGACCACTCTGGAAGGTTAGAGAAAAAACTAATTTTAAAATGGTTGATCACTGCTTTTGATAAAGATGCTGGCGAAATTTTAGAAGAATTTCACTATCAGAACAAAAAAATTGTGCATCTGGGAACACTGCTAATTTACAGCTCTGCGTTCCGAGGCCGCCTCCAGATCCCGAACATTGTGCCGATGGAATTGATAGTGGAAGCGAGTCCCCGACGCGTCTATGGCAATGCCCACACTTACCACGTCAATAGTATTTCGGTCAACTCGGATCAGGTTTTTTTTTTTCAGTTTTATCCCTTTTTTTCATTGGAGATTGGAGAAGTTTGTGATTTTTATGGGCTGTTCAACTTGAACCGCTTTTCATTTTCTTGTAACATTTCTTTGAACTTTCCACTTTTTAGGAGACTTTCCTCTCGGCCGACGACCTCAGAGTGAACTTGTGGCACTTGGAGATCACTAATGAGTCTTTCAGTGAGTTGCTAATTTTCGAGACTTCTCAGCAAATGCCCTTCTTTTTCTGACTCTGACGTGGCGCCCGGATTATCTCCGAATCGGCGCCGGCTTTCAATACTCGCCTTCTAATTTTGAACATTGGCCCATAATCCCCAGTGTTATTTTTTCTGCGGATTAAATGTGTCGACTGAAAACGCTTCATCCATATACATCTTATAAATCTATATCGGAAGAAAACTAAGTTTTTGAACAGTAAGAAGCCAACGGGGAGTATTGAGAACTATTCAACTTTGCTCCAGAAAACTTTTGAAACTTTCCAAAAAATCAAACTTGCTCAACTGTTTCGTTTTTTTGAACATGGCTTCCATTCTCGGAAAATGAAAAAGTTCCACAGATTTTCGAGATCTTCCTGGGAAAGTTTTTAGTGGCCACTATAGAGGTTCGCCAAGGACTACTTGGAGAGGACACTAAAGTGGCCACTGAACCCACCTCTATAGTGGCCACTATTTGCCGTTTTAGTGTCCACTATAAAGGCTCTCTATTTAGTGGCCACTTCAGTAGTTTTTCATCCAGTATTCCTTAAAGTATTTCTGATAACTTTAAAACAAACATATTAGACCAGTTATGTTGATCCATTGGCCCCTGAAGTGGCCACCTAAAATTTTCAATGGCCTAGTAGTAGCACGTAGACCTCTATAGTGGCCACTAATTTTAAACCCCTTGAGTGGCCACTATTTTGACTACTATAGGGGCCACAAAACGTCAAAACCCTATAGTGGCCGCTAAAAATTTTCCCAGTTCATGAACGGGATCATGAAGAAATATTTTCGCTGATTTCTGGCTTGAAAAAATGTGTTTGATTGACTCAGCGGAGCAATTGAAACTGAATAGAAACAGATTTTAAAAAAAACTGCTGATTTTTGTTAATCGATAACTTTTCGGTTTCAGATATTGTCGACATCAAGCCAACAAACATGGAGGAACTCACAGAAGTGATCACGGCGGCCGAATTTCATCCCCAGCAGTGCAATTGGTTCCGTTAATTGCTTTAATATTTTATATCAACAAAATCTGAACGTTTTTTGGGTTGCTTTCAAAAATAATACGTTTGGCCCATTTCGGGAAAATGTCTAGGTTCGCGACTTTCACAAAAAATGAGAGCTTGCCACGTAAAGGAAGTTTTCTCACTTTTCTGGCGCCTTTTATCTCTATCACTGACTATACGGTCTTGTATTTCATTAAAATCACTATTTCATTTTTTAAAATGTAGAATCTGATCAATGAAAAAAGGATGATTTTTTGGTGGTATGAAATAAAATAAAAACGGAATTTCGAACGGCGACTTTTCCGATTTTTTCATATCGCTAGGGAACTTGTCGACTAATCCTTTTCCGACTTTTTTTTTCTCGATAAACTCTTCTTTTTGAATTTTCCTATGTAAAATAGGTAGTTGATTCATGATTAAAACACAAAAAAAAGGAAAAATGTTATTTTTTCTGGAAACTTTGCAGTCGAAAAGTTCCCTAGCGGTATGGAAAATCGGAAAAATTTAGAAATCCGCTGTTTTTTTTTCATACCGCCGAAGAGCTGCCAGAGAAAAGAGGTTGTCTCACTTTTCTGGCGTCTCTTCGAACCTTCTTTTATCTCTATCACTATACGGTCTTGTATTTCATTAACATCACTGTTTCAATTTTTAAGTGTGGCCAATCAAAAATGAATGATTTTTGAAGGTTCGTATACTCTTCCTCCAAAGGATCAATACGACTGTGCGACATGCGTGACCGGGCACTATGCGACGCGCACGCCAAGAGTCAGTGACGATTTTTCCGCTGAAGTAATCCTTTGATTCGCAGTTTACGAAGAGCCCGAAGACCCGCAGACACGGTCCTTCTTCTCTGAAATCATCGCTTCCGTCAGCGACATCAAATTCTCCCACAGTGGTCGCTACTTGCTCACCCGTGACTATCTCACCGTCAAGGTATGTTTTTGACGCGTTTTTGAAAATTTGATGGGTCTTGAGTTGTTAAAACCAATAAAATTTTCATTTATGAGAAGCTAGCTGGAAGTTCTGAAGAAAAATAAACTGGAAAATAAGGTTCATAGTTTACTTCTACGTGTGGCTTTTTCTTTATTCTCGATGACATCATATTAGTCGGAAAAGGCCCAAATTTTATTTTTCCGTCCTTTCCATTTAATCCGAAAAATAGTTGTTTTCTATGACTTGAGAATCTTCTGCATTATGATTCTGTTTTTCAACGAAAAAAACTATCTTATTAATGCGGTTATATGAAAATTATATAATTTATCTTCTTTTTATTGGTTCTTATGATGAAATGGCGAAGATTTGAAAAAAGTTCTAGGCGAAAAATTGGTCTATACCAAAACCATTTCCTGGGCTCCGTATAATTTCGACCATTTTTCTGAATACTTTATTGTATGGTCTATTAGTCCGTTTTTTGCGACTTGAAAAGATGAGACTTCTCTGCGCCCTCCTTATCTCTCGACGTCTCTCTCATGTTTACTTGCTATTTCCATGTTTCTCTGACCTTGCCGGTGAGGGAACAGAGAGACGCAGACACGCGAAAACTGTCAAGTCGCGCCGGACGGACTATAAAACTCACTTTTTGCAGCTTTTTGTAAGTTATTCATTTTGAGGTGTGGGACCTGAACATGGAGTCGCAACCTGTCGAGACGTATCCCGTCCACGACTACCTACGGACTAAACTCTGTGCGCTCTACGAGAACGACTCTATTTTCGACAAGTTCGAGTGTGGATGGAGCGGCGACGACAAGTAGGCCAGATCCCCTCGGAAGGAATATTACGTCGATTTCAGACACATTCTCACCGGCTCCTACCACAACCTGTTCCGGACGTATTCCCGACACGCTCGAGGCAACGTCGCCGAAGCGAAGACTTGGGAGGCCCGGCCGCAAGAGCCGCACGCCCCTCTCAGAACTCGCAAAGTCGGATCCGGCGGCAAGCGGAAACGCAATACAGTCCCTGGCAACGCCATCGACAACGTGCGTCGACTTTTTCGTTCTATATTAAGCATGCTGCGAATTTCAAATTTTAAAAGTGGAATATGCTGACCTTAAGAGCTCCTTTTAATCTTTTTTCTCTCGTTTTTTCAATGCGAATTCCGTTATCACAAGGGAAGTCACTTTGCTTTGCGGTTTGGGATTTTGTTGAAAATTGGCCAGACAACTTCTTAAACAAGCGGAATGCCTGAGAATCTTAACCTGCAAAACTTTTTGTTTTTCAGAAATTAAGGCTCAAAGTCCGAAAAAGTAGGCCATTTTGCTACTTCGAGTTCTCATAATTCAAAAACTAGAATTTTGTGCAGGTATAAACTCTTCTTATCATCATCTGGTACACCCAGGAGTGTCCTGGTCAATTTTCAATGAATCCGCAAAGTAAAATGACTCTCCTTGCCAGAGTTAATCTGCCCACATTTGAAAGTTTTAAAACAATGGACACTTAGTCTTACTAGGAAGGTTATTTTAGTTTGCAGTTGGGATTTTCCTGCAAATTAGTCAGAACGCTCCTTGATTTACCAGAAGACGGTTCTGAAAGTTTCAACCTGCATAATTTCCTCGTTTTTGAAAAAAAGACGCCTCAAGTCAAAGAAAACCCTCAAAATCCATTTAAATGGACTATTGTGAGGCTTCAGGCCTTTATTTCTTGTAAAGTGGGAGGTGGTGAAGGTTGAGACCTTCAGGATTCTGGCTTGTTTTCAAGGAATTTTCAACCGCAAAGCGAAATTACCTTCCTTGTTAAAGGGTGTTCCCTATTTTGAACCGAATGGCGTCAACTGTTTTTGGTATCCCCTCTAGATTTTTCGGAAAGGGTCAAGTTGAATCCTAAAAATCGTGTTTTACAACATATTTGATTTATAGAAAAAGTTATCATGACGCCTTTTTTTCCCAACTCATCCTAAACCCAAATGGCGCAGAACAAGTCTGCGCCTAATGGAGTCATATTCTTATTGAACTCATTGATTCCATACGTACTTTGTTAGTACTCATTTTTGCTGGTACAAAAAAGTCATGATGATTTTTTTTTAAATCAGAGGTTTTCACGCTTCTTCTTGTCACTGTTATTCGAATTATAAAGCAAAATACTTCTAGCCTAAAAGGTCAACAACTGAAAAGAGTTTCAGGGTGGCGAAGAAGAGATTCCCGCGGAGGCGCTGGACTTCAACCGAAAAATCCTGCACACGGCGTGGCATCCTTCGGACAACATCATCGCACTCGCCGCCACTAACAATCTTTACGTTTTCTCCGACATCTGAGCTTTTCTCCCCACCCTTCAATCGCGTTGTTGAGCTACTTACGGTGACTTTTAGAACAATAGTTGTTACGAAATTTAAGTTATAAATAAATATTGTTCGACAGAACGAGTAAGAATAACTATGTGACGGAATCAATTGACTCTCTCCTCCCATATCATTTGAACGGCGTGCACACCAGTGTTGTTAAAAACCGGGTGTTGCTCGATTTCTTTTCCCAGTCGCTTATCTCCTTTCTTATTTTATTTTTAATTTGTTTTTTCATTCATTCATTCAATCATTCATTCACGTATTCGTTTTCTCACGTTTTTTTTTCATATTTTTCGTCGAGACTTACAACAAAACATGGAAAGTGCGCCGATTCTTGTAAACGTTTCTCTGTGTTATTTCGTTTCAGTCGACTCTGTTTTTATATACATATATTTTCTCCCCCCATATTCAACGAGACACCAACGTGTTTATTTCGATCATTTTTCTTTTTCTTTTTTTCCTCTCTTTCTCACATTTTCATGGAATGAACACTGGAATCAATAGATAAATTGAATGAGTAATCTTTCTCAATATTGCGCTGCGGGACTGGTCGACGATGTCCTGGAGAATGGGAACAGCCGGAAGACGTAAAGGAAGACGAGGAACAAGACGAGGTTGATGCCGCCGAGGATGGCCGTCGCGTGCTGACGGGTCGTCCTCGTCGCGAGCACCCGGGCGTCGTAACTCACTTGCCAGACTGAAAGCAACGTCGAGTTCGACGAGCTTCACCTCGCTCACTGTATCTCTTGGCGCGGTGCAGTCGACCGCCCGTCGCGTTCTCCTTCCACTCGTTGGCGACGCCTCTCGTAATGGTCGTCGTCCACAGCGCGTTGGAGCCGTTCTCGTTCTCCACCACTCCGTCCACCACCTGTAATTCTTAGACTTATTCAGATTCTGCTTGTCAAGATAGATCAGTTTATAACTCGATATTTAAATCAATTTTTATTTGTGTAAAAATATTTATGAATTTTAGAGTAATCAATATGGGGGTTAGGGGCCGAAAAAGTGGTCCCTATAGGGGTAAAAACAAGGTTTTCCTTATAGAGGTTTAGGGTCGGATCCCTTAGCCCCTAACACTTGAGTGGTCCCTATAGGGCTCTTTCAATTTTATTCAAAAAACGCTTATTTTTTAGTTTTTCGCATGGAGTTCATAAAAATTATCGACTAGAATGTCCCCTATAGGGATCACTAACTGAATTCCTTATAAGGACCAGTTTTGCAAGCCTTAGTCTATAGAAGTTATTAAAGTGGTCTTTAGAGGACACCCTCCAAGTTCTCTTATGGTTACCCCCTATAGAGACCACTCTGGAGACCCTGATTATCTCCAATAAAATTGGAAAAAAAACTTCAAACTCAAGAAAAAAGGGAAAAAATCGGTCATGTATAGTCTGTTCAGATTTTGAATGTCAAGCGGCGTTCTTGGTAGTGAAAGAAAATGCAGTAAAAAGTGGAAAAAAAATTGAAAAGAATGAGTATGCGATAGTGCGTCTCGGTGTGTTTACACCCTAAGCACCATAATTTACGAAACTTCTAGATTTGCGTAAGTTACGGTGCTTAGGGTGTAAACACACCGAAACGCACTATCACATACTCCAAACTTTTTCCTTTTTTTTGTTTTTGTTTGTAAAAAACACAGTGCGAAATGATGAATAACGACAGGAAATGCTTGAAATGCATCAACCAGCCATTCTAATTTTTATGAAAATCAGAAAATAATGAGAAAAGTTGAAAATTTTCAAAACAGCGTACCTTTCTCCCATCGGTGTGATATGTGATCAGCGGTTTCCGTCGCTTCTGAAAACTGTCTTTTGCAATATAAAAAAAATCCTCGTTTCAGAAATAAAAGGGAAGTTATAGCCTATTCTGGGCCAGTTTGTCACGTTTTTTTTCGCCAAAAAGACGTTATATCAAATTTACCAACTTTGCTTCAAGATCTTTCTTTTTTTTTTTGCAGTTTTGTAGAGCTCCGCGTGAGGCGGTCTCTTTTCAAAAATCAGAAAAGGATTATCCAAAAACAGCTTTTTTTTTGAAAGCGGCATGTGCGAGAGCGCCGCAGAGCATGCACATCATACACTACACTTGACGGAAATGTCGTCAAAAAAAGCCGTGGTATTAGAAAAGGATGACTATCGAAAAAAGCGTATTTGGCGTAGAATTTAAATTGAACTGCGGCAAAGATCAGACCTTTTCTAAACTTAAAGAAAACCTTCGGAGTTTTATCTTAAAATGAAAATGCTGGAAACAAAAAGGCTTATCAAGGAATTGATGGGAACGTATGAAATGCCAAAAAATGAGAATTGTCAATCAGGGAAAGGCGAAACTGAGAATTCTGAACTTGGAGTGACTGACCGCATCGAAAAGCGGCTGCTCGTCGCGGTCGTTGCCCTCTGCGAACTCATCAAGTGACACCGGATCGATCGGCGAGTTGAAGATGTTGATCATCTCTCAGAAGACGTTGAACTGACTGGGCGGCGGTAGCCGTTGGAAAGAAGAAGGCGTGCACGCAATCGATATCAAATCAACCCCGAAAAACAGCCCCATGTCAAGTCGCGTGTCTTCTAAGTCACCTTGTCGGCAGCCCGTTTTGCCAAATACAGCCAGCGGTAGGTGTAGTCGTGAGAAGGAGCAGGAGACGTCGCCTGGGGCAACGCCACGTCATCCGTCGCATCCGCTCTCCATGACGCACACTTTCCTGGCTCCTTTCCTTGTTCGTCGTTGATACTAAGCCTTACTGCGAAATTTATCAGACATAAATTTGAAAATTGTTTAATAAATATTCTTGAACATTTGAGGAAAATCCCGCAGTTCTCAAAAATAACGAAAAGTTGGCGAAAATTTATCAAGTTTTAGATTTTATTTTGCGCGGAATGGCAAGCAAAGGTCGCAACATTGCGTCATTCTGCTTTGAAAATCGTGTTTTTAACCAAAAAAGGTATAATTTTAATCGGAAGCTCTACTTTTCTCTCTGATTATTTATCTATTAGATGGTACGACTTTCAATTTTTCTATCAAGTGGTACGAACTTAGATTTTTATAAGAATAGAGTTTTTTTTGCTGTTTTTTCTTGCCGTTGTGTAGAGAAAAGTTCGTATTTACGGTAGCTTTTTCATTTTTCTTATTTTCAAACGTGACAGTCAACGCGATTACTTTTCTAAAATTGAATTTTATTTTCAATCTCACCTCAACTTTTCCTTTTTTCTCATTTTTTCAACTATTTTTCTGTCGAATGGAAAAAGTCCCTCTTTTTCCTATAAAAAGCAAATTCTTTGCGATGGTTTACAATTTTATGAGATTTCTTGTTGAAATAAAGTGCTGGGCGGATTTCCATGTACAGGCAGATTTTTTTAAAATTTTTGAAAAATAATACTAAAAAAATTGACCCATTTTTTTGAAAGATTGGTGATTGAATTGACTGACTCAAAAAATTTTTTTTCTGATTTTTTTACTGATATTTACTTACCTGGGAATGGTCTTTGGACGCAGTGGGACTTCTGAATCAGACCAAATATTCCAGATTTAGTTTTTCACGTTAATTTTAAATCTGGTCTCAAAAGTTGCCCAATACGTCTGTCAAAAAGTTATGGACCCTCAAAAAACGGCAAATTCAGTGTCTCCAATTGAGCTTATTTTTGATCGAAGTTTTTTACTGATCAGTTTCAGAGCTATTTTGTCTAAGATTCTGATTATTTTTTACACAGTACAGTGTGTATTTTTTGATATACTTTTCGCACATTGCTTGGTCTATAAAATTATGTCAGAGCGAAAATACACAGGAAAAACTTGAATTCTATCCGGAAACTTTAGCTTTGCATTTTTCTTTTCATTATTTGGACGAAAAGACCAGAAACGGCAGAGTTGACAAGTTCAAAGGACATCGCCGCCACAGGCGTGGCCCCAAGAGAGTTCCTCTGTAAAAAGGGTTTTAACATGTGACAATCGGCCGCTCACCAACTCACAGACACTCATTGGCGCTCTTCACAACGACAGGCGCCAGGTTCTTCTTTTCTGAGGTTGAACTCCGGACTTTTCCGTTTCAGATTGTCTGGTTTGTCTGAAACTTTTTTGAACTTTGGAACTTTGGCCAAGCTTCTTTGATTCTTAATGCAAACACTCCATTCGAAACTACCAACTTTTTATCAACATTTCGAAGTTTTTTATCGATTCGAAAACTTTCATACAACTTATATACGCAGCCATAGTGATACGTTACAAGTTGCAATTCGGAAAAAAAAGAAAAACTTTTTCGATTTCTACAGAAAGGAAAATATTTCGTAATGACTCGGTTACCCACTGAAAAAGCTCGAAATAAGTGAAATGTTATAGTTTTCTGCTTTTTTCCAGACGCTTAGAAATTCTCGATCTTTTCCTTGAAGCTATTGCACTGAACTCCGATTTTAGTTTAATCTCTCCATTACACTTCATATGACAGCTGGTGATACTTTTGGAAAAAAAAAAACGAGAGTACCGCTTCTTCTTGCGATGAAATATTTGGGTTTTGGTGTCTTGTTCTTCATTCCGACAGTGTGTTTAACGCTGTGTTCAAAGTAATTTTTGCGAAATGCAAAGTTATCTCTGCCTCTTCAAAATGTAGTTATCTTTTTCTTCCTCAGACGACTATTTTAAGTTTCGCGAAAATTACTTTGAACACGTCATGTGCGAAAGCGCCGCAGTGCATGCACACGACACACTACACTTTACGGAAAACATATGGCGTCGTCAAAAAAACGCCGTGGTAAGGGGTATAGTCTGTTCAGATTTTAAATGTCAAGTCTTCGCTCAAGCTCCGCCCCCTAATGGCGCGATAAACCAATCAGAGCGAGCCATCCAAAGAGCGTTTTTGAATGACGTCATTCTACTTGAAATTCAAAATCTGAACGGACTATATAGTTTAAAAAAACTGCATCTTATTCAGTTGTTCAGATATCTTTATTTTTTCTCGTTCTGAATGTACCTTGAAGGCACTTTCTCGATTCGAAAACGTGATGTGAACAAGCTCAAACTTTTTTCACAGCGAAACGCGTGAAGAGCAAATCAAACACGAGGTTTCCGGCTCTTCTTCACTGGTAGCTCATTTCGCCGGTTAACCCGTCAGAAGAGCGCAATTTCCGATTTGGGTATTGTAGGGCGGGCGATTGTAGTTGTGTTTGGCTGTGGTTGAGACCGCAAACAGCCATTTTTCTCTCGATTGTTTTGGGGCGACTTTCTGTTGACACAGTCGGTTCGATGAGTTATACCGACCCTGTCACCTTGTCTCTCCTCGTCTGTTTTCTCCCTTTTCGGCCTCGCCACCAGATGACGGAGGCAACTTGCTTTGTTCCCAAACGACGTTCTGCCGAGTCAAATTTTGGTTTTTTTTTCTCCTCGAATCGCGATTTCCTTTGATTATTTTAGTCAACCATTTCGTAAAGGCAACTGGGAAAATTTTTAGTCACTATAAAGGCTCGCCAAGGACTACTTGGAGAGGACGCTAAAGTGGCCACTAAACCCACCTCTATAGATAGGGACCTCTATTTTCTGTTTAAGTGGCCACTTCAGTAGTTTTTCATCCAGTATTCCTTCCAATAACTCTGATAATTTTAAAACAAACAAATTGGACCAGTTTTGTTAACCCATTGACCCCTAAAGCGGCCACTAAAATTTTTAGTGGTCTAGTATTAGCACTTAGACCTCTATAGTGGCCACTAATTTTCAACCCCTTAAGTGACCACTAGTTTGACTACTATAGTGGCCACTAAAATTTTTTTCAGATATGATGAAGATCAGGTTTTTTTTTTCGGACTAATCGAAAATCTTTTTTTAAAAGTTCATCCCATCGTTAAGGCTTTCCACTCAGGCAAAGTCGGAAAAGTCGGGAAAAGGCTCTCTTCCCTTTTTGCTGCCTTTTTGCGCCATTTTCTCGGCATTTATGCACCATTTTTGCTGTCTCTCCCTTTTTCCACTTACTTGAACCTTTAGAATCCCAGAAAAATGGAAGGCTCCATAAAGGGGCCCTTTTTGCTGCTTTTCTGCGGCCTTTTTAGGGCCTTTTTTGAGCCTATCTCTTTTAGCGGCTATTATCCACCACTCCGGCTTTGCCCGAGCTGTTTAAAACTTTAAAAAATTGAGAAAAACTCGGAAGTTTGTACTGAAAGTAACCTCTCAAGTTTCAAAGGGGTTTAATTATGGTATGATTTATATTCAGAGTGTTTTTTCAGCTTCATTGGAGAGTCAGTAACCTAATAGCTTTCCGACAATTTTTTTGTTCACTGCTTTTTTTCTATTCATTTCGTTTGAATATTCCGTTCTAAACGATTCCAAAAGTTACAACGGAGAGAGATGTGTGGGATTTGAAGTGGGTGTTTTTGTGTCGCAATCCTTGCTACCGACTTGTTTTCAGTATCGAATTCCCCTCTAAAACTGGACTCGGCATAAAAAGTGTGAGAACTCCTGTGCCATCTGATATTTCGCCCCCTTGGATCCGCTTTGTTTTTAATCGCCTCGAATTTTCCCCTCCGTCGCGACAGCCTCCAAAGCTCTCATGCAACTTCTTTTTTTCCCCTTCTCGACCAAGATTTCCACGTGGTTTTATATCGGCTGAAGTCCGAGAATAGATAGAGTTCGATTTGTTTCGAGAAAAGTTCTTGAAGTTTTTTCTCCAATGATCTTTTCAGAGTTGACCCTAGCAATACGATTAATTCTGTAAAAAAAATCTTACTAAACAAATTTCAAATGAATAGATATTTGTTATCTAACTCTGCACAGGCAAAGTCGGAAAGGGTGAAAAAAGGTTCCAAAAAAAGCTCCCTTATTGCTAAAATCCCAGAAAAAATGAGAGGCTCAATAAAAGGGACTCCTTTTGGCGGCCTATTTTGAGCCTCTCCCTTTTAGCGGCCATACAAAATTTCAGTGGCCACTATAGAGGCTCGCCAAGGACTACTTGGAGAGGACACTAAAGTGGCCACTAAACCCACCTCTATAGTGGCCACTTTCGTAGTTTTTCATCCAGTATTCCTTCCAGTAACTCTGATAACTTTAAAACAAACAGATCGGACCAATTATGTTGATCCATTGACCCCTAAAGTGGCCACTAAAATTTTTAGTGGTCTAGTAGTAGCACTTAGACCTCTATAGTGGTCACTAATTTTCAACCCCTTAAGTGGCCACCAATTTGACTACTATAGTGGTCTCTGAAACGTAAAACCCTATAGTGGCCACTAAATATTTTCCCAGTCATTCCGACTTTGCCCGAGTGTTGGTTTTTTTCGATGTCCCAATTGCCCCTTCAGCAAATCGCGTAAGAGCTTCTGATGATTTGCAATTCTGCGAGTAGTGCGCTTCCCGTGTTTCACAAGCCGTGCTCAAATATTCACTAAGAATAACTGCCGAGATAAACGCGAGACACTGGCGGTACATTGACGAGCTCGCAAACATCTCGCTTTTTTTCTCGCGCCGGTCTCGCATTTTTCTGGGCGCGAGCTCGCATTTTTCTAGGCGCGAGCTCGCATTTCTCTCGCAATTTGAAAATTTCCGAAGTGCGAGATAAATGCGAGATGGCGCCAAGAAAAATGCGAGGTCGCGCCGAGAGAAATGCAAGATCGCGCCTTGAAAAAAGCGAGATGTTTGCGAGCTCGTCAATGTACCGCCACCGACCTCGCTTTTATCTCGTCAGTTATTCTTAGTGTTCTTATTCGAGAGGGCAATATTCACTTTGGACGTTTTTTTCAAGTAATTGTCGTTCTTCGGAAATGAGACGCCCACGGACGAAACCAAGAATAATGAAACGCCAAAGATTGTAGAATGATTCAGTGGCGTTCAAACGTTTGCACATGATGTCAGTGGTAGCTTTGCGAGATTATTTTTTCCTCCACACGGGTTTTTTTTTCTCTTTCCATTTTTTCGCTATACACACTTTGAAACTCGATCATTTTTTCCGAGCTGGCTTTTTTGAACTCCTTGAATCAGTTCATTCAAATAAAAAAAGCCTACTAACTGGGGAACGTTTGAACCCCTCCCCCTCGGTTGAACTTTTGATGAAACTTCGCTAAAGTGTACTTTAGGACCCCCTGATTTCAGAACGAGTAGGAAATTTCTCGCAATAGATCTCGTTTTTTTGAGTAAGGACACTTTAAAGGCTCGAAATAGCACTTTTTTTATAGTTTTTCATATTTTTGCGGGGGATAATAATATCTCTGGTAAAACTTTTTGTCGTTGTCTGAATCCAAATTTTTATTTTTCAAAAAAATTGAAAGCTCTAAGATAACTTTTTTTCAGAAGAAATAGTAACAGCCAGGGAAAAAAATTTGATATTTTATAAGGGATTTGAATGAAAAATGTAAACTAGTTTTTTTCTTTTGAAGATCTTATTTCAAAAAAATTTTTGTGAAATCAAGAAAGTAGCTGATTTCTTTTTCTAAAACGAGGAAACGTAAGGAAATTATGTTCACTAGATATCTAGCTGTTTTCTGGTTGTACTGGCAGAGTTAATTAGAGAGGCGGAGCAATGACGCTCGAGACTCCGCCCCTTTGATGTGAGCGCTCTTTGGTAAAAGCTCAGGCGTCGGCAGCTTTCCGGTAGATTGCACATATCGCTCTCTGCTCCGTTTGTCACATCTTTCCCTGAGCCGTTGTTTCGCCTCCGGTACACGCATTCCTTTGATGTCCTCCCAAATGATTCTTCCCTTTCGAAAATGTTTTTTCAGAAATACATTTTCGTCGAACCGGTTTTCCAAAGAGGAGTCGTTTCCCGAGAAACTGACGTTTTCGGCAAACCAATTCGTTTTAGAGCCGCCTCTGCTATTTTTTTCGATTTCCTTCCTTGCAATATTTTCCCTCTTAGCGATGAATTTTATTGCGTAGTTCCTCCAGGAAAATTTTGGCAGACCAGTTTGTTTGAGAACCTGACAAGGAACGTGATTTCACTTTGTTTCCTGAAACTTTACTGGGATACTTCTTGATGTACCTGAAGGAGATTCTGAATTTTTCAACCTGCACAGCTTCCTAGTTCTCGAAAAACATGGGCTCAAAGCCTTTTTCTTCGACTTTGAGGTGTCATTTCTCAAAAACTAGGGAGTTTTGCAGGTTGAGACTTTCAGGATCTTCATCTGGTGTCTCAAGAAGTTATCTGGCCAATTTTCAGGAAATTCCCAAGTGTAATGACCTCCTTGTGAGCATTATTTTTTTGAACCATTGAAACAGGTTCGCCAGGTATTTATGTTATTGCGTAATCGTTTCTCTTTCGAAACGCTTAAGAGACGATTCACGTCGGTTTCAAGCCAAATTTCTCAAAATTTCTTGCTGTCTGCCCTGTTTGCCAGGACTTTATCCCGAAAGACGCGACTTAGCCGAAAGGCTCGTGTTTCCCCCAAGGATAGAAACATGCGAGTGTTTTCTGTGATTACAGCCATGTCGCGGGTCGGCGTGCTGGGGCAGATGTCGGAGATCAACGAACACCTCTATTTGTCCGGCGCTGGAGTCCTCAAGCCGGACAAGATGAAGCAGCGTCGCATCAGCTTCGTCGTCAACGCTACCACAGAAGAACCCAACGCCTACCTTCAAGGTTTTTTTTTGTCGCTTCATTCACTACGTGATCGCTTCATAACTGTAAGGACTGCGGCTGCCTTCTTTCATCATTCAGACCCTTTAATCATGCCGAAACGGTATTCTGGGTCGCTGGCACGGTGTTCCCAAACGGGGTGGGGAGAAAAAAATTGTGGCGCGAAATTCAGATCTCAGTACGCAGCCAAAAAGGGAGTACTTATTAACGTTGAATACTCAGTATATCCAACTTATTAACGTTGAATACTCAGTATAATTTGTGACGTAGAATGACGCGTCGTGACGTAATTTTATCCGTAGCGCGCACTTACTTTTTTTTTTTGAAAATTCAATAACTTTGGCTCACCTTACCTCACCCCATTAGCAATGCCGTGGCTGGAAATACCTTCGAAAAAAAGAAGACAGAATGAAATATCTAAATCGAGGAAAAAGTTATCATGTGTTTTGTTTCACAGCTATGATCGCACAACTATTGGTTTTTGTCCAAGCTTCTAAGATAAAAAATTTCTAGAATAAGCTTCAACTTTTCAGGTGTGGACTACCTGAAAATTCGGATAGAAGACCATCCGTACGCGAGAATCCAAGATTATTTCGACACGGTTGCCGACAAAATCAAATCTGTCAAGGTTTGCTTTTATATTTATTCCTTATGCCCCTTTCTTTTATTATTTCTTTTTTTTGATTTCATATTAGGAAGCTTCGTAGACTTTTTTTAGTAATATTTTGAATGGAAAAGTCCCCTGCGATGAAAAATGTGCGATAAATCCTCTACACTTTAGCCTACTCGGATTTATTAAAGGGGCTCTAATTTTCAAATTTGAAGAAATGGTGTGAATATTGAATTTGCTAACCAAGGAATCTGAAAGTATTTTTCTTTCCCCCAGTGTGTTTTCCATTGAAGACAGATGTTCTTTGTTACGAGGACAAAGCGTTCGCCAACCGCTACTGCAGAAAAAAAGAACAAGTTAGCACGAAAAGAGACTGAAATATATATAAAGATAGGCATGATTTTTTTTTTCTCTTAAGGATAAAAAAAAAATTGAGGAAAGAAATAGACTTTAGATACTATTCTCACTGAAGTTTTAATTCACCTTTCTTTTTTATCAGTGAAGAAAATGTAAACCGTTTCCAAATGACGTCTGAGAAACAAGCCTAAACAACAAGGAATATTAAAGGCGCATTTTCAATGGGTCATGATAGCCGCCAGGGAGTGAAAATATAACTGCAATTCGGAAATTCAGAAATTAATTTGCATTTCGCGAAAATTACTTTGAACACGGTATGTGCGAGAGCGCCGCAGTGTATGCAGACGACACACTACACTTTACGGGAAAAAAAAAGTATGAGCGGAGCGTCGTCAAAAAACGCCGCGCTTTGTTGTGAAGAAAATACAAATTCGTTCTAGAAAAGAAAACTAAATATTTCAGCTAAAAAAATTTCATTTGTTTGTAACAAGACTAATCTTTCTTGAAAATGGAATATATTGCGCAAAAATCGATCGTCTACATTTTTCGATGTTTATTCTGCCTAGTTATCTCAACTCTTGTGTCAGCGATGCATTTTTAAGATTTCTGGAGTTTCAGGAAAAAGGCGGTCGGACGCTGGTGCACTGCATGGCGGGAGTCTCGCGCTCCGCCAGCCTCGTCATGATCTACCTGGTGAAGTATGAGCACATGACGCTCCGACAGGCCTACCTGTACGTCAAGGCGGCCCGACCCGTGGTCCGTCCCAACATCGGCTTTTGGAAACAGATGGTGGACTACGAGAAGCGCCTTCGCGGTAACTGGACCCTTCGCTACCCTCTTCAGCCCCCGCGGTTGCAGGAACCGCTTCCGTGAAGATGATCATGACGACGGAGTGCGACATGCCGATTCCTGACGTCTACTGCGAGGACGTACGTCGCTTGCAGCAGCTGCGGGAGATGCGGGAGATGCGAGAAACTGCGCGACAGCCCCCGCCTGCGCTCTCCTCCAAGTACCGCACCCTGTCGGCCAGGTTCGTCCTCCGCAAAAATGCAATTGCTTCCGACTCACTGACTGCACCTTGTCTTTTTTCGCCCGCCGGCGCTGTTACACCCCACTCGCCTTCTCTTTTTGCTCCGAGCACTTTTTCTCATTTTTTGCGGCGAGATGGCTCAGAATACAAGTCTCCTAACCCGGGAATGGTCACAGCTCACAGTGGGACTCCTGGATGTGACCATGCTTCTAGGTTTAATTTTTCACGCTGATTCCAAATCCGGTCTCGAAAGCTGACATCGAGGTCTATGAAAATAGTTATGGATCCCAAAAGTCGAAAATTTCATAGTCTCGCTCATTTTTGGCGGCTATATAGATCCTGTCCCTCTGGTCACGAAAAACCATCTCCAAAAAAAGTCATGAGCCCAAATTTTCGAATCGTTCTAAAAAACCAAGCTTTATTGCAACTTCCAAAATTACGTAGAGAAATCGAACAGATTCCTCCGAAGAAAAAAATATATTATAGGAATTTTTTTCTCAACAATGTTTACAAAACAAAGCTCTGTTCTTTTATTTTCAGAAAATTCTCCTTTGCTTTTTTCAGCTTTCAATCCAGGTGAAAAAAATCAGTGTTTTCGATTCGCCTTATTTTTAATTTCCAGTTAGAGTTATCCTCTGTGATTACGAAAATAACTTATTATTTTTCTGCAAAATTTTTAAGCGAAATAATATTTGTGGTCGGAGAAGTGGATTTTTTTCTTTTTTTGAATTTGAATGACTATAACTTTTTCACAGACCTCCGCAAAAAAATTATCGAAATTAAAATAGAAAAAAACCATAAAGTTTTTTTGCAAGCTTTTAGTGACCCCTGTAGGGGTGGTAAAGTGGTCCCTAAAGCCTATAGGGAAAAGTTGAAAGGAGAAAATAGAAAAAAAAAAATCCTTTTTTGGTTTAACACCGTTCTGATGGACCGTAGTGAAAAATTAGGTTTTGAATAAAATCGGAAATGAACACGTCGGAAAACAACAAAGAAAGTTCTTTGCAGCACGTTCAGACCGACATCGCTGTCATCTCCGACGACGTCTTCAGCAACGACGACCAGACGAGCCCACAGTCCAGCGTTAGCGCCGACGAGTCTGGCGCTGTCGACGTCGCGGATGTTCTCGCCGGCGCCGTCGCGGAAGCCGGCCCGCCAGAGCGTTTTCTCCATGTACTCGGCGCCGCGCCACACGTTCTTCTCGGCCTTCTAGCAGTAACTTGCAAACTTTCTTTCCGTTGTTCTCCCCCACGGGTCTTGCTACTAGAAATTATGAAGAGATAAAACTTTTACAAATCCGTCTATTCACTCTCGTGTGAGGAGCAGGGGGACACCTTAATTCGGACGACGAGTCTCTCTGCGACATGTATAAATTAGCAGAGTAAGTGTGAGAATTATTCCGCGCGGAAGCCTCTCTTCTCGAGGAATATCTCTTTCTTTTCGCACAAACGACTTTATGGGAGGGTCTATTCCGTTTTATTAGCCCTTTCGTGTTAAAACAAAAGGCTTTTTTTTTTCAATCTTGTCACAAAAATCGAACCAACCTAGAAATTCCAGGGTGGTCCCTATAGGGGTTAGGGGAGAAAAAAGTCCCTATAAAGGTACAATTAAGGTGGTCCCTATAGGGACTTACGGTCTGACCCCTTAGACCCTGAAGCTTTAGTGGTCCCTTCAGAGGTTAAATGAAGGTGGTCCCTATAGGGGTTTACAGTCTGACCCCTTAGCCCCCAAAGCTCAAGTGGACCCTATAGGGGTCTTTCAATTCAATTCAAAATACGCTTATTTATTCAGTTTTTCCCATGCAAATGCTTCTTCGCTTATAGGATCCACTAACTAAAACCCCTATAGGGACCACTTTTTCAAAATTTATTGGCCCTATAGGGGTTAGTAAAGTGGCCCCTAGAGGGGTCCAGTAGCCCTAAAGGATGCCCCTATAGGGACCACTCTGGAGTTTCTAAGAAGGCTTCAAAAATACACCAGAACTTTGAAAAACAAAATTTACGATTTTGAGATACTTCATGATGGGTTTGTGTAACAGAATTGCATGATCTGTGTGGCTGAAGAAAGTAATAAATTAATTTTATGTTCAAGTCACATTTTCTCGGGGATCAGCTGTTCTTGCGACGACATTCTTCCGTGATCCTTCCGGCTGATGGGAAAATTGTTCCGATGTAAACCTAAAAAGCTATGTGAGAGACACTTGTCTTGTAGGGGCGAGGCTTCTCGGAAAATAAATTATATTTTCAAAGGCAATAAGATATTATGCATAGCAGAGCGCCTTCTAAACGCAAATTAGTACAAATAATTGGATTCAAAAACGGAGAGAGCCGTCTCTGGGAGAATTTCAAGGAAGAAGGGTTTTCAATATAATTATTTTTGGATCAAAAATGTCTGCTTCTCTATTTATTTTTTCTTCTCGGGCAAAGTAAAAGAGAAAGGCTCAAAAAAAGGCCGCAAAAAGGGCCGAAAAAAAGAATCCCTATATCGAGCCTTCCATATTTCCTTTAATTTTAAACGCTCAAAAAATGGTGGAAAAAGGAGAGACAGCAAAAATGGTGCATAAGGGTCGATGAAGTGCCGCAAAATGACAGCAAAAAAGACCCTTAGCCACCGTAAAAGGACCTTCTATTGAGCCTTTTTCCATCCATTCCCACCCTGCCTATGTTTAAAGAAGCGCTATTTAAAAAGAAATGCTTGGACGCAATTTTCTTTCTCGGACATTAGTAACGCGACAATGACGCGAATTTCGGGGCATTTCTAGTGTCCACTTTAGTAGTTTCAGCCCTCTTGAGTGATCCCTAGAACGTCCGGGGCACGTCCGTTTCGCGTTACCAATGCCCAAACTGATGATTCCATTTTTTTTTTTTGGAATTCTGACCTTGTCTCGCTGGTACAACTCAAAGCTGGTGATAGAGAGCGGGCAGCCGTCGACTTCCACCTTAACGATTTTATCACAGATTCTGGGAAAATTTTTAGTGGCCACTGAAGTAGACAAATTAGTGGCCACTTTGGAGGTCTAAGTGCTACTACTAGACCAATAACAGTTTTAGTGACCACTTTAGGGGTCAATGGATCCTCATAACTGGTCCAATCTGTTTGTTTCAAAATTATCAGAGTTACTGGAAAGATTCTCGATGAAAAACTGGCCACTAAAACGGAAAATAGTGGCCACTATAGAGGTAAGTTCAGTGACCACTTTAGTGTCCTCTCCAAGTAGTCCTTGGCGAGCCTCTACAGTGGCCACTAAAAAATTTTGCTAGTTATTCCCCCAAAAAAAATTATAAATAAAAAAAAAGCAAACATTGCATGTTTCGCGACCACGCCGTGAAAGGAAACACATGGTGTAAAGAGCCAAGTCGAATTCCGGAGACGTGCCAATGAGCAAGGAACCCGACTTCTTCAGCTCCTCTTTCCATTGGAATTTCACCGCTGCCATAACGTTCTGAAAGAATTTCTGGAATACGTCAGGATCAGTACTAACAAATCGCTTGACTATGAAGCCCTTATAGTCGAATCCCTCGCTGGCATTTCGTTCCAGGGCGTAGAACCTCACCCAGTTGTGCATGCCCGACACTTCTCCGTTTTTAGCCTAATCATCCCTGGTCAGAACTTCCAAACGTCAACTTCCTACTTCGCCTAAGAAAACGTGCTCGAAGCCAGAAGTGTCGGCTTTTCCCAGGGCTCTCGAATAGTGGGAAAACCATAGCTGGCCGATCCAAAATCGGAATGTGTTGGCGTTTGTGGCGATCGGATGTCCTACCACCAAATTTGACTGGTTTGAAAAGGGCTATCGAACCTTTTCTTTTGAAAAACTCGAAAAGCTCCACGAACGGCCGCGTGTTCAGAGCGACTGTCAAAAACTCTCCGACTTCGGCTTTTTCCTATGAAGAGAATATAAATATATTTACTGGATAGAGTGGAATTCGAAAAACCGAAACGAAAAAACGCAACCCTTTCTAGGATCTCCAGAGTGATTCCTATAAGGACCCTTAGAGGGTCTTCTATGGGGACCTTTTTACTAGCCTATATAGGGGCCACTAAAGCTTGCGAAAGTGGTCACTATAGGCGACATGCTAGTCGACATTTGTTATGAACTCTATGCGACGAACGTTCCCATGCGAAAAACTAAATGATCGTTTTTTGAATGAAATTGAAAGACCCCTATAGGGTCCACTTGAGCGTTAGAGGCCAAGGAGGCAGACTATAAACCCCTATAGGGACCACTCCGATTTTACTCCTATAAGGAGCACTTTTTTGGCCCCTTTAAAAGCTTTTTTTTTCCCTGACCCCTAGAGGGACCTTTTAAGGTTTTGGCGCTAAGGGATCAGACTCTAAACCCCCATAAGGACCACTTTTTCGGTCCCTTTAGGGGCTGTTTTTACCTTTAGCCTCTACAGGGCCACTTAAGCTAGAGGCTATGGGGAGAGACTCTAAATTCCTATAGGCACCATCTCGATTTTACTCCTATAGTGAACACTTTTTCGGTCCCTATAGAGACTGTTTTTCCACCTGACCCCTATAGTGACCACTCTGGAACTTCTTTTTTTTCAGGTCGGGGTTAGCTGAGAAAAAGACCTCCTGAAGGGAGACACGGGGTTCGATTATCCCGGTCTGACGGCTGTAGTTGTCCATCATTTTCAAGAGCAACTCGTAGGTCGGCTTCCGCAGCAGGGAAGAGTCTACCGTAGAAAAAAGCCTGAAACTAGTTGAGGAAATTCTCGCCGCTGATGAGAGTGAACCTATTTCGAGCATTATCGGAGCTGTCGCGAGTGTTGGTGTGCTGTTGATAGTCAAGGACGACCTGCCCTCTGCGGGCCTTGTTGTCGTCGACATCTCTGAGGAGCCGCGCCATCTCGAGCAGTTCTTGGTCGGAGACGTCGAATTCTACAAACCCGAGACTTCAGACGTCCATCTCAGGGCTGTTACTTGGAATTTTCTGCCCGAAACCCGCCGATATGCACAACAACAGCGTCCATACAGCGGTGAGTTTGCCCATCTGAAGAATTTCCGTAAAAGAGTACAGAATTAATTTATTCGAAGCGGAAGAAAAAAAAAAGGTGACATTCAAGAAAAGGGAGGCAGTGAAAAAAGATGTGGGTGAGGTGTGTAATAAACGGCGCAATCGATTGAGTTACAAGGGACGCTCAAAGTTCGACGAGGGAACTGTGCTTCTCGTCGTCTCGGCGCTCCGTCGCAACTCGTACCTGAAGCTGCTCGTCGGCGGACGTCGCGCCTGAAACTCTTTTCTTTTTATTCCACAAAGAAATCATGATTTTGATCAACTTCTGTTTTAAACAGCAATAAACGTGGTTCCACTAGGGAGTGATTATCAATCGCGGAACCTACTGGGTTTTCGGAATTTTTTTTCTTTTCTTCGAAGAACGTTTTAATGCCGTGTTCAGAGTAATGCAAAATGCTCTCTTTCTCTGACGGCTATTTTGCATTTCGCGGAATCACTTTGAACACGGCATAATAGAGGCATTTTGAAAATTTCAAAAATATTCCAGTTTTTTCCAAAGCGATTACTGATATTCTGAGACGTTTTCTTTAATTTACAGAGCTTTTTCAGCTTCAAACATTTACTTTGAAAAAAGGTAAAAAAGTCCTCAAAGAGATTCATTTTTTGCGCCGTTTTGTCCTTTCCGTTTTGTCATGAATCTCAAGAAAGGGTAGAAAAAGGAGAAGCAGCAATTTACGGAAATTTTAGAGCGTCCGTACTCGGGCAAAGTCGGAAGGGTTTATAATGGCCGCAAAAAGGCTAAAAAAAGCCGCAGAACGGCAGCAAAAGGAGTCCCTCTATTGAGCCTTCCATTTTTTATGGGATTTCAGAGGCTCAAGAAATGGTGGAAAAAGGTAGAGGCAGAAAAAATGGTGCATAAGAGCCGATGAAATGGTGCAAAAAGGAACCCTAAAAGAAAAATTTCGAGCCTTTTTGAACCCTTTCCGCCTTTGCCTATGATAGCATGGATGAAAAAAGTTCGACAATGCTGCTATGTTTTGATTACGAAAAAGAAAACATTTTACTTTTGTACTGAGAAAAAAAATAGAAGAATGCAACAGTTTCGGAAAACTGCTAACCCAACCCTTAGAATGCATTGATCCTTTGAAAAAACATTATGATGCAAAACAGTATTTTTTTCTAAAGAACTTCAGTGGGAAAGTAGAAGGGTTCGCTTTATCGTATTCAAAGCCTACAACAATCATCGAACTTTTTTTCAATCATTAACACGCAAAAATCTTTGCAACATTGTCTTTTTTCTCTTTCTTATGTGAGAATTTGTCCTGAGAAAATTCATAGAGCTGTTCCCAGTAAAGTTAAAACGTGAAAAGATTTTTAAAAAAATGACCGCTGCGTAGATATGCGCGAGGCCGACAAAGGTGAAAAAGGCGACGAGAAAGCCGAAGAAGAACTGGCGCGCGACGACGTCAGGCCACGCCTCAGACTTCAGAATCGCCGTTCCACTGACCGCCTCAAAGACATTTTTCCGCTCAAAATCGACTTAATACACAAAACTTACTTCATAAGATGGAATAAACAATAGAGCGACCGACCACATTTTAAAATGATTAGTTTCCAACGTTTATTAAAACCCATCAAGCAATAAATTTCATCATTTTCAAATAAAATAATTATAAAGGTATCAAAATGAAATATTCCACGTCTTCCAACTGAAAAATGATCAAACATTGAAAAAGACGAAAAATTAAAATATTAGTGTTTGCTCAGGCAAAGTCGGAATGGTGGAAAATGGCTGCTGAAAGGCTCAAAAAAGGCCACAAAAGGGTCCCTTTATCAAGCCTCCCATCATCCGTAGAACTTTAAAGGCTCAAGGAATGGCGGAAAAGAAAAGAGGCAGCAAAAATGGTTCATAAAAGCCGAAGAAATGGCGCAAAAGGGCAGCAAAAAGGAACATTTCTATGGAGCCTTTTCCACCCTGTCCGACTTTGCCTATGAATTGAGAAAGAGGAGAACTAAAATGATGAGAACTTCGATGAAATAGAAAAAAAGTGAAAAGATCACAGAATCGTCAAGGGCTGGTTACATTTCGTGCCAATCGTTTGTTTTCCCAATCTTCCTGAACCGAGCAATGAATGGGAGAAAAACCTCCAAACTGACCAAATCATTATCACAGGGCACCCGTGAAAGAAAATCCAAAATCTCATTGTTGTCGACAAAGTTCGGGTTCCGCAGTTTTTTAGTGAACTTGTTGACACCTGGAAAAATATTATTTTATTCAAAGGGACGCGGAAAAACACACCCCAGACGAGGATGACCCATCGGATGGGAACGCAATACAACAAAAGTACAGCAACAGAGAGAACTAGAACGGCAAGAGTGGAGAGCCACGGATTGGAAAAGTCAAAGGTTCTGGAAAACATGAAGACGTCAGAAGAAGCCGAAGACGTATCACCTTCGGATGCGTTGGACCAGCTGCAGGACAAAAATGAGCGACTGCTGCACCAGCGTCAGGGTGTCTTGGATAGAGAAGATCGTGTCTCGCAGGGAAGACGTCCCCGACTCAAAAAGTACATGGTCAAGGAAGATTTTTGAGCTAATGTCAACCTTATCATCGTCTTCGACTACTCTCACAGGTACTGTACTCCACGATTCGCCAGGTGGAATGGTCGCTCTTTTCACGACATAGTTCTTTGCTAGAAAGCAAAGCAGAAGGCAAGGTAGATGGTAGATTTCCATCTTTACGACGGCGATAAGAAACACCTGCAAGCTTCAATTTTCGAGGCGTTGCAGAGACATACAAGAGTTAGAGTGGAAAATCTTCAAGTCGTTCTTTTTTAAGCTTCTTGTTAAAAGTCGTGTAGAATGCTTAAAGAACGCTGTCATGTAAAAACGCGATCGTGTTGTTCTCGAGTCATACGCGAGCAAGTCCAGAGCCCAATAAGTCCAGGGAGAGGATTTGTAAAATTTTGAGAAAAATTGTCTCCGCGAAGCGCCGTGAGCCGATTACTCGTCTAACTGACCTTAGGAATTTTAGAATGGTCCCTGTATGGATTAGGGGGATAACAGCCTTCAAAGGGAGCGGAAAAGTGGTCCCTCTAGGGGTAGAATTAAGGTAGTCCCTATAGGGGTTTAGGGTCTGACTCCCTAGCTCCTAGGGTCGCTCAATTCTATTCAAAAAAAAAAACGGTTGTTCATTCAGTTTCTTGGATCAGAGTTCATAACATTATCGACTAGCATGTCCCCTATAGGGGCCACTACTAAAACTTCTATAGGGACCACTTTTGCAAGCTTTATTTACCACTATAGGGATTGCAAAATGAAATTTACAAAATGAAATGTAAAAATCTTAAAACTCTTGAAAGGATGTATAAAACTCGAAGATAATTCGCTTGCAACAACTTTTTTACCTGATGGTTTTCCGTCATGCCCTCAAAAAATAAAAACACCCAACCACAAAAGAAATAACGGTCCTTGGCGTCGAGTCCCAATCGAAGACGCTTTGCACCCAGTTCCGTAGGTCCACTCCAACCATCACCAGCTCTTTCACCTCGGAAACGGCGGCGCGTAGAATCGACGCCTAGAAAAGCTTGAGATTCGAAGGAAAACAAAAGTGGGAAGATACTTTGAACTTCTGTTCTTGTTGAACAAACTTATGTTCCTTGGGCTTAAACGTCCGAAAAGCTGCTCGTACCTAAATAAAATAAATTTTTCAAACGTTGGATTTTTTTGGTCAGCGACTTTGCTGCCGATCAAGTTTCGACTCGGCAGGATTCTAGGAAAACCGACTCTCAACGACCTTTTTTTTAAAAATGAGAAAGGTTTAGAGCCTGAAGGAAAAATAAAAATGAAGACGATTTACAGTGTTTTATACACACGTCAAAACGGAAAAATCTTTTTTTTTTTTTGAAAAATTCATTGAAGTCTAAACTTTGTTCAAAAACCAACTTGATTCCAAATAAGGTCCATCTCCAGCAAAATTTCGCCTTTCACTCGAGATTTCAGTTTTCTGTCCTTCAGCGCAAACCATCGCTTTTCACAGTTCCGAATCTGAAAACTTTTTCGAAAAAATCTCTTTTTGCCACTGCGTTCAGGACAATTTTGAGCTCCAAAACCATTCAATTTTTCAAGTGTACCAAAATTTTTCATTTTTTGTAAGCCTTTCGTTTTACATACTCAGAAAGCCTTTCAAAAAAATGAAAGAAGTAAAAAAAAAGGCGAACCGTGAGAAGAGGGATGGCAACTTTGCCTAGAAACTCGAACTTGTTGTTGGGATCCTCGTCGTAGACGGTCACTTCTAAGCAGACATGAACGTCTTTCACTTTGCTGTAATGAAAAAGTATCCAAAGAAGCGATTATAAGAAAGGACTCGTAAAAAAGACAAAAAGAAAGAAAATAAGTTCAAAAAAAAGGCGAGATTTTTTCAACTTGACGCTAGATTTGAAAAAAGGATATCACACTGCCAGAGTCGGCGGAAAACAGGAGTGACTGCCAAATGGCCTGTAAAAGGGTTCCGTTTTGCGGCCTTATTGAGCCTTTTTTTGGTGGGCTAGAATGCTTCAAAAAAGGGTGAAAAAAAGTGAGGGTGCTGAAAGTCTCAACCTTTGATGATTTCCGATTTTATTATTGTAACACATTTTGGTTCATACACAGTCACTGATAAAGACTATTTTCGATTTAAAAAATGTTTTGTTTCTCAAAAAGGTCCAAAAAGAGTGGATAAAGGCCGATGAAAGGACGGAAAAAGGCAATAAAAAGGACATTGCAGCAAAGAAAAAAAAAACAAACAAAGTGAAAATTTTGTTCCACTCTGGATTGAGCGTCTTGTACTCGGTGTGGGTCTGCAGACGCGTGTTCACGAGTTCCAAGACAACGAAGGGATCGCTTTTGCCGCCAATGTCCTTCGCTTGCAGATCCGTAGCCGCGTAAACTGAAAAATCAACCAGGGATGAATATTTCTTCCGGAAACCTGCCTTTCACACTCAAAGTGCCGACGTCCCCAGAATTCGCAAAGCTTCTTTTCCAATCCTACAACGTTTAAATAGTTTTTTGAACATATAAGCTATCAAACTTAAAAAAAAAACATGTACTCGGGGAAAATAGGAATGGGGGTTAATGGTCGCTGAAAGGAAGAAGCTCAGAAAAGGCCGCAGAAGGTTCCTTTTTTGCTGCCCTTTTGCGCCATTTCATCGGCTATTATGCACCATTTTTGCTGCTTCTCCCTTTTTTTCACCATTCCCTGAGCCTTTAAAATCCCATTAAAAATGGAAGGACTCTTTTTGCTGCCTTTATGCGCCCTTTTTTAAGCCTCTTCCTTTTGGTGGCCATTATCCACCATTCCTACTTTGCTCGAGTAAGATCATTAGGTCGGTCTAGAACGCTTCAGACAAGACTTTTGCAAAGAAAATCTCAGCAGACTCTTATTAACTAGTAAGTTCTAAAATAGAATCTTTTTGCACTTCACATGTCAAAGAAATCAAAATACTCCGTTCACAAAGTTTCCTAACATTTTCAAAATGAAGACTTCGGATGAGATATAGTCGGCCCACTCCGAAGAAAAAAAAAACAGACGTATTTCTCGATGAGCGCATTGCGGACGTCATTGTAGTTGAACTCGGCAAAGTCGACGACGGCGTCGGCTGGAGGCGTGGCGCTGACGGTGAGCAGAAGCAACACCTCGGCTCCGAACTGACTAGTCTCCAAGGGGAACCACCGCTGCACGGTGTCGTCGACTGCGAGCTGCGCGACATCGACTGTCAACCTGCGCTTCTCGTTCTCCACAGGTCTCTACGCGGTCGAACCTTCCAATGACGTCGCTTGAGACACGATCAACGCAGACCATCTGGAGCAACTCGTCGCCGCTTTCGAAGACGTGCATGTCGAACTGCTCGATCCATTTGGGCTCGGATGTCCGCTGACACACCTGCGTCCTTTTTCTCAGTTAAAAATGGGGCATTGGATAGCCTACTTCTTTCAAGAACTCATATCGCTCCTATTCGAAACGAGAAAGAAAAAAACCTTTGTTTTGTACTTTTCCTGTCCTAATTTGAACTTGAAAAAGGGATCGGGAAGATCTCCGCTGCTCGCGCGGATGTTCTTTCCTTCCACTAGAACCACGTTTATCACCTTTGTCCATGTTTGAACAGCTGTAAATATTCAAATCTGAGACTTTCCTTTTTTTTTTAAATCACGGTGTTTTTGTTAGTGGAAGACAAAGTAAAAAGAAAAACACGGTGGGCGGAGTCAAAATATTCACCGGCGCAGGCCGCCGTACTGCCAGAGGTCTTTTGAGACAGATCGAAATTTCTCTACATGAACGAAATTTTCTGCGCGAAATCGGCGCAGTGCATGTACACGACACACGACACTTTACGGAGGAAAAGTGGGCGTGGTGTCGAAAAGACGCCGTGATACTAATCTTTTATATAGTTTCTCATACAGAATAACAGTTAGAAAAACTGCGAACTCACGTTTTTCTTTTTTCCTTGAAAGCGTAGGAGAGAAAACCCCCGTTCGACTCGCTTTCTGCTTGAACTGCAGAAAAACTTCATAAAAGTTAAAATAACTCTCTTTGAACCTCATGAGTTTCAATCTGCGTGAGAGCCAAAACAGAGGCGTTCAAAATGATTCTGCCGGCCGCGAGTCCGTTTTCGTCTTTCAATTGGACTTGCATTTCTGTTGGTCTGAAGTCAGATTGTATGTGAAATTGAGGTGCAGACATGACAGACACTGTCCATTTGACTTGGCTCAAGTCCAGGGTTGCGTTTCCCATGAAGTCGTCGCTGCAGAAACGATCAAAGTCGAAGACCTGAAATAGAAAATAACAAAAACTGCTACAGCCTGAGAGGAAATGAAAATAATATTATCGTAGAAAGAATAGTCAGAGAGCGGTTTATAGCTGATTTACGGCTGGCTCGAGCCATCGAAAAAAGGGTCCTGACACAATAATGCACGAGATAGCGCCTGGCTCGTGGAGAGCGCAGACAGGACACGCCCCCTAAGCGTCTTGAGCTAGCCGTAAATCAGCGATATCAATGAAATTTATAGGAATTTATAGTCCGTCCGCCACGAATTGACAGTTTTCGCGTGTCTGCGTCTCTCTTTTTCCTCACCGGAAAGGTCAGAGAAACATGAAAATAGCATGTAAACATGAGAGGGGCGTCGAGAGATAAGGAGAGCGCAGCAGCGAAAACGGAATATACAAGCCTCATTATCATATAGTCGATTCATGACTAGCTTGGGGCGTGGTCTGTCTGCGCTCTCCACCAACCAAGCACTATCTTCTTTTTTATCGTGTCAGGACCCACTTCCCGATGGGTCAAGCCAGCCGTGAATCAGTCATAACTGTAGAAAGGAAGCGCAGCCAATTTTTTTTTACTCCTTTAATAGATTCCTTTAATGAAAACCAGAAAATAAATTTTTTTTTTTCTCCGTTTTTGGAAGAGCTGAATTTCATTAATAAAATAATACTATAAGCTTTCATTAAGTCTATCGTAAATGAATGAAAAACCTCGATTAGAAGAGGATCCATGATATCTTCGACGAGCATCTGAAACTCCTCCTCCCAGACAGGATTGAGGTTCTTGAAGATTGTGCTGCTCCGGTAGACGAGAGCGTCCCGGTATTTGAACTTGACGTAGGGGTCGCTGCTGCCCGAGGCATCTTTGACCGGCAACTGGTGGCCGCTCTGGAGTCGGATCTGCAGCAGCAGGGAGACCACTTCCTCTGTCGGCTGGGGCGCGTTCTGCTAAATCCTGTCTTTACCATTTTTCAGAACGAACAAACTTTCAGTATCAAGCTACCAAAACATTTCTACCTACGATCGTCGTGAAAACAGATGATTTAAAAATTTTTGGATCAAACGTAAATTGAATATATTCAAAACCATTCTTCAAACGCTATTTGGAAGGTTCCTATACAGATCTTAATTTTTCGAAAGATTCAGAAAGATTTGGACATTGAAGCCAGCCGACACTTTGAGAAGTTGGAGTTTTGAAATGTTCAATAGTGAAATCTCAGAAAATTATGAGCTCATAGGTCATAGGCGAATCGAGAAAGGGTATCGCGAGACCCTCTGAGGTATTTCGCAGGGTCTGAAGTCTCACGATGGTACCTCGAGGATTCCTCTGAGGTTTTTGAGCAAAATGAGAGGGGTTTTTCGCGATCCATTTTGAGAGGTACCTTTGTGACACATTATGGTACGTTCTCGATTCGCCTGTGGTGGCATCACCCACAATGTCACAGACCATGAATCATAACAGGAGAGTTGAAAAAATTTAAAAAGTTTCTTTGCTTGAACTTTTTGACCAATGTTTTTCGCGCAGAAAACTGTTTGAATTTTTTAACCAATGTTATCGTTTGCCGTACACACTTTTTTGACACCAGAAAAAAAAAATTTTCACAAGCCTTTAAACGACATAACACGGATCCTAAATTCGAAAATACGTTAAAAAAAAACTCAGCGTTATGAGAATCTTCTAATCGCAATTAGATTTTTAAAAAAAAACAAAAAACCAACACGAGGCTCGGCAGTAGAACGCACGCTCATCGAAACGTCGGAAAGTGTGGCAAAAAGGGCTTCAGATGCGATTTTTTATTGAACCGCGGGAAATTCTTTTATTATTTCGAGCGATTTTTTAGTGCAGCGCAACAAAAACCGAACGATATCGATACGAGAGAACATCAATAAATTCAAAAAACTCCCAACGTACTTTTTCCCTCGCCTATTTCAAAATTGAATTTCCGGAAGAAAAATTCTTCGTTCTTTCAACATTTCAACTAACGCAAATAATTTTTTTCGGCAAAGAACGAAAAATCAAGCGTGACATTCAATTGAGCCGAGTGATAGATTCTCAAGGCAAGAAATTGATAAATGAGCAAAGAAGCATTTTTTTTTTTGGAAGACAAACGAACGAAAAAAAAAATGAGTCAAACCTCCGATTCAGCTTGTTTGGCACGTCTCAATTGTCTGAAACAAATTGATTATTTTTCATAAAAATTGGATGAAATAAAAGAACCATACGAAACTTTTCTGACTATTTTATTCTCTCGTCTCAGAAAGATCCAATGGAGTAATCAGAAAAAAAAATGGCGCTTATATGCAGGTCAAAGTTCGCTCCACGATTAACTTTGAAATTTTTTATTATTGAATCAATTTTTGGTTTTTTTTTTTAAAAGGCGATAATCATAGATAAAGCGGTGGAAAATTTCCAATATATTAAAAAGCGTTTTGAACTGAAAATACGAAAAAAAAAAACTGTTTTTCTTTTCGAATGTATGGGAATGATAGTTGTTAAGAAAGTTGATTATCGAAATTTCTACGAAAAATAGGTTCGATTTCGTAAATGCTCCAATTTCTGAAACGTTTCAAATCTTTGCTCCAGTTTTGAAGGACTGTTCTTAAAAATGTGTTCGATGAGAAACTGATAGTGAAATCGAAAAGATATTTATTGTTTATCAACACAATATTTTCAATTTTCCCTTTTAGATTGTCCCTAGATGAAAATTTCAATCGGAGAGCTCATTTCCTGAGATTCTCTGCTAGCGGCTACTTTTTTGCTTCTCTTTCTGCAAGCGCCCTTTCAGCCATTAGAAACCACCTGGAGTAGAAAATAGTGCTAATGACACGCCGGAAGCTGAGGACAGAAGACTTGGACGACGTCGGCTTTCGGCGGACGAACTGGGGTGAATTCGATGCCGAAGACGGCCCTGGACGTCCGGCCACACCGAAAAATCTGCTCATATTCGGGGGATGGACTTGCTGCGGCGAGGGGAACACGTCGATGTCAAAAAAAGGCGGCGAAGGCGGCGGGAAAACAATAAATGCGAAACACACGACGAAAATCAACAAAGATGGAACGATTACATGGCAGCACGCGATTCACCTCTTCCGTCGACGTCTTCTGGATCGTAAAGCTGCGCGACGTCTCCATCTAAATTCAAGATTAATTTAAACATAATCTTATAATTTTTCAAATTCTCCTGGGGGTAAAAAAGTCTCTTTGATAAGTTTTTCACTAGCTATCAAATTCATTGTTGAAATAACTAACATGATTTTTCGACGGCGGCGACGTCGCAGCGGCGAACACGCCGTTGCGACGTCCATCTTTTTTGGCGATCCTGAAAAGGAAAAAACAATTCCGAAGGTTTCAATAAAACTATAAAGAAAAAGGCAAAAATAAAAAAGCGGAAAGTTGTGTGAAAATTTCCTCAGTTCCAAGAATCAAAAGAAACGAAAAGTAATTCAGTTTGCGTGAATCGATAACTAACAGCTTCATGAAAAAGAGAAAATAAACACTTCTTTTTTCAAGTTGTATGTCGGAAGAGGCAATGTTTTTTTTTTCTTCCTGGAAGCCTTTGACGAGAAAACGCCGATAAAACTAAAAAGGGAAAAGACCGCGCTGCTCTTTTGAAATCGTTAGACTTAAGGCCTCAATGAATTGAACCTGCCACTAGCTCTATTGTCGCTCCACATCCGGTTTTCCCACCAAAACCTCATCTTATATTTATGAGTTTCTAACATTCAAAGCTTCACCGCGGGTATGCTTCAGTGATATTCGAAGATGAAAACATCTCTGCATAGTTACTAATTTTCTGAGAAAGTGGGTAAAAAATTCCAAAAGCAAAAACTGAGAAAAAGAGGAGGATGAAAAAGGTTTTTCACAAAAAAATAGTATATGATGTGTGCATTGATAAAAAAAGAACTAATGAATTTGCAAGAAAGAATTTAAAACTTTTTCGTTTCAAAACTTAACAAATTCGTTTATCGCGCAATCGATGTGAATTCTCGCTCCTCCATTTCATTGTTGAAAATAATTTCGCAAAATTCGAACTTCTCTCCGACGCGCTTTGGACACAAACCAAAAATTTCGAAATTTCGATAAACGGCTACTATAAAAAAACGACCGAAATGAATTTTTAGACTGATCGCGTGAGGTCTGTTGTTTTGTACGCGATGACGGCGCAACATTTTAAATCACGCGCAAAAATTGATAGTTTTTTTTTAAAATTTTACCATGAAAGGAAGGAAAAATTGGGACATAATGGAAGGAAGTTTGAAAACTGGGAGTTCAAAGACCTTTAAAATCATTTTGAGTTCGAAATGATTGGAACTAAATTTGTTTAAAGTAATAGGAATTTCAATCGAAGAGTTTATCAAAAATATATTTTGATGCTTGCCGATTTTAATTCTTTCCAAAAATGTTTCAATAAAAAAAAAAATGAAAGTACAGCCCTAGTGAAACATAGAAAACAAAAAAAACTGGTAATAGATTGCCTAGCCGCTTACGGAGGCTTATAAGAAAATAAGAAGTCAGTCGCGAAAGAATTTCTCGCTTGTAGAGTATTTTTTGGTCAGAACTCGAATTTCAAGGACAATGAAGTTATTCGAAAACACTCTGTGAACGGCTCGCTCTCTGATTGGTTTATAGCGTAATTAGGGGCGGAGCTTGAGCAACGACGAGAAATGCAAAATCTAAGTAAACTTTACCGTTTGAAAGGTTTACCTTCTTCGTGTTAATCACTCAATTTTATGTTTGTGGTTTCACTGTAACTCTGAATAAAATCTCGAAATAAGCCTAATTATGATAAACGCCATTAGTTCTGCATTTTTTTTTTTGGGAAATAATTGCTTTTCAAACACATGTTTCGAAAGTGAACCTCTTAAAAATGTACGAAATAAACGGAGTTTTTAAACAAAGATCTAAGTTAATGTAATAAGGAAGAGCGTGAAGAGCAAGAAAAAGAAAGTTTGGAAAAGAACGGAGAAAATGAAAGACGTCGAAAGGCAATGTCGATGGCCCCGGGGGAAATGCGCACGCTCTGCACCGGAAGACATGAATTCTTGCCGCAAATCATCCGTCTGCAGGACTCCTTTTTGTGAGTAACGCCGCCATGACGACTGAAGACACCTATGGCAAATTTGAGTTTTTGTACTGTCGAGCTGAAATGAAGTTGGTTTATCAAAGCGAAGCGGCATTTCAAAACATGACTTCAGAAGCTCGTCACCTGTCTTCTGCTCATTTTTTTCTCGAAGCGATTTTTCCATTCATTCATTTCGCCAATAACATCAGTTCTACATGTTTTAGTCCAATCATCTTCTCATTTTTATGGTTGCAAGCGAATGCAAAGACTTCGTTATGAATTCGAAGGAAGACGCTGAATGCAGGAAGAGAAGTCACCAGCGGACGAGATGGCGGTACTCGGGAAGGACGCACAGCCGTTTCACGACTTCGTAGCCGACCATCACCACGCAAGTGTAGATCGAGTTGCTGAGCAACCTGCCAAGTTCGATATAAAGAATAGACTCAAAATCTTCTGGACCGGAATTTTTTGAATGCCTCAAACAGCAATAAACATCAAAATTTGTTTCATTATCTTTTTTATGGTTCGTGTCCTAAAAACTCTGTATGAACTTTAAAACAGAAACACGATAGCGGAAATTTTGAAATTGATTTTTTTTTTTGAGCCAACAATCAAACATCAAAAATAACTCAGCCTTATTGCATAAGCCTCGGATTCTCAACTTCTTAATATGTTAAGCCGATCGAAGGCAAAAAATTCAATGCTGGCACTTAGGGTTTCAAAAAAGAAAACCTCGGTGGGAGACCCTTGGTGAAGATGGAAAATCCTTCTTCTCTGAGCATCTTGGAGAGCGTCTGCGAGTACGAGGTGCGATGAACCTGTACGCGAATCCGGAACGTCTCCATCGGGTTGGTGGCCACTGTCGAGCACAAACTTCCAAGTGTCGCTGCCGCCGCCTGGTCCACCAACAGAGACTGCTTCTGCCTCACTCGGAGCTTGAAAATGAGCTCGATTCATATCAGAGTTACAAGGATCTTCCTTGATCATGACTAACATAAAATAATTGAAAAAAAAGAAGAAGTGGCGGTGGAATATACATTTTTTGTCGTTGATTTAGAAACAAAAAAAAAAGCCTAAAAAAAAAGGTAATCGGCTACAATTTCTTTCAAAATGTTCAATGCGACCTTTTCTCTCATCAGTTACGGCCTATTCTGACTTTCTTTCTGTGTCTTTTGAAAGCTTTCTTTAAAGAGCTTACTTCTTCGTTGCCACGGCGTTTTTTTAACGACGCCCGCCTATATTTTTTCCGTAAATTGTTGTGTTTCGTGTGCATGCACTGCGCCGCTCGCGCACATACAGTGTTCGAAGTAATTTTCGCGAAATTTAAAATCAACTCTTAATTTCCGAGATTCAGTTGTATTTTTAACTCTGTGGCTATTTTGAATTTTGCGGATTAACTTTGGAAACGGCAATAGAAACATTTTTTAAAGCTTTTTTCGTCATATGCGAGGTTTTTACTTCCCCTTCATTTTTTAGCAAAGAATTTCAATTTGTAACAGACAATTCACTCTTTCGGGAGCTACAATTAAATATACCTTGTTGAACGAGTCTTGGAGCCAATAATAGACCGGCCAAAAGACTAGACACGTGGGCACATACACAGCACTCGAAGCCCAGAACCCGCTAAAACGTTGAAATTTAAGGAATTCAAAAAGAAAAATGTTAACCGGTAGAAGCCAGAAAGTCCGTCTATTCGATAGACGGCCTCGATGACCCGTCTGCTGTGGGATTTGTGGCGCACTTTCTCACTCCTGGAAGTCTTGTTGATCGGTCAAAAGGATGTGATACCGGACGTAGTCAACGACGGATTTGTCCATTCCCACGAGCTCATCGGCTTTCTTGTGAACCATCATGTATTGAGCGACAATATCAGTTGGCACAAAAATAACCTGTTCCTATGTTGAATATTTGTCTCATCGAAGGGAAACCTGCGAAGCGAAGCTTGCCGCTCCCCCAGCGATGCTGGAAACGCCAGCCACTGAAGTCATGCCATTGTTCTGGAGATCCGCCCTGAGCTTCTCGTAGACCGTCGAGTAGATGAGCGAGCAGCCTATCTGGGGCACGGTCACCCAGAAGCCCTAGCAGCAATTCGAAGCGTCCCATACAAGAATTCTCACTCGGTAAAGTCCTCGGAGCCCTTCTTGTTGTAAAATATCTCTGTAGGCGTGCATCGTGTTTCGGTAAACTGTCGTCTGCTTCTGAAGCTGCATCCGACTCCGAAGAACGGCTAGAGGGTAGAGACCGGTTCGTACTGCCCAAGTACTGAACACGAGGTCAACTGGTGGAAGAGCAAAGGACCACCTGGTCAAGGCAAATGGATAAAACAGTCGCAAGTCCATGTGGTCCCATTCGATCACTTTCAAGGGTTCTCCAACACTTTCTGGAGGAGCGATATTCGAAGATTTAGTACGAAAATCAGATAGAGCCATCCTTCTTCGTGAGCGGGATTTGAATAGAAATGTGAGAAAAATTCCCACGTGTACTTTTTCGCTAATCAGAGTAAATTCGAAACCGACGAATACAATCAATCAAGTCTGTATGAACCTATAAGCACTACGGTAATCGTGAAAAATCAATAAACAGAGTGAAAAAGTTATAGCAGCTGCAATTTCTGTCCCAAGCTTTTCTGCAATGAATCATTTTTCTTAAAAAGCTTCAAAAAGTGAAACAAAGATCCATTTTTTTGCATAGTAATTCTTCTATTTCCTAACCTTCTGGTTTCTTCTTGGCAATGAAATTTTCAGATCACAACTCTGTCGTACAATTTAGTATTTATCAAAAGAAATAGGAAACGATAAATTAAAGTACAATGAATTAAACCACGAGCAATGGTGATTACAAACCGTAAAAGTGAAAAAGATCTTTCAAGCGTAATAATTGAGAGAGGCTTTCTTCTTGGCTTGAACTTCGAGGATGGCATCCATGAAGTCCTCGTGGAAAATTTCGGTTGCATCGCGTCGCAAGGCAATCATACCCTGAGAAAAACGCCCATATTTTAAACGGTTTCTGAGAGAACTTACAGCCTCAACACAGACGGCTTTGCACTGAGCCCCGTTGAAGTCGTCCGTACAACGAGCCAATTCTTCAAAGTTGACGTCTTTGCTGCAAACAAGCACTGTTTTTCGGAAAGAAGAAGAGAAATTACTTGACGTTCATCTTTCTTGAGTGGATTTGCATGATTCGCGCGCGGGCATCTTCGTTCGGATGCGGCAACTCGATTTTCCTGTCCAGTCGACCGGAACGCAGCAAGGCTGGATCGAGAACGTCGATGCGGTTAGTCGCAGCAATTACCTTTAAAAGTAATAGTGAACTATCAAAAATATAATGAAAAGGCTCTCAAAATAGCCATTCTAAGCTTACTAAAAATTACCAAATCACAGCAAGGGAGGGTCAAAAAGGTGTTTGAAGAGAAAACGAAGAAAAAAAATGGTAATGGAATGAAAATTTTTCTTTTGGACGCAATGAAAGAGCAGTTACATCAATGACTTTTCTTAGATATAAATAACCAACGGCTTGTTCATCGGACAAAACGAAAACTTCTACGAAACGTAAAAAATTGCTTCAAAACAAAAATCAGTACTGTTTTGGAGCGACTCGATTTTCCGCTCTAAAGCATGTTCCGCTACTCCGATGAATACGCCAAAAATTTTTTTAATCGCTCGATTAGTTAAGAAACTATGAGAAAACTCGTATAAAATGACCCGAAGAAAATACGCTCGAGAAAAGGTGGCTAATTCGATTAAAAACAGAATTCTCTCGGAAAAGACCTTAATTTCATCGTTGGGCTGGAAGCCGTCCAACTGGTTGAGGAGTTCAAGCATAGTACGCTGGACCTCACGATCTCCGGCTTTTTCCGAGTCGAAACGCTTGGTACCTGATGAGAAAGAAGGTAAAATATACACAATTGGAGTGGACACAACGAACCGATGGCGTCAAGTTCATCGATGAAGATGATGGCCGGAGCCTTTTCCTTGGCCAAAGCGAAAGCGTCGCGCACCAACTTGGCGCCGTCTCCGATGAACATCTGCACGAGCTGCGGGCCAGCCAACTTCAGGAACGTCGACTTGGTCTGTGCGGCCACCGCACGCGCCATCATCGTCTTTCCAGTTCCTTCAAATTTCGCCAAGGTTGGTATCAGAAACGCGCGCTTTTCATACTCCCCAGATTGCCAATATAGCCGATACATGGCTAGCTTGGGACGCTCTGAGCTCTCTACCAACCAGGCACTGTCTCTTTTCTTATCGTGCCAGGAACCTTTTTTGATGGCTCAAGCCAGCCGTGGATCAGCTATATTATAGTTTGTTCAAAAGAATATAACAAAATGCTCAAGGAAAAAAAAATTGGGTCCTACTACGATGTGACGACTTTTACGCGCGAAACAACTACTTTATGAGCAATTCGGGCGATTTTTTTTGGATCTCGTGCCTAAAAATCGCTACCCCTTAAATTTTCTAACTTCTAATGATATTCTAATTTCATGTACACGTTATATTTGAAATAGCCGAAAAACTTTAAACACGAGATTCAATTCGGTTTTCGAAATATGTCAAGTAAAAACCAAGAGAAAAATGAAACTGCGGAATGAGAACCAACCTGGGGGACCGTACATCAAGACTCCTTTCGGGGGATGGATGCCGAGATTGACGAAACGGTCTTTGTGAGTCATGGGCAGCACGACGGCCTCGATGAGCTCCTGAAAACCATAACTTTCTTTCCTGTTTCAATACAACGGCAGACCTGAATCTGCTTGTCGCACCCTCCAATGTCTGAGTACTGCTCTGACGGTCTTTCATCGACCTGCAAAAAACTTCCATAAAAATTGAATCAGAACGGGTAATACCTCCATAGCTTTCACACGAGAATCGTACTCAGCCGGAAGCTTTTCCAGGATAAGATAAGAATCCTTAAATGATTTTCTGAACAATTAATAATGGTTCGATTCCAACCTTGTTCACGCCGACGAGATCTCCAGGCTTCAACTCGTCCGGGTCGACAAGGCCAACAACTGGCAAGAAATAAGTGGCACGAGTAGAAGTCTTGATCACCGCGCACTTCGTTTTATGCGCGTCGAGGTCAACGTTGGCTCCTGGAATTTGAAGTGTTCCCTTTCTTTTTTTTTCAAAGAACGAAAAACCAACATCTTGATAGTTCTATTCTTATAGGAAATAACGTTAAACCGCCAGAAATAAAACTTATAAAAGATATAAAAGTCGTATAATATGTGTGAATATGTTCAATGCAAAAGAAGTTTTCATATTTCTTAAAAAATCGTGAAGCCTTTTAAAACACCTTACCACACAGTTAAAAAGCTCATAAAAATTCCGATTTTTTTTTCAGCGGTACGCTAGATAAACTGACCCTCTTCTTCTTGAGTGTCCTCCAAATCGAGAAGCTCAACCACATTGGAAACCAAATACGGCAAAGTTTTGTTCACCTAAAAAATAAACCAATTGAATTATGAAAGGGTTAATTAAATAAACAGTTCCCGTAAGCTACAAACCTTAATTCTTTCAGTGTTCTCTTTGATACGGTCTTTCAATGTCTGTGTAGAATGATTAATGCGTTGGACTTCGCTGCGCATGATCCTGAGAGATTCAACAATGCTTAGTAAAAACTTTTCTTGGAACCTCATTTCATTCTCCAATAAATGAGTTCGACTTTTCAAATCATCCGTTGACATACGCAGAATTTCTTCTTCTAGTCCCTGAAAAAAAAAACGATAACGATTCTGAAAAGAAGAAAGCCAACCTCATCAACATCCATGGCATCTGCAGCTTTCGTAGGTGCTTCAGACTGCTTAGAAGGTGTAGATGTCGACATTTTCCTTAAAAAGTGAGATGAACGAAAGATATACGGAAGAAAATGAAGAGAAAAAATAAGAGATGATATTTTCTCAAAAACTCCGTGCGTACACAAACTTCGACTACAGTAGTCGGTCTGCAACGCTGAAGGGGTAGCTTAAGAATAATTTTTTTTTGCTTTTTTTGCTATTTTTTTTTGTTATTTTTACAAAATTTTAAAAGAAGTTGAAAAGATTCCTTTACAAATTATAATAATAAACCAACGCTCTCGACGACGTCACGGATTTTTTTTTTCATTATCTTCTTGCTACAAGAGATAACTGGAGTTATTGAATGAAAAGTTTTTTTCACAATTTGAAGTGATACAGTTTCATTTTATACAACTATCAATTTTTTTTTCAGACCTGTGTTTGGATCCTTTCATAGGTAGTTAATTTTTTTTATTTTTCGTTTGCACCAATTTGCAAGTGAATTTTTTATAAGTAAGACCGAGAATTTCAAACAGACCCTTTCATGACGCCTCTAATAAATCATAAATTCTAGCCTTCTGATATGCAAGTGTTAATTTCCCGGTGCTGTTTGAAACTTTTTAGGAAAATTTATTTTCAAACTCTCGCTAAGTACGAATTCCGATGAAAAAAAAAGTTGCAAAAGTTTCATTCTTATTGTCTTTAAAAACTCTTTTTGTAGATGGAGAAAGTTTTTCGAAGATGTTTGAGTTCGAGAACCTACGTTATGCAAGCGTGGCAAGCAACCGACACGACGGGTATCAAATTGGAAACGGTCCCTCTGCCAACTATGAAAAAATCCTCTCAAGTTCTCATCAAAGTCAAGGTTTTTTTGTCCATCGCTTTCTAAGAAAAGAATCGCCTAGGCATCCAGTGTTAATCCACTCGATGTCCAAATGGCCAAGGGCTACGGTCGCGACTTGCTAGGGAAGTGGAAGAAGGCAGACAGTTGCGACTTGGCCACATCGCATTTTCCTGTGATTCCAGGCCGAGATTGCTCTGGAACTGTGGTAGCTGTGGGCGGTGGCGTGCACGACTTTGTTCCCGGAGATGAAGTGAGAAGGAAAAAGGCCAAAGTGGTTATCTCACTCGCACGGTTGAGGTAATCGCTGTGGTTCCAGCGATACTTCAAGGAACCCACGCTGAATACGTAGTCACTGAGGCGGACTACTGTGCTGCGAAGCCCCGAAACCTGAGCTTCACGGAAGCCGCTGCCCTACCTTATGTCGCGAGCACAGCCTACTCTGCATTGGTCAACTTTGCGCGAGTTGACCCGAAAAACGTTGGAAGTTTGTTCTTTGACGGTATAACTCTGTAAAAGTTTAGCTCATTGAGGAATTTTTCATGAAGCTTTGCTAAAATTCGCTTTAAGATTGCAGAACAAAAAAAAAAGATTTCTCGCAAAATATCTGATTTCCGAGTTAAGCCGCTTCAAAAACTTCAAATAGCTTTTTTGTCATAATTTGCGTATTTTGCAAACTTTAAAGCTTCATGTATTGAATCTAATTACGAGAATTTTTTTTCTTGTTTTGCAATCAGAAGGTCTTGAAGTAAATTTAAGACAAGTTGCATCTGGGGGGTAGAAAATGTTTCTCAGTCGGGAAATATAGTTTTTTTGGAAAATTTTTCTAAGCCTGATCTCGTTTTTGGTAATTAAACTGATGTTTCATAAATTTTTAGTTTTTAGCTTTGTTTTAAGGAACGCGGGTGTTGATCCATGGCGGCGCGGGTGGAGTTGGAAGCATGGCGATTCAGTTGCTGAAAGCATGGGGCGTGGACAAAGTTGTGGCGACGTGTTCGAGTGACAGGTTTCAGATCACTAAAAACTCTATGAATAATCGTTCATGTAGTTTTGAGGCCGTGCAAAAATTGGGAGCGATCCCAGTGGACTATCGGTGTCCGCAAGCCACTGACAAACTCGCTGCACTTGCTCCTTTCGAAGTGGTTCTGGACACGGTCGATTCCGAACTGTCTCGTTGGAGTGACAACGTTTGGAAATGGTCAATTGTATACCTATCATCGAGAAAGGCTTAGGTGATGGGCGTTTGGCGGAACTGTGTGCATGCTTCTATCGTTTCTCCGTTGCTCAATGACACCGATCGGTACGGAACTCCACAAGGCCTTCTTTCCACTGCTTTCAAGCACTTCAATCGTTCTTTCCAGGTCTCTTTTTGTTTTAAAAGATAAAAGAAGTTATAAAAAAAATGAGTATTCATTATCTGAACGCTCCAACTCTAAATAAAAAAAAATCATTTTGAACCCATAATCAAGTCATAAGAACATTTTATAATGTTATATGAGAGTTGTCTACCTTCTTCAAATTTTTCAAAAGTAAATTCACTACTCCAAAACTTGGAACACTCTGCTTTTTCAAGAACTCTTCTGTCTCAGGGAGGCTCTCGTTTCCAAATCCGCCGGTTAGGGGAAATTAGAATTTTTTCAAGTTTCGAGTTGTTGTATAAGAAAAATGTTATAATTTTGCAATGAGAAAAGATGACTTCGATTTTAAATAGCTCTTTTCATTGAAACCTTAAAATAGAAATTGATCATTTCAATTGAAGAGCTCACTGCGAGGTCGGTGGTACACCTACGCTTTTTTCATGCCGAGCAAAAATTGTATGCGACAGTTGGCTGATTTGGCCGAAGAGGGAAAGGTTTATTTTATCAAATTGTAAATTTGTAACCCTAATAGGCCTCGAGAGTATTATTTGCAATGAAACAACTAAAAAAATTAAAAAACAATAAACTTATATTTTGGCCCTTGATTTTTCCAATGAAAAAAATTCAATCAAAAAATTCAGGTCGTTCCAATCGTCGAGAGAGTTGTTCCTTTCTCTGAAATCACCGACGCCTACGAAAAAGTAGGACTACTCAAAGGAAGAGGCAAAACAATTATTGAAATGAGATGAAATAATTCGTTATTTAACATCCTCCCATTCTGCTAGAAAAGATAGTTTTCATGAGCTATATCCATGTAAAAAAAGTTATTATTTTTTTATTGTGCGTTTGAAATTTTTCGGGTGTGAAAAAAAAGATTATGGCAGATTAATAGATCAATTCTTCACGCGTTTGAATTTCTTGTTTTCTTCTGGGGTCTAAAAACTGGAGATCGTTTTGGTCTCTTGGCGAAGACGGCGTAGGAGAAGTCGGTCCAGGCGGTGGAAGATTTGTCAGCCGCACTCGGGGAACTCAAAGAAACTATTTTATTGATATTTTCCGCAAAAATTACTTGTTCCATAAGTGGGATCCATGTGTGGAAGAGTGGGCGTTCCATGGAATGGCGGCATCATATGTCTTTGCTCAAAGTCCCCATGACCAATAGAGTCCATCTCGCTTCGCGAAATCTGTAAAGGATATCTTCGTCAATGAGTAGATTCCATTAGCTACCGTGTCTTTTGGACGATAGTTCCGGTCAATTTTGTGGCGGTTAATTGAAGAAGGCGTCAGTGGCACGGTTGTACCTGGCGGCGGCGGAATCGGACTTCCAGAGTATGGCGTAGAGTAGATCCCGTCTTGCATTCGATGACTGTGCGCCCTGCAAGTTCTCGTCCTTTATGAGAGGTAAAAAAAAGCCATACGATGGTGGAGTTATAACGTAGAGCGGTTCGATGTTCTTGTATGTCGCTGGTTTGGTGACTTGATAGACTTCCTTCTTGTTCTTGCGGCAACAGCAGAAGCACTTGGCACAGAGAAGCGAGAGCAGAATGCTGAGCAGGCAAAGGACCAGCAAGACGGCCACAATCAGTCCCACTACTGGCTGAAAGCAGAAACGTTCCTTTTTCAGATATCTTCGAAGCTCATTTTCTTATTATTTAGGACAAGTCGTTGGTTTAAATATTATTATTTATAAAAAATAAGGAAAATATGTGAAAAATTCGAGAAGCGATCAGAGAACGAGTACACGGGCAAAGTCGGAATGGTGTCCGCTAAAAGGGAGAGGCTCAAAAAAGGCAGCAAAACGAGTCCCTTTATCGAGCCTTCCCTTTTTTCTAGGTTTTTGGCTCAAGAAATGGTGGATAAAAGGGAGAGGCAGCAAAATGGTGCAAAAAAGGAACCTCTGTCACCCCAAAAGGAACTTTTCTATGAAGCCTTTTTCCACCCTCTCCGACTTTGCCTATGTGAAAGTATAAATGTGTTGTTAAACGAGGTAATTTTTCATTCAGAATGGTTTTTCGTAAAATTACATTACATTTTCCTGTTAATATAATTTGTTTTCTATGTTACACCTTTTCGCAGTTCGCTAGTTTTCAGACTTGAAAAACTAAACTCAACGCAATTCGATAAAAATCACCGCCATTTTTTTTCTGTTTTACTTAGATTGCACTAGTTCATCGAAAAAAGGAAGATATGAATCGAGACGCGCTGGCCTAGTTCTGTCTCACCAGCCACGGAGTGTTCTGAATCGGGCTCTCAGAGACTTGTTTGTAGTTGGCGAGGAGGTACTGCAGAGCAAGCGTATCGCTCTCCGGCCCTTGCTTAATTTGAAAAATTTTTGAGCGAAGTAATGCTTGATATCACTTGAGAGGCGACGTGGTGCAGCTTCTGCATGTCGTCGTCGGTCAAAAGTACGAATGAATCTCCTCCTCTGTACGTTGCGAGCTGAAAACGGCTTTCTGTGTCCCAAAATTGTTAATTTTGAGGCTCTAGTTAGGTTTCTTGTTTGTAGAAATGTTTATCGACCCTTTTTCAAAATCTCATATGGTATGATTGGGAATTTTTGTGATAGGCGAATCGAGAAAGGGTATCGCAATACCATCTTAGCTATGCCGTAGGGTCGGAACTCTATCGACGGTACCTCGAGTAAACCTCTGAGGACTTTGAGCAAAATGAAAGGGATTTGAGGTAGACTCTCAAGGGCCTCCGATACGGCTCAGATATCGCTAAAAGGTATGCTGGGGGTCTTCACGATTTTGAGAGGTATCTTTGTGGACACATTATGGTACCTTCCCGATTCGCCTCTAATTTCCATCTCAGGAATGTCCTAGCCAGCTCATTATTAATAGCCAATGATAATATTTGAATTTTGCGCAGCCAACGAAAAAAAAGGCGGTACATTGCCTCATACCGCCATTTCCCCCATTGATCCAATTGGCCTCGTTCAGCCGAAAATTTCAGAAAACCGCTTAGGTTTTTCAAGGCCAACGCTGCGCGAATTGGCTTGTTGCCCACCTGTTGAGTATCTTTCAGGTAGACCAAGATAAGTCCGTGATCACAGGTCGCGTTTCCTAGCGTCAAGCTTTCGTATTCTTTTCTCATGTCATCTTTCAAGTCCTCAGTCTGAAATAGGAGCTGAGGAAAGATTGCAAAGAAGAGTGATTTCAGTCATAGTCACCACATACATTGTGTGAACTGGTGACGTGAAGCAGACCGATGAAGGCGTCGGTTCCATCGGCGCGCATGCACCCGTCAACACATTCGCAGCTGCAAAGTGTACGAATGAGACAAGCGGAACACTTTTTGGCTAGTCTGTTTCACTTCGAGACCAGAGAAAATCGATAAATTGGTGTACTTCATTAGTAACGAAATTTTTCAGTTCAGGACGCGAGTCATTCAATGCCCATTTACACTTGAATAGCAAACTTTTCGAAACCTTAGGCGGTATAAATGAGCGAAAAAAAGAAAACGAACTTCATAATTTTCCTTCTTTCGCATCAAAAAAAAAATAACCTTTCTCAACCAAAACAAAATTTTCATTTTATTATAAGAATACGAAGCTATAGCTTATTCACGGTTGGCTTGAGCCATCGAAAAATGGGTCCCGACACGAAAAAAAGAGAGACAGTGTTTGGCTGATGGAGATCGCAGACAGGCACGCCTTTTAGCGTAAGCTAGCCATGAATCGACTATGATTTCAGATTTTCTAATCTGTTTATAACTGCTGGCTATGTCTCTAGAAGCGCAAAAACTTACATCGTTATTCCAAAAGTGAAAGATTAATTATGAACAGATTTTTAAGTGATGATCTACCGTATACTTGTCTAGCTCCCTCAAAAAAATGAGCAATCATTTTCTTAAACAGACTTCAGCTTTGTGAGACCCTCTTTTCGATCAAAAAATTAATTAATAAACTTTTTCTACTCCTTGCCAACAGTTAGGAAAGAAGAGCACACCCGATGCGGTCGCGCAGACCCGTAAGGATGTCGGAGAGCTTGCGACGCGTGGTTGCGGCAAGTCTTCCGTTGAGGTCGCAGACGACGGACCGTCGGCCATAGCCTTCGTCGCGCTGGCACGTCTCCGTCTCGTTCAAGTACAAGGACGCTTCAGCCTACAAGTTGTTTTATTTCACAAGCACATCAGAAATGTTCTTTATCTGACTCTCATTTCCTAATCGGTTAACTATCTTTCAAAAACTTTCTTTGAAACGGTCAAAGATATTTGATTTTATTTTTTTTTTTTTCACGCTAAATTATTTATTCGGATCTCGATTCGCGTAACTACTCAACGTTTTTTTGTGACATAGTAAAAAATTATTAAGAAATCTGGGTCAAATTGAAGTTAAAATCAGAGTTCTTTATTTTTTTCTACTGTAAATTTTTTGCGAGAAATATTAGTCTGATTCAATCAAAAAGTTGAATCAGACTAATATTTTTTACTATCGATTCGGAAGAAAATTTTTGAAGTTTCCCGACAAGATAGATTTCATTGTTTTTGAAAGAATGAATGGTGAAAAAGAAATTCCGATTGCAGAAACTTAAGTAAAAGGACAATTTTTTTATTTTTTTCTATCATATGATCCCGAACTGTACTGGCATCGTTTTTACAGTGGGCAACAAAAGACAGAAAAGAGCGCAGAACACGTTAGCGCTGCCATTCAAAACATCCGGTTTTGTGTGATTAAAATTTTCGATTCGCGTGAATTTTCTTCTTTCAAACGGATACCTGACCTAACCTTGATTTCAGAAAAAAAAATGGTGAATAAAAACCTGGCGATAAAGAAAGAGGAGCACAAGGAGACGTGGTAGCATCTAGGCGTGTTTTGTGCCAAGTGACACGCCCCTACTGAGAATCAAGGACGGAGATGGGAGAAGAGAGAAGTGAGAGTTTAAAAGAAAAACATGCGCGACACCGCAAGTCGACAGTGACAGTGCCCTCTGAAACAAAACAACCTATGAATTCGTCTCTTTCTTTCGGTTCACCTTTCGTTGACTGCTTGTGTCGAAACAGCAAGAGGAACCCGGTTCCACATGATTTCAACGAGTCTAACACCTATTCTAACACAACAAGAAAAGAAATAGAAAAAAATATTGGAGCTCATCGTGACTTCCCGGAAACTGTTATCAGTCTACCCCATGCAAAAATAATCTACAATTCTCAAAAGTTGCCTGAAAGAAACTCGTTTTCAGGTCATAACCTGAACTTCTAAGAATAGAAATTTTATATTACACTAACTCGAGGAATAAATCTACCCATTCAATATAATGAAAATGTATCGTTTCTATAAAAAAAAACTAACAGGAAAAACTTCAAAATTAAATTTTTGAGCAAGAAAATCGACTAGTCTGACAGACTTTTTTATAAATTTTATATTTTTAGACTTGATCTATGTTTTGATACGATACATCACTTTATCACTCCCCATGACCAGTCGAACAAAAAAAATTGTTTTTTGATGCAAAGTTTATAACAACGAGAACAAACAGAACATAACAGAAAACTTAAGATCCACTTCAAATCAGCAACCGGCATTCCAATTGTCAGCCCAAAAACGACGCTTCTCGTCTTTTCCCATCTAGAAAAGTTACTTCTTGTTTGAAAATAGAAAAAAAAATTATCAACTTACAAAAATGTCTTGGTTGGCTTGATCATAATCGGTGTCGTCTGAAAGTTTTTTTTTAGGAAGGTAGTACCAAGCGAAGTCCTTGGGAATTACAGAGGAAAAAAAAAGAATGTCAAAATCAAAGTACTTGAACATAGGTAACGCAAAACGGACGTTTCTGGGTGATCCTAGGGATCAATTAAGAGCGCTGACGTTACTAAAGTGGTCACTAGAAATGCCCAGAGCACTTCCATTTCGCGTTACCAATGTCCGAGTAAGAAAGCGGTTTCAGAAATTTGCTTGCGTACATTCATATTAAACGCACTATAAGTTCAGCCACAATAAAAAAAAACTAACTTCTCTCGTCTTCATAAATAACTTTGTCTTCATCGATAGGAGAAGAAGACAGCGAAGAAGCTGAAACCGGCTAGGAACGAGCTCCAAAAGAAACAAACCATCGGCATGGGAACGGGAGTCCGACTCGTGTGACGTCATGTTCCTAGCTGCCGCCATCTGCTTCAAGCTCATCATCGCATCGACGTCAGGTCGGATTCTGAAGCAAAGAATGAGTCAATCTCTTGCGATCGAAGGCACTTGCTGCTGCCGAATCTCGTCTGTGAGAATTCTCTGGCCGTGTACGTTTGACTGGAATGAGGCTTGAACACGAAACGCTTGCGGAGTTCCTTAAACAATTTGTTCTGTAGAGCGTATTTTTTGGATTCATTCGATTCGGTGTGCCCAGGCCTAACCGAAATTCGGTGTTGTTCATTTGTGATTCAAATAAAAATGACTTTTCTATCCAAAAATTGTTTGAGTGCCGTACACAAATAAAGCAAATTTCAACACTGTAGTGCGTTCCGCGCAAGGTAGTCACATTTTAAAAGAACAGAAAAGAAAAAACACCGCAAATTCAAACTTTCGCTCTATAAAACTGTTAAAAAAAAAGAGCAAAAAACAAATAATTTGAAGCGAAGATGCTCAATTTCGACCTTCTTTGGTATACGGTATTTTCGGTGGAAAGAAAAACGTGACAAGCTGGCGCGGAATCGGCTATAACGGGCCTTTTTCTGAGCATGACTTCTTTGATATAGCCAAAAAAAAATCCCGTTTTATTAAAGGCGACAAAACGTTAGGTGTTCTTTAGCTTGTAGAAAAAACGTGACAAGCGGCGAGAATTGCACAAAATAGGATTTTGCTCTTTGAGGCGTCACGACCAACATTAGAAAAAAATTCAAAAACATCAAATTTTTTTCAGTTATTTTTTTCCTTTTTTTCGAAAGCTTTTTCATTTTTTTAAGAATAGTGAAAAAAATTATTCGATAACTGCAATTATTGTTCCAATAATTTAAGAATGTAGTAAAAATAAAATTATTCAATTTTTTTACCGTTCGCGAAGCGTGTAGATTCGAATTGAGTTCCACGTTGTCCTCAAGTCCAAGGGGAACATACCAACCGCTGATCAGTTCGTTGACAGCTGGAAGGATACAATTAAGCGTTATTGAAGAATTGAAACCCTTGTCAACGATTGGCGATTTGAGTTGGCCAACATAAACAGTCTTTCCGGCGGCTCCCAGATTGCTCAAGCTCCTTTCGGCGTCTCTAACCACGCAGTTGATCGCCCATTCAGGCATTGGTTGGTAACTGAATGGAACAACGTTCAAAAAACTCTCAAGGCGGAAAGCGCACTCCTTGTCAGCATCGACGCGACCGCTCCATATAGGGACCGCGACTGCGGATTCCGCTGCACGGTAGTAAACATTACCTGGATTGCCAAAGAGTCGCAAGTTGGCTGCATGTTTGATCATTACTTAGGATCAAAAGAGTTAATTAACCAGGTAGAAGATGAAGCATTTCGTTGACATCAATGCCGGCTTCTTCGGCAGCTGTGATTATGACTTTGGAGGTTTCATTGCTGCATTTTATTTCAATCATACGTACGTTTTCATCTTAATACTGCGATAAAAAAGCGAAAGCTAAACTAAGTAAACCGAGTTTCGGGTTGTTGACATCCCAATGCGACTCACCAAACTTTCTGATGAGAAAGTTTCCAAGTTCAGCGGCAAAAATGCCAGTCTATAGAACGATATTGAGATAAGCAGAAGCTCACATACCGGTCTTCTTGGCACTCTTCCAAGCAAGTACTTCGAAATGAAGTTTACTATCTCTTTAACCTCTGTATACATTTCGGACCTGCAAATTGAAAAAAAAAAGTTAAACCTGATAAATCTTATGCCGTGTTCAATTTGATTCCGCGAAATGCAAAATACCCGTTAGAGAAAGGAAAAGATCACTAAATTTTGGAGAGTCAGGGATAATTTTGCATTTCGCGGAATCAAATTGAACACGGCGTTAACGGCATTATAATACTATTCTAGCATGCCAATCAACGTGGGTGGTCTGAGCTGCGCGTGAAATTAAAACGTGCGATGAAGCGCATTTGACCCATTTGCCTTGATTCAAAAAAGTGATTGTTTTTTCTGGGTACGCATTTTTTTTTATGAGAATTATGCCGTGTTCGAAGTGATTCCGCTAAATTCAAGCACTCATTGGAAAAAAAGATAACCAAGTTTTGGAGAGGCAGAGATGATTTTGAATTTCGCGGAAATTAATTTGTCATAATTTTCTTGTAATTGACTTTTGTGACGAATTTCGCTTTGAAAGTTTTCGGATATTTTTTACATTCTTCTGTTTTTTTCATGAACACTTAATATTATGGATTAGTCATACATATGTCAGAACTTTATCCCTACTTAAAAAAACATTCTTTTTAAAAATATTTTTTTCTTCAAAAAAATTCATCAACTCTTTAATTTTTATTTATCTCATCATTAAAGTCTAAAATAAAGCGAGAAAAAATTTTTGAATTCTTAATTTAATAGAGGAAGCGATATGGCAGCGAGAGCTTGACGATTCCGCAGCGACATGTTGACGAGGTCGCAGCAAGAAGCCTTGACCATATCGCTTGCGGCATGCTGCGATATAGTCATTTAATTTGGGTATGTGCGTCAGATGATGCATTTTTCACACGCAAAATTAGAACTTTCTTTTTCGTAAAGGGCTCGGCTCTCGGTGAACCTGACGCGCTCCGGACGTTTCTCAGCATTTCGAGGTGTCACAAAGCGCTGAACTCGCTGAAGGGATCACTAGAAACGCTCAGAAACATCCGCGGTCAGGTCTGTGCGGTTGACCGTGCTTTGGGCGTCATTTCTGAGAAAGAGCCTGCGCAGGCTTGAGCCAGGCCAGGCTTTGAATAAAAAAAAAAAATTAATTTTGATCAAAAATTTTTTAACTAAAAATAATTTTCACTTGTAAAATCATAGATTCTGTTGAACTGCGAGGGAAAAAATGAACAAAATTATGACTTTTGCCGTAAAAATTCTTGATATTCGACTTGAACGAAGGTTGAGCTTTTTGGTCAGAGCCATTTATGCTTGAGGCCTCCTTTAGGCCGGGCAGGACTTAAAAAAGGGTCGGAGCCCGATAGGCTGGCGGGCCGACCCTCGTACAAGCCTGACCGAGGTCCGAGTCAGACAGTTCTCAATGGAGCAAGCTTTGCTATACGCGTAAAAGTTTTGCGAGAAAGAAACATAAATCCAGTATTCAATTAAAGATAACATTACATAAATATTTTTTTATATATCTTGCTGTGATTTTCGAAAAAAAAAGAACTAGCAAAATTTTTACGTCATCTACTGAAGTTATGAAGTGTCCCGCTCAGATTATACGACTTTGAAAAACATTAGCAAACTATCCCGTTGAAAAATTCGTGTTCTGAATATTCTTTTTTTTGTAAAAATGTGGAACTATCGCAAAATCACTTGTTAATGTCGTTTCGTTTTCAGCGAACTTTACTAGGAACCTCTATTGGCAAATATATTTTTCATTCTGGAGGAATGATAGGATATCCTATCGTGTTCCGTTGTTGCGAGTGCACTGTAGAAGAACGTGAGTTTCCTTTTCGAAAAAATTCGGAAATTGGAATGGTTTTCAGCGAATTTGGAACATCTTGAAAGTCACATTTGGAGCCGACATGTGAAAAAATTCCCGTTCAATTGCGCATTGTGTGATTATCCGGCCATGAACTACGACTCTCTCGCACATCACTTCGCAACTCAACATCCGTTCAACGTGGTTAACTAATTTTTTTTTAAAATTAATTTTCAAAACTTCAAAGTTAAATTCTCTATGTATCAAAATAACATTTGCAGAACATCGAGTTCAAACGGAGAATAGAAGACGAGAAAAGGTTACGAGAGATGATTGCCGAATCGATTACCGTGCAAATTTTCGAAGGAGAAGATGTTCATTCCGAAGAGCCACCGTTCTATCCAGATGTAAGTTGCGACATTAAGATCGAAAATTTTAGCCTCTGAAACTGTAGGATCTCCAAATTCATCAGTTAAAATTAATCAAAACGTTTATATGTTTGAAAAAATGTACTGTAAAATTTTTTCAGACAGGAGAAGACAATGTTGCAAGTGAATGTGCAATCCACATTGACGCCCCGAACGTAAGTATTCATTGAAGTTAATTTTTTTCTAAATTAATTTTTTTCTGGTTTAGGATGTCGGAATGTCTCCCAGGAATTTTTCGCCTATAGTAATGATGCCGACGGACTGTGGCCAGTACAAGTTGAGTTTCTCTTTTTTCGAAAGTTTTCTCTATCAAACATAAAATATCAAAAACGATTATTGCTGTGAAATCATGAATGAAGGCATTTTTATTTTTCGCTCACGGACAGGTTCTGTGGCGTGTAGAAGAGTTGCACTCAAGAGATTTGCATAAGAAAAATCAAGTGGAATTTTTTGGAAGGTACAACTTTTTTTTAATGGTAGAGTATCTAGGAGTGTATGGAAAATTATAAAAATACCTTGATTAAGTTTTGAAAACACTAAAAAAATAGCAGTTTTTTCCGTAAACTTTTTTAACAGATAAAGTCCAAACGACCTCAAAAAGGCCTCAAAAAGTAGAGCCTAAAGCTCTTTTTGGATTCCTGAAAAGGAGTGTCTCGGAATCTTTTTTTTTCCTCCTCCTTTTTTTCAACCTCCTTAAAAGGTCCTTTTTCAAAAAAAGGGATTTTGAGGCCTTTAATAGACCTTTTAGACCTTGCCCGTCCTTGAAAAAAAAAAACTTCTTTTTCAAAAATTTTGAAAAATTCCGCAATATTCTTCCGTTCAACTCTGGCGTGTAGGGAGAGAACCAGGAAATCATGAAATCAATTTAGTTTTTGTTGTTCTTTTTAGGAAATCGTTGAGGCTGAGGAACATGTTAATCAGTTTTCGCTAATAGAAGATGATCTACTCGAAGAGGAACAGGAAGAAGAAGAGGAAGAGGAAGAAGATATTGAGCAGGATGAAAGCATAGAATACGTCGACGAAGAAGGCAATCCCGTGTACATTGAGCATGACCTTTGCGACGAAGACTATGTCAGAATCTATTAAGAAATAAGATGGTGAAGAATTTTTCAGTCGAATCATCAGGTGCGAGTACTACGGAACCGTCGGCTACAGAAGACGATAAACAACGTGGCCCTTGGAGACGTTCCTGGGACCTCCAAAAATACATTGTATTTATCCCTTGACGATACGGATGCGAAGTCGAAGAAACGAGATGAACGTTACAGCTTCGCCTGCGACGTTTGCGGCAAAATGATCAAGGTTTTCTTTCCGATTTCACGCAAAAATTGGAACTGCGTTCGCACATTACAGCTTTTGCTTTTTCAACCATTTTTGCAAACTTGTCGAAGAGATCTTTTCCATTTTTGGTCGCGTCATTTTTAAAAAACATGCATGAAAACAAAAGAAAATATAATAATCTATGAGAAAACTCTGTAGCGCGAAAAGACGGCGTCCGTCTGTGTTTACTAGAGAAAGTTTTTACTATTTTAAGCTTTGAAGCGTCTCAAATCAAAAACCAATCTATGGCGAGGAAAAATCGTAGTACTTCTGACCAAACATCTTCCAGTTTTTGAGAGAACTAAGAAGAAAAGCGACTGATTTGAAAAAAGAAAAGCCTTGCGAACACTATCAAGCCTTTTTTCAGTACTATTCGAAACTGATTGAACACAAACGGTCTCACGACGGCGAGCGCCCTTTCGCTTGCATGTACTGTCCTGCTAGATTCACTCAGAACGGCGCTCTAAAATGTCATATTCGATTACATACCGGTACATTCTTTTTCAACTTATATCCATATATTCATCTCACATCGCCCCGATTTCTGTGATATTTCAAGGCGAGCGACCTTACCCATGCACATGGGAGTGTGGAAAGTCATTTGCTTCCTCTTCTGCGCGAGCTTTACACGAAAAAACGCACAGGTTATTTTTTTGAAAAATTTTTTTCTCTTTTTCCTTTTCAGTGGCGAACGGTCTTTCATGTGCGTTTTTATGCGGGAAAGCTTTCACGAAAAAAATTCTCACTGCAATCGGCATCTCAAGGTTCGTATCATCCTTTACTTCTTGAGATGATTTTTTTGGAAAGAAAAATGTTTTTAAACTAGATAGACTTGGCTCAAGACTTATTATAAAGTATCTTTTTAGTGAGCTTTTATTCCTATGCAAAGTCAAGCGGAGTTTTCGAATATCAGAGGCTCCACTTTCAAGGAAAAATCAGTTTTTGCCAGCTTTTCTAGCTCAGGTTCTTTGAAGTTCATAGAAATTTCAGATACGTTCAAAAAGTTGAAAAGCTTGTAAAAAACGTTCAGAGGATGTCTTTTTTGTATTTCCGAGTTTCTACATTTTTCGCTCGTTTTCTGACTTGCCGGAATATAAAAAAGTTTTTTTGTCAATTCAGTGATGCCTTACAGAAGAGGTTTTCTGTTTCATAAGAGTGGAATGTCTCTAAATTGGCTGATGAATTAACTTTCATTTTAGAGAAACTATTTTCTTGATGTATCAATATGAACATGACCAAGTTTGAAAAAAAAAAACTGGGTCTTTGAAGTTTATATCTTTTTAGAAAACATATTTTTTAATAGCCAAAAACATGAAGAAAGTTCTTCAAGCACGTTAAGATCAATGTTTTTTGTCAATTTTGAGAAGATTTCTTCTTATAATTTTCCAGACTGTTCTATTTTCAGAACGTGCACGCTCGAGAAATAGCGATAGGTCGAATAAACATTCCGATAGGGCTGGAAGCCGTGGGCGACGGCTGCTCAGACCGCCTCCGTGAGCTCGTCAACTCCGTCATAGGTCCCGAAGAATCCCCACAGACTTCCGAATCCAACTTTCAGATGATGTACGAGAAGACCGTCAGGCGCGGGAAAACGAGAACGTCGTCTTCAACGGTAGGAAATCCTACTTCATTTTATTTATTTTCCACCGTCGCCCAGATTCTTTCTTGAATTATTCACTAGTCGCACCGCGTTCCGAATTTATTTTGGATGATAAATGCGTGAAGAGTAGGATAAATAGATTTTTTTTTTCGATTCGGAATCCCTTTAGAAAATTTTGGTTTTTTTTTTTGGAAATGATGATGAAAATTGACTTGCAGGAGGTGTTTCCTGAAATTTCCCCGCGTCGTCTACACTTGAACGGTCCAGATTTCTATGTCCTTTTCATCGATTTCTGAAATGGAAAAATAATAAACGTTTGCCATTCTTTTTACACTACATGTTTAGGCAGAGGTTTTTCTGAATGCAGAGAAAGAAAATCATCAAATTTCACTGGGAAAAAGATCCCTTTTTAAAGAAACTTCGATTTCATTAAATCGCACTGGAAGACTGCAATCTTGAGCTTCCTTTTCCTGGGCAATGGAAACTTGCTCGATGATTCGAAAAAGAAAATAATGAATGATCTCAAAGTTTATTCACCGTGTGCTCGCTGACTAGGAGACAGGTTGAGATGTACTTCGCAGAGCTTTTTTCGTAGGTTCTGTTCTGAAAGTCGTCAGAAAGAAAAATATCTGTCAAACACGATTGAGCTTTGAGAAAAACCTGGTGTCAAACATGTGCTGGAAAAACTCGAAAACTATTACTTATCAGACGAATTTCATTTCTGAACAACACGAAAAAAATTTCGGAAAAGATAGTTTTCAACGTTTTTGCAGCACTCATTTTTCCCATTTCCCTAACGAAAAACGTCGTTTCACTTTTTTTTTTTGGGATTTGCTTGAAAATTGACCAGGACACTCCTGGATGTACCAGATGAAGGTAATGAAAAGCCTAAACCTGCAAAACACTCTAGTTTTTGAATGATGAGGACACAAAGTACCCTGGAAATCGTCGAAACTGACAAACCTAGAAAGTTTGTAGTTTCAACGAAGATCAAAGATCCGACCATTGTCGAAACCCAGCCCGCGGCGCCTTCTTCCGTGCCTGAGGCAAATGACATGGAACAATAGGATCTCGTCACTACCGCGCTTTCCGATGCCGTTTTGCCCTACCAGTCCTCCCCCCACACTCACCTACCCACCAGCCGTGGACCCGTTTGTGATCCTCCTCCTTTTTTTCTTTATTTTTCTACCCCACACACGGTTGGTTACGGTGAGTCTGAGTCCTTCATGGTGACTCCGTCGATTTCGCGGCCCGAACGTTTTCCTCTTGCTATTTTGCCTCAAATTCCTGTAAATACTAATGACTCTAATTTCAATGTTATTCCTAATGTAAATATCCCTAATACTTATGTCAAATTGACTAACTCTTTTTGTAAAAAAACGTCTAAACCATTTGATTCACTAACATCTGATCAGAATAACTTCAACAACCTCAAATGGCTTCTTATTAATGCTCGATCAATTAGATCTCTTTCTAAGTTTAAAATTTTGATAACTTACTTGGATCTTGAGAATTTTGACCTTTATTTCGTCTCTGAATCGTTTTTGAACAACTCGTTCGTCGATTCTTTGCTAACCAATGATTTTTACTTCCATATTCGATGTGATCAACGTCCTGAGCACGACAAGAAATCGGGAGGAGGCGTGTTGGTTCTCTACAGGAAAAGTTTGAAAATCATCGAGCTGGATGCCAGGTTGGACGATTTTTACTTGAAACATTACTGCGAAATAATTTCTTTTGACCTAATTTGCCCAGGATATAAATTTCGTTTCAATCTAATCTGTAGAGCACCGGACAGTAGCAGCGAGTACACAAAAATTCTTATAGAAAGTTTGTCTCTTCTTCTTGGATCTTCTAAAAACATTGTTCTTGGTGACCTTAATCTTCCTAACATCTCCTGGAATATGATAATGCTAGTCATACTAACCAAATGTTTCAGTTTGCTTCAAGCTTCAACCTAGAGCAATTAATCGATTTCCCAACTAGATTTTCTTCGAGTGGTACTAACACCATCCTTGATGTCTTACTCACGGATTGCAATCCCTTTTTGTCCTCAATCTTACCTGTAAACCCTCCGCTACCGATCACATAGGAGTTTCCTTTCTTTTGAAAAGTGACCCTCATCGTTCTATTAACACAGTCAGACCTAGAAAAAATTACCGCAAAGGTAATTATATTGCTATCAATAATGCTTTATTCTCCTACAATTGGCCCAGACAATTTTCTTTCTTTTCTTCCTTTGAAAACAAATACCAGCATTTCTGTAATACTTTCAATGAACTAATTGATCAATTTTGTCCTTCCAATCCTCCTTTCCGACCTAATCGCTCTCGTTGTAGTATAAGAAGTCTCATTAGAAACAAAGCTGGCCTGAGAAGACAAGGGCTGCTTACTTTCACCCAGAGATCTAGGTTCAACTCCTCGCTTTCTCGTCTCAAAAATAGGGTTAAGCTCCTGCTCAAACGCAATGAACTTGATGTTGTTCGTTCTGGAAATCCTTCATCTGTAATTAAATGTTTCTAAAAAACTTAAACTGAAACCAACCATACCTCATTTAGAGCACAAAGGCGCTTATTGTATATCCAACATTGATAAGTCATCTGCCTTTCTTGACGTTTTTTCTACTAACCGCAACTCAAAAAATTTCGAAATTCCTTGTATTTTTCCAACCGGCAAACCATTTTCTGTTCATCCCGACTTTTCTCCTCTCAACATTCATAAATTCATTTCTAAATTGGCTCCCAAAACTGGCTTCTCATCTGATCTCATCTGATCTCATGAATTTCTATGTTTTTAAACAGTGTAGAGATACCCTTTCTGTTCCGCTGTCAATTCTCTTCACAGATTCATACTTCTCTTGTGTTGTTCCTCAATCCTGGAAACTTTCTCACATTGTTCCAATTCATAAAAAAGGCAAAAAGTCTGATCCCGAAAATTATAGACCCATAAGTCTCACTCATCTTCTCGCAAGACTCATGGAGCGAACAATTGCCACCCACATTAAATCTAGCTTCAAACTCAAATTTTCTCCTCGTCAGTTTGGCTTCCTCAACAATCGAAGTTGTACTCTTGCTCTCCTCGACTCTGTTACAAACTGGAAACTTTCTATTAGTAGGGGATTACCAATCGATGTCGTTTATTTTGATTTCATGAAAGCTTTTGATTATGTCCCACACAACCTTCTTATTGCCAAACTAGAAACTTTCGGATTCCATACTACCATGGTCAAATGGTTTAAAACTTTGCTCTCTGGCCGCACATCTAGAGTTTTAATTGATGGCCTAGCTTCTGCTGATAGCTTCAACGTGGTCTCAGGAGTCTTGCAAGGCACTGTCACTGGCCCTCTTCTTTTCCTGATTTTTGTCAACGACCTACCAGATATCTTCGACTCTTCCGTTACTTCATATTTGTTCGCCGATGACTTGAAAATTTCTTCCGATAACCCTGATGCTATCCAAGACAGTATAAATAGATTGCTCGATTGGTCTAAAACTTGGGGCCTCCCAGTTGCGGCCAATAAAACTGTTGTTCTTCATCTAGGCAGGAACAATCCTGAACATGTTTACAATGTTAATGGCTCACCTATTCGATCTGAAACTGTTGTCAGAGACCTCGGTCTCCTTATCGATAAAAATTTGTGTTTCAGCCCTCACATTAATCATGTAGTCAACATTGCCACTCTCAAATCTAAACAGCTGCTCAAAGCTTTTGCTCACTTGAACATCCAGCAGTATAATTTACTATTCAACATGTACGCTAGACCCTATCTTGACTATTGCTCTGAAATCTTCTCACCGCCTATAAATTCAGAACTGTCCGTGCTACTTGAAAAACCTTACCGTCATTTTACTAGGCAAGTTTTCATGATACGTAATAAATCCTTTGACACATACTCCCATCGCCTTGATGTACTCGGTTCTACTCACGTTTTCCGTAGGAGAACTTCTATTGCTCTAGTAACTCTTCAAAAAATCGTCCTGGGCATTTACCACTTTCCTAGCGCAGAAAAGTTTTTCAGTAGAAGTCGTTCACCTCGGTATCCTTTTCGTTTGATTCAGACTGGTCCCAGATTTAATAGTTTTTTTAGCACTGTCATTCCTCTTTGGAATAGACTCTGCTCAAGATTCAACCCTAACACGTCTACCACCCGTTTCAGAAAGTTTCTCGACTCGCTAAGCAACGAAGAACTCTTTTCCAACATTCCCTTACGTCTACTGTGATCAAAAATCCTACTACGTGTCCTATTCTCTATACCGGTAAATTCGCTCGTGAGGGCGTATTAAAACCGGTCCTAATTTCACTCTAATATAATTCTTGCTCAAGCTATGTATCTTTATTTGTAGTTCATTTTTGTTTTTATGTACCAGAGTAAAATAAATATTCAAATATTCAAAAAGTATCAAAGTTGCCTATTTTTTTAATAATATGTATTTTTGCCGTTCTAGCGCACCTTTTTCGACCATCCTCAATTTTTCTCATTTTTTTAAGCCATTTTTAAGACTTATTTTTTTAACATAAACAAGTCTTAACTCTTTAAAAATGTGTCATTTTCAACAATTTTTCAAAAAAATGGTAAAAAAAGGTCGAAATGCGCTACCTTAAAAAAATGTGGTCGAAATCCAGTGGTCGAAATGGTCGAAATATTGCGTTAACATTTTGAATAAAAATAATGCTCAATAAATGAAATTTTTTAAAAATTTGAAACCACTAACGAATCTAGATCTCATGGAGCTCGCTAAAAAGCTGAAAATAAATAACTTCAGAGGAGATTCAATGCGAGATTTGCCGGATAAGATAAGTTCCCAGGAAGTAGAATTTAACTCCTTCACCTCTAGTTCTTATTTGCAGAGCTGCAAATGTGATGAAGAAGATAATTATGCAATTTTATCTGTCGCCAAATGTACAGGGTGACAAATAAATATTCAAACCGTTTTTTGTTTGATCGCTGCTTTTTGCACAAAGGACTGGCCTTTGAATTTTTTTGTTTATTTCGTTCATTCAGGCTCACTTATCATGTGTTTGAAGTTACAGCTCATACTTTTCAGTTTTCAGGTAATGGTGGCCCCATCTCTGTACCCTACCGCAATCATTGATTGTGTCAAAAGCTGAATGACGAACTCAGAGATCGGTAAAAAGGTGAAAGTGTCTCGTGTTCTCGTTTTTCGAACTGCACAACGCTATCGGCATCTCGGTACTTCAGATGACATCCAAAGAAGGGGATTTCCAGTCACCGTCACGACCCCAGAAGCACTCAAAGCCGTTCGAGAGAAAATCAGACGCACTCCGGAAGAAGCATGAGAAAGATGGCAAAAGAATACGAAATGAGTCGAGAATCGATGAGAACTATTGTCAAGGACAAGCTGAAGATGATTCCCTACCGTATGCAGAAAGGAGCCTTCCTCAATCAAAAAAACAAGACATTGCGCATGAAAAAGACTCGAAAGCTGCTCGCTGGCACGAAAGATGGCTCGCATCTGACGACGCTATTTACCGACGAGAAAATCTTCACTGTGGAGGCGAACAAGAACGGCCAAAATCATTGGATCATCGTTACTGACTATCAGAGTGCCTGTGAAAAAGAAAAAATTCTGAATAAAACTTCGCATCTGGCTTCCGTGATGGTTTTTGCCGGAATTACCGCTGACGACAAAACTCCGCTGAATTTTGTGGATTCTGGAGTCAAAGTGAACCAAGTATACTACTGGGAGTAGATTTTAAAGTTGGGGGTGTTGCCCTGAGCCAATTCTCACTACGGAAACCGACCATGGACCTTCCAGCAAGACGGCGCCCCCGCTCATCGTGCCAAAGGGACTCTAGAGTGGCCTCGCGCCAATTTTCCGAGTTCATCTCGGATGCTGATTGGCCTGCTTCCTCGCCCGACCTCAACCCGATGGACTATGCCGTGTGGATATATCTGACCGAGAAGGTCTCTTCTAAGAATTACCCAAGTATCAAAGCTCTGAAGACCGCCCTCATCAAGAAATGGGACGAAATCGACGACGACTACCTTCGTGCCGTGATCGATGCGTATCCGAAGAGACTGAAGGCCGTTATCAAAGCTAAAGGAAGACGTTTTGAAAACTATTCTCGAATTTTGTTTCTATATTGTATGAATAAAATTTGTTCCAAGTTTGGTGGTGTTTGGTTGACTTTTGAGAAAGTTATAACGTTTCAAACGCGTTTGAATATTTATTTGTCACCCTGTACCTCAAACTTGGGTAATTAAACCTTTATCTAACACGATAAGAATAATACAAGCGCAAAAATAAGACACGTATTGTACAGTGTGTGGAAGAAGAGAAATGAAAAGGGGAAAAAGGATAAAGGCGATGATGATTCATAAGAAAAAACATAAAAGAAATGTGTTTCTCTCGCCATCGGCGACATTATGAGGGTTCACATAAACAGGTGCAATAAGTTATGGACCGAAACCAAGAACAGTCAACCGGTTGCTCAGTCCGACTCGGTGGCGGACCCCTGAGGAGAATGCGAAGGCGATATCTCATCAAGTAGCTGAGTAAGCTCCAACTTGATTGTATCCAAAGCAGTGCGCTCGTCGGCGTTGGCAGCGGGCCCTACAATTAAAAAAATAAGTACATCTAAGTGAATTGAAAAAAATATTTTTAAAAAAATATTTAAATTTAAAATACCGATGTCAGTCAAGTCGGCCAATTGACACGCAGAGCCGATCTGATTCCTCAAACGCTTCATAACGTCGTGTCTCGAAGAGTGCTAAATAGCACGTGTTATGTCGGAAGGCTTTTTAGAAAAATCATACCTTATCGACATCAGGACGTCGAAGGTTGACATTGCGATGAATTCGCACTAAATTTTTTTACAAATTATTCTACATAATTTTTAGGAATTTGAAATGCTCTTGGGCAGGATTAAAATCCGTATGTATTTTTCAAAATTGTATAAAAATTTAGGTATAATAGCTAAAAATCTTTTATAACATTTTTTTGATTTAAAGCAAGAGGGTAAAATGCTGACGATGGGTCACCCTCTAAGCCGTCCATTTTTGGGACCCGAAACGGCTGCGCGACATAAAATATTATTATCTTTAAACCATCGGTATTTATACCCATAAAATATAACAAAATTAAAACATGCATTATACTTTTACTTTACTTTACTCATCCAACGACAACTGTATAATGAACATTTAACATTCACACCTATAGAATAAAACAAAAATCAAAACAAACATTATACTTTTAATTTCTCACACCTCTTCCAAAGGAGCTTCGATGGCCTCTTACGGAAACTTCGTCACGACGTTCATCCCGCGAATTACCACGACGTTCATCGGACCTCCTCTTTCCGTTTTTGACCGCCAAACTTTGATTTCCATCTGACCAACGACGCCGCTTCTTTCCTAAAGGAATTAATATTTATTTTTACTATCATAATTCATTTAACACACCTCCACTGCCTTCTCTCTCCTTATCCCCTGTGTTTCTTTCCTTCACAACACTTTTCCGGAGTCGAAAACTTTTTCAATCCAACGTTTCAAAAATTTCCTTTCCTATAATTAATTTATATATATAATTAATAATTAACTTCTTTAACTATATACCTCCCACCGGTGGTTTTCCAAACTTGGCAATTTCCTCGTCGGCCTTTCCCGCAAATCCGAGCTTTTGACCGTTGAATTCAACCGTAAATCCCCATTGCATAAAAATTCGATTCATTGTACGAATTCTCCGAGCATTGCTAGCTTGCTTCTAAATAACTCTTACTTAATAGTTTATGTAATTTTTATTGATTTAATTAATTTCTACTTACCTCTAACGAGTTTTGATATTCATCTGGGAAAAATTTAGGTAAATCAGCATATGGTACAGTCTTCATATTACTCTAAAAATTTAATTAACTCGTGACAATTCATACTCACCGTTATTCGTCTACCTTCCTTGGTAACGAATACGAAATCGATCCCTTTATTTAACTGATGACGCCTCACAGTCAAATCATCCGCAATCCCAAACTTACGTTGTACATCCCTATAAATTTAAAAAAATTTTTCTCATATTTCTCATTAGAATCCTATTACATGTAAACTCCCATGAATATGCTTTCATGCATTCTTTCCACGAATGACTTCGCAATCTCAATCCGTATCCATTTTTCGTTTATCCTAAGATTATTCAAAAATTTAATTAACTTCATTAGCAAACTTAACTTACACTAACTCCAAATCTTTTTCTCATTCAGTCTAGACAGATTGTTTCCATCACCTCTGGTTTTTGGATAACATCCTCATATGCCATTTGCGACAGCTTCATTGTTATAATTGGTATTGGGAAAGCCTTATTAGGCTTCCCCAACACAACACGTAACAAACTTCCTCTATCTATCGAAACTCTGAACCATAATAAAATCAAATTCTCTATAATTTTCTAATAACTTACTTTAGGTCATGCATAAATTCAAAAACACAGACTGAAGTCGGCTCCCCTTTAGGAACACGTAAATTTTTTTAATAACAAGTTGTAAAATAAAAAAAGTAAAATATATAACTCTAGCAAATAAAAATTTTTTTACTTTTTATCTTAACTATTCACGAAATAATTCCTTTTTCAATCATTTAATTCTAAATAAGATCTCGCTTACCGTATTAGCCATCTCATCCCTCTCCAGAGAAGACAATTGCATACGAATTTCTCCCAACTCTTCGCCGATATCCTTATCTCGAGAGTTTACCTGCGACACATTTGGCGTGCCTTCGAGCACCACAAGCTGATCCTCCAGCTCCATTTCTCTATAATACTATTATTTAATACAAATACAAATGAATATAAAAAAATGTATTAGCTTAAATAATTAGAAAATTCCTCTCAAACAACAAATAATCCCAAAAAAACCATTTATAATAATATTTCTAAAACTCACCACTCACACAATATCTGCATACACCACAATTAATACAGTAACCTTCTTCCATTCATACATATCAAATATATACCAATTCAAACATCGTAATTTTACATTTTTTTCATATACATAACCCTTCCATACATTCTTTTCCAAATTCTATGGACTTCGGGTCCAAACCTCGCCAAACTCTGTGGACTTCGGGTCCAAACCTTTTCCAAATTCTGTGGATTTCGGGTCCAAACCTCTCCAAATTCTGTGGATTTTCGGGTCCAAACCTCTCCAAATTCTGTGGATTTCGGGTCCAAACCTCTCCAAATTCTGTGGACTTCGGGTCCAAACCTCTCCAAAATTCTGTGGATTTCGGATCCAAACCTCTCCAAATTCTGTGGACTTCGGGTCCAAACCTCTCCAAACAAAACGGGTTGTTTAATCTATTTCTCAATTAATACATATCTTTTCAATAAAAGAGCACTCTCCTCGATGTGGTTTATACAAGGATAACTGTGGACAGCCGGAGTACAGTTATTCGCCACCGAGCGAACTCTATAAATGATGGTGGAAGACAGTCCTATTCCCCCGAAAAGCCGGGCGCCATTATGGTTCACGGCGAAAATACTTCGGCACTGTAGTCTGGAAATGCCCCCAGGCTATTTTGATTTAAAGGCAGCACACTCACAGAAACAGAACAAACAGCCCAACCAACCAACCAAAAAGATAATCCCTACCTCTTTGACTTCTCTGATACTCGTAAAGCTTTAAGCTACTTCACCAAAAAAAGATATAAAAAAACAAAAAAATATAAGTAACAACAATAGAAAAATTACTTCAAGAATTCACTTACGAAAAAAAGGAATTAGATGTAGTTCAAAATCTTGCTCATACTGCGATTTAATATATTTCTCTCACTTTATTTATAGCACAAGCACAGGATATCGCATCAACACTGTTAAATCAGCAAATGTTAATTGCAATTCCAAAAACTTGATTTACTGTCTCGAATGCCTAGATTGTAATAAGCAATATGTTGGAGAAACCAAACAAAAGCTTAAATCAAGGATATACCAACATCTTTATAGCATAAGAAACAACAAACTTCACACCTTTTTCTGTTCACATTTCGACAACATATCCCATGACAGACTTAACCCCCGCATAAAAGTATATATATTAGATAACATCAACAATGAAAATAATAGAATACGCCTAGATAAAGAAACTCACTGGATTCAAACTTTACATACGGCCTTTCCTTTCGGGTTTAATGATCAAATAAGCAAATTTGGCAACATTTCTAATATAACTGATATAATGTCTAATTCTAATTCTAGTAAACAAAACAAATCTCCTTACTTCCAAATCAAAATTTTAAAAAAACCTAACCATAAAAGACACAAGTCCTCATCAAAAGATAAAAATATCTCTAAATTAATCAACCATTCAGACATAATAAACATAACCAATAGTTGTAACACTAAAGATCTTCACACTTGTATTTTTGAAATTACTAAACATAGAAGATTCAGATCTCTTATAGAAACAATTAAAAGTGACACTAACTTTAAAAACGCTTGCACAGAAGAAACCAAATATTTTTATAAATGCCTGCTCCATTAGATTTCAACAAAAGTTTACAAGAAAACTCCAAAATACGCCAAACAACTTTGAAATCAATTTAAACTTTACTTATTCTGATGCACTGGAAAAAAATCCAACCTTAGTCATATTTTTTTAAAAAAACTCTTAAACGATAACTTGAAACAATACAATATGCTCGGGGATAACATCATCAAAAATCAATATGAGATATAAGTATCACAATCCAGTTAGCTCGAGAATCTTTAACTACAATTACTTCCTGAACAACTTGGACTCTCACAAACTTATTGATATACTCTCATCTGATTGCTCATGCCATCAATTTCCATTTCATCGCGATTCTCAACATTCCGGACACGTCATATCTGGTGATAAAGATTTAATTCAATGCCCTAAACTTAATAGAATCATTTCCGCTGGTACCAAATTTCGCTCCTACGCACATACTGATATCAATGTATACAACGCCGAATGTCTTTCTAACATTAGATCTATCATTAAAAAAAGTTAGACAACAAATTTAAACTTTATCCTTTAATCACCACAAAAAAATCAACTCCGATCTTACCTTTCTATTTGACAATCAAAGAAACATAATCATTAGAAAAAAACCAGAAATAATTCTGATTGCAAACTTCCTTACACTTCAATCAAAAAAAACTCCAAGAACATTTTATTATCACTAATACTGATAAAGCTTCAGCTAACTACAGCTTCACTTGCAAAAAACTATATTGCCAACTTCTATGTAAAGAGATGGGTGTTACAATTAACTATGCCAATAAATCTCTTGAGCTCGACAATAGCAACAAAACATATGAAAATTTCGGACAAAACTCGACTGTTATACTCGAACGCCACAAAAAAGAAATCAATGATCTTTTAGGCAATTTTTAGAATTATGAATCAAAATGAAAAAAATATGTTCTTCCTAAAAATTTACGGAATTCTAAATTACACAAAAAAACCCAACCAAGATTAGATTCATCTGTGGAGCATACAACAGCTCCATCAAACCTATTTCAGTCGTCCTGAAACATTTACTTTCTCATCTCAAAAAAACCACTTTCGTAACATTAATAACGTCATTGAAAATAGAAATAATATCTGTATCAACTGGTCAATAGATAATAGTCTTAAACTAATTCATCATTTTGATAAATTCAAAATCAGAAATAACACTTGTTTATACTCCGGCGATTTCAGCTCACTCTTTACTAACCTACCCCCACTCTGAAATACTTAATTCCATCAATAACATCTTAGATATTTGTTTTAGGAACGCAGGAATTGATGTTACTGGAGTGACTTTGACCAAAAACAGGAAAAAAACCTTTTTACTCTTATCCCAATAATAAAATTTATCCCAATAGTTTAACTTTCACTAAATCCCAGATTTCAAACATGGTTCAATTCGTACTGAGCAATAGTTTCGTCTCTTTCGCCGGATTCACCTTCAGACAAGTAAACGGAATACCGCAAGGCAACAACGCCTCTCCATTTATAGCAGATCTTACCTTAACGGCCATGGAATACAATTTTATAATTAACAATAAAATCCTTTTCGACAGACGCTTTTTCCACGCCGCCAGATACATGGATGACATATTCATAATTTACGATAAAAATAAATTAAACTTATCCCTAATCACCAACACACTATACCATAACTCATTGGAACTTAACCAAACCAATACGGAAACATATAAAACCCAATTTTTGGACTTAGATATTTCAATCGATGAACAAAAAATCTTAAGCAAATTATATAACAAAACGGATGACTATAATTTTCAAATAATCAGATACCCTCATCACGACAGTTATGTAGCTCGAAATATTGGTTTCAACACATTCACTAATGAAATTGTTAGATTCTCTAAATGCTGCGGTAGAATAGAAGACTTTATAGATAGGACTATCGATTGCATAAAAACTTTCATATTGAATCAATACAATTTAAACACCTTAATTAGAATTTTGAAAACAAAAAAACTTTAAATAGGACTAAATTCAAAAGAAAAAAATCGGATTTAGTTTTTGCAAAAAAATACACATTTCATTATAACTATCCCTTCTTCACTCTACATTCCAAATTTCAACCTCAATTTTTCTACCTTTATACTTTCAATATAGACTTCCACAAGAACATAAATTTAATCTACCTCTTCGTAACTTTTTGACCTCTGCCGACAACAATCGATATCGGATATGAATGACTACATTTCCCTTTTTTTCTCTTTTTCCTTTTTTTCTTCCCCCTTCATTTATCAGTTTTTCCCTTTTCAATTTTTCCAAACTTTATTAATTTAAAACTGCGCCTAGGTATAATAGCTAAAAAAATCTTTTATAACATTTTTTTGATTTAAAGCAAGAGGGTAAAATGCTGACGATGGGTCACCCTCTAAGCCGTCCATTTTTGGGACCCTGAAACGGCTGCGCGACATAAAAATATTATCATCTTTAAACCCTTTCTCCTCTAAGAAATTTCAGAAATCCTAAAACCTTTTTCATAGTAATGTCCTCCCTCATATGTATTTTCTCACCCTTCATATTGATCAAACACACTGAATTTCTCTACGTACCTGATGCGCGCGCAAGTTGAACATCGATTCTGTTGATGACAACCAACAAGCCATCGCACATGTTCATCACACTGCTCATTGGCGTTCTCTCGCTATGCCATCTAAATAGTTTGAAAGCATAAAAATTAGATAATAACACAACGTAATTTTTGAGAGAAATCAAAAACATATAAATAGTTCAAAAATGATAGGAAATTCAATTCTCACTTTTCTTGAAACACTCCCACGAGCGTACTATGAGTACTGCTAATCTCTCGTGCCTCGCTCTGAAATAAAAATAAAACATATATAGTAAAAGGGGCACAAAAATAGTTTAACTTACCGATGCCAAATGCGCCATGAGCAAACACCGGACGTTGCCTGTAAAGATTTTCAGTTAATTCACATTAGTAACCGTAGTTTAGGTGGCCAGCAAACTTAAACATTTCTAACAATAATTAGTTTATTCAGATACAGAAGAAAGAAAATGAATAGAGAAATGAACGGAGGAATAGAGAGAGAGGAGAGTTTACGCGAAATAAGAGAGAAAATAGGAATAAACTTTTAACGACCTCGAGAGTAATGTAAGGATAAAAGAACAACAATAACAGTTGAGTGATGTTGCAAGTACGGAAGAAAAGAAAGTCTTTGTATTCATAAAACACGGCGTTTTAAAAAGGGTGGACGTGAAGAGAAAAACTGGTAGGCGATAAAATGTGCCCTGATGAAAAAGTTCAAACGGCGGAGTACGGTAGGAGGAAGCAAGTTCGCGCCAGCGTACACTTCTTATCAGATAATTATTAACACGCTGTCTCTGTAATTCTCAAAAAGAGTCTCGAGCGTGCACGTTCTGAAAATAGAACAGTCTGGAAAATTATCAGGGGTCTCATAAAACCTAAAAATTTTTATTGACGTACTTTTAGAAATTTTTGACAAGGAAAAACTTGCTAAAACGCTTTTTGAATGTCTAGATGACCTCATAGACGCTACCTGCCCAAGCTTTTTTTAGACATTCAGAGAGCGTTTGAGCAAAAAATTCGTGGTCCACGCTGAGAAGCGAAGATGTGTGGTCCACGCTGAGAAGCGAAGATGGACCATCAAAGTATCAAAGTAAGTAAGTAAGAAGGTCATTTTACTTTTCGACTTGGAATTCTCTGAATTTTTTGCTCAAACGCTCTCTGAATGTCTAGATGAAGATCCATCATAGTCTCTTTCTGCGAAAACTTCTATTTTTTTAAATACTAATTTTTCAAACTTCGCCTTTAACGCAAAAATTGACTCCAGAAAAAGGTCATTCTACTTTGCGTCTTTGGATTCTCTACAAGTTTTCTCGAAAAATCTCTGAAGGTTTATTTGAAGATCCATCAAAGTTGCAACCCGCGCCAGCTTCTAGTTTTTGAGATGATTGATTCTGACGCTCGAAAAGTTAGCCTCAAAATTTATATTTGGCAACTTAAAAAATAATATTTCAAAAGCTAGAAGCGGGCAGGTAGCGTCTATGAGGTCATCTAGACATTCAAAGAGCGTTTGAGCAAGTTTTTCCTTGTCAAAAATTTCTAAAAGTACGCCAAGAAAAATTTTTAGGTTTTATGAGACCCCTGATAATTTTCCAGACTGTTCTATTTTCAGAACGTGCACGCTCGAGAAATAGCGATGGGTCGAATAAACATTCCGATAGGGCTGGAAGCCGTGGGCGACGGCTGCTCAGAACGACTCCGGGAACTCGTCAACTCCGTCATAGGTCCCGAAGAATCCCCACAGACTTCTGAATCCAACTTTCAGATGACGTACGAGAAGACCGTCAGGCGCGGGAAAACGAGAACGTCGTTTTCAACGGTAGGAAATCCTACTTCATTTTATTTATTTTCCACCGTCGCCCAGATTCTTCCTTGAATTATTCACTAGTCGCACCGCGTTCCGAATTTATTTTGGATGATAAATGCGTGAAGAGTAGGATAAATAGATTTTTTTTTTCGGAATCCCTTCGGAAAATCTACATTTTTGGAAATGAAGAAAAGTGACTTGCAGGAGGTGTTTCCTGAAAGTTCCTCGTCTGCACTTCGACGGTCCAGATTTCTATGTCCTTTTCGTCGATTTTTGAAATGGAAGAATAATAAACGTTTGCCATTTTTTTTTACACCGCAGGGTTAGGAAAACGTTTTTCTGAATGGAGAGAGAAAATCATCAAATTTCACTGGGAAAAAGACTCACTTTTTGAAGAAATATTAATTTCGTTAATACGGGAAGACGGCAATATCAAGCTACCTTGCCCTAAGGAATGAAACTTGCTCGATAATTTAAAAAAGGAAAAAATAAATCATGTCATAGTTCAATCACCGTTTGCTCGCTGTCTAGGAGACAGTTTGAGATGTACTTTGCAGAGCTTTTTTTGTAGGTTCTGTTCAGGTTAAATCACCAGGAACGAAAAATTTCTGTCAAGCACATTGAGCGCTAAGAAAAGCCTGGTGTCAAGTATGTGCTGAAAAAACTCAAAAACTACTCCTCATGGGAATTTTTTTTGAACCGGAATGAACCGTCGAGAAATTTCATTTCTGAACAACACGGAAAAAATTCATTCACCGAAAATTCCGGAAAAGATAGTTTTGAACGTTTTTACAGCACTTATTTTTCTCATTACCCTAACAAGGAAAGTCATTTTACTTTTCTGTTGGATTTTTTGAAAATTGACCAGGACACTCCTGGATGTACCAGATGAAGATAGTCAAAAGTCTAAACTTGCAAAACGTTCTAGTTTTTGAATTATGAGGGCTCAGTGCACCAAAATGGCCTGTTTTTCGGATTTTGAGCCCTCATTTCTGAAAAACTAAAAAAAAATTTGTGAAGGTTACGACCTCTAGTCTTTTTCTGGTACATCAAGGAGTGTTCTGGCAGATTTTCAAGAAAATCCCAACTGGAAAGTAAACTGACCTCCCGTAAGACGCTTGGCAGAAATATTTGGTGTTTGAAATCTTCTTTAGAGCTACCCAACCCAAAATTTAGAATCAAGTCTGAGAAATTTTAGCAAAATTTTGATTGTGCTTGGCACCTTTTTGGTTTCTTCACGAAAATTCATTTTTGGAAACTTTCGATGAGTTTTTTTGTGACTTCCGAAGGCCCAGAAAACGTTTGGTTAAATGTACAAATTTTAAGTATTTATAGTTCCATTCAAATATCTTTTAAGCAATGACAACCCTGAAAATCTGACGTCACCGTGTCAGATTCGAATGACCATAGCTCTCTCTCGCAAAATCTTAACGAGAGCAATGATAAACTTTGACTTTTTTCACTTGTACAGGGGTTGCGTGAGAACTTTGCGACCGCCGAGGGATCAATCATCCACGTTTTGTTCACACGCTAAGCGAATGACCGTGGGAAGCGGAAAAAAAGGCAATTTCCGAAGTGCACACCGAGTAACAAAAGGCTGGCTCGTCGAAGATACGGTTGCGGCCCGAGAAATCAAGAAGATGAATTTCGCCCACGCGCAATCTCGGCGTGGAGCTGCGGGCGGTCCTCCTTTTTCTGAATTATTCACGCTACTCACTTCGGGATATGAGTTCAATATCATTTCTCAGAGTTTCTTCCCTCCAACCGATCTATATAAGACTTCTGAGATAAATATAGACCGACCACGCCTTTTTTTTTCGAGATTAACTTCAAATTTGCAAAAAAATATGTTTTTTTCGATTTCATGTGTAGCTTGTGTTAAAGCTTTTTTGAGCTTGGTCCCTTGGTTTTTCTTACAATAGTTTTTTTATGTTAGGGTATCGTAAGAACACGTTGTTGCCCATAATTTGATGGGAAATTTCATCTATTTTTCCCTTCATTGTCAGAATTTTCTGTTCTAGATTCAGTTCCTAAACGATATTTAAAATTTTTCAGCCGAATTTGCAGATATATATATAACTTCTTCCTCTAGAGATTGTTATAAGAGTTGTTAAGAATCAAAAAATAAAAACGAAGAAAAAAGTTTTTCTACTGAATTTCGATACATTCAAACAATGAGATGCCGCTCTCAAATTCAGAGGTTTTGATCACTTTTCATCACTAGTTGGATTTTTGTAGAAAATCGTTTTTCCTCAGGGTATCTTGCCCCTAACCTTTGTAAAATAGTTTACCGTAGAAAATTGTCTTGCATTTGAAGAAGCCAATTCCATTAAAGTTGACATTCTCGGTCGTTTTTTTTTTCATATTTTACATTTAGTAATTAGAATTTTGAGTTCCGACAACCGAAATGCTGCGCTGGACGTCCGTTCGTCGGAAGCAACACAAACAGCTCCAAGGTTTCGTTTCCACTTCATTTACCACATCAAAATGAGCGTCTTTTCTTCCTGAACGCTTCAAAAATTGGTCCCTTTTTCAATCCTAAAGTAATCATCTTTTTTTTGAACGAATGCTCCATATTTTTCCGATTCGATTGCAAGGTAAGTCTGATTTTGTACCTACGAACCCTTTGAGTGTCCGTTATGGGTGCAAAAGGTTTTCATAAGTTGTTTCTAAACGGATGGCAACGATTTCCTGTTTACTCCTTTTTTCCGTCCTTTCTTCGACCTTTACCCACCCTTTTTGGACCCTTTTCAGAAAAAAAATTTTTAAATTGAGAATAATCTTTACCAGTTACTGTGTATGAACCAAAATGTGCTACAGTAATAAAATCAGAAATAATCCATGGCCGAGACTTTCAGCATCCTTTTTGAGTCTTTTTAGCCCACAAAGAAAGAAAGGCTCAATAATGGCCGCGAAACGGAACCCTGTTAGCGGCCATTTTGCACCCTTTTCCGCACTTCCGACTTTGGCAGTGCATGTATCGAGGCATAGACACACTCAGGCTCAAAGATTTCAAATTCAACACTAAAATATTGAACTTATTGTAAAGACAGTGCTAAAGAGGACCAACTAAAATGAAAAACGGTTATTCTTGAGATATGGTAAGAAGGAAGGCTCTACCGGGGCTGTCAGGGGCGCCCGATTTTCTGAAAATCGGCCAGAAAACTCCTTGATGTACCAGAAGAGGATTCTAGAAGTCGCAATCTGCACCACTTCCTAGTTTTCAAGAAAATAAACTTCAAAGTCAGAGAAAACGCTCAAAATCCATAAAAATAGGCTACTCTGAGTCCTTATTTCTCGAAAACTAGAATAATTTGCAGGATGAGACTATCAGGATCTTCTTCTGTTACCTCAAGGAGCTTTCTGGCCATCTTTCAGGAAAATCCCAACCGCAAAGTAAAATGATCTCCCTTGTGAGGTCGGCACAGCTTTTTTCTGTGCCTATTTCTGTACCTTTGGTATTTGAAGCATGTTTCTTCACTCAAAACAACGCGCTGTTTTGTTTCGTCGCGCTTTTTCTCACATCACTTTTGATCTTTTTACGTTTCTTTTTGTTGAATTCCCCTCAAAATGCTTTTTTTTTTCGACAATTTTCCGCTTCAAATTGAATTTTTTTACGGTCATTGGTGATTCAGGCAAATCTTGGGAGGGACTTGGAATTTTTTTTTTCTTGGAAGGCTTTTGGAAAGTTTCCAGCGTCGTCTTACTCTACAGAAGCCTTCCAGTAGGCCGAAATATTCTATAATATTTTCTACCTTCCAAGGAGCTTTCAACTACCTTTTGAACACCTTTGAAAACCTGCCAGTTTTCATTTACCTTCCAACTTCCTTCCGATCATCTTCCCCGGATTATCCTGAGTAAGAGTAACTGTCCATGAAAAGGTCTTCTCTCTTTCTTTTGAACTAGTACTTCAAACTAGACATTAATTTTAAATTCTAAAAAACTTAAAAAAGCGACAGGGCAGACCTACTCAGCAAAATTGGTTTTTAGACGATCAAAAATTAGTGAAGAAAAAGCCAGACAGGTATCGTTCTTTTGAAAAATGCGGACTTACGGAGTTAAACTTATGAACTTGTTTTAATAATAGCACCCTTGAAAAATGAACTTTTTACATCAAGGGTATTCTGATACGGTTTTTAATTTCTGCTGAAATCAAAGTAGTGAAAGAAAGCGACAGTTTAGAGTGGCTATTTCAAGATCTGGCCAAAAAAAAACTGAACTAAAAATTTTTTTTGGCGAAACTGAATTTCTTTGAATTACCAGAATCACTCTCGCTGTCTAGGATCTCTAATACTTCCACTCAGATTTATTAATCTTCAATTTTTCGGATTGGCATGCTGGAAAATTTGGTCACTTTTTTTCAAAGAGGCAATTTTTTTTGAAAAAAATTAATCCTTTTTTTCTGTTCTAAATGGTTTCAGTTTTCAAAATGCGTAGAATTCTCGATTGTGCCCAGGTTTTAGATTTCGAAAAAAACAAAATATTGGCGGCTCAAAATAAGAATTTTTATGTTTTTTTAAAAAAATAAATGTCATGTCAACCTTTTTTTAATTTGACCTGGAATCAAAAATTTATCTAGTGCAAAAAAAATAGATCATTAAGATTTAAGAGAATTTTTTTGGCGAAAATGGAAAAATTAAGAAAAAAATTAAATTTTTTTGTAAATATAATGGCCAGAATTTTTCATAAACTGACTTCGAAACTTGTCATATAATGAAGAAATAGGTATTCTAAAAACCGATAAAACCTTTGTAAATGCCGAAAAACTCTCGAATTTTAAAAACTTGAAAAAATAGTCGTTATCAAAAAGCGACCGAACCGACCGATTTTTAAAGCATGCCTTTTGGATTTCTAGGAAAAAGAATTTTTGGATGGTTCTTATTTTAGAATGACTGTTTCTTTTGAAAAAAAAAAATGAAACTGAGTTCCTCTGATGGCGAAAAAAAAAGATTATTATTTCGTAGTTCAATAATTTTTATAGAAACGAATACGGGTTGAAAATTATTGCCTGGAAGGTTCGAAAAAAAGACAAAAAAAGAGTGTTTTGTTCGAATTATATGTAGTGTTATCATCGTTGTATGAAAAACCATGTTTTTTCCTAACCCAGAGATCTAAATCTTTCTTTCAGCAAGGAGCTCCTAACTTTTTGTAAATAGAAAATTGATCGAAAACCAGTTTTTTTTCCGCGACTCGACGAATTAAAATCCATCGGCTTCTTCCTAGATCTCGAGATTTCGAGAAGCGGGGAAAAAAAAGACGATTCGCAATAAATGAAGAGGTAGCTGTGGGTAATTGATGAGGCTGGTTCATTTCCTGGGCGGCCGATTCCATTGGCCGCACATTTATCACTGGCCGGGCTCTTTTCGGTAACCATCCGTCCCTCTGAATCGCTGCCTCTCGTGTCTCATGAGCTTTCAATAATTTTTGTGGCCAAGCGGAGCTCAGGCGCCAAGTAAAGCCAAGGTAAATGATATACAAACAACGGCGAGCTGAGGTAAACAGAAGAGCGAGCCGCCTTTTTTTTTCTCCTCCAGAAGGAGCCGACGATGAGCCGACGTTCAGGTGAGGAGTCGTTGGGCAAGATCGAAATGCGTTCCGGCTGCGAGGAGTCGCTTTCCCGTCGCGCCAGTCGCAAGGCCAGTCGTCAGCTCAGCAACAAGAGCTTCAGAGGTTGGTGCCACATTTTCCCTTGATCCGTCATGTTTCTATCACTAAAATTTGTCAACAACCGTCGATAATTGACCAAAAAGCTTCACAATGGAGGTCGTTTGATAACTTCCTGAGAAATTGGAATGTTAAATGTACTTAGAAACTCCAGAGTGGACCCTATAGGGGCCACCTTGAGGGCTTTTGGTGGACCCTCTCGAGGGGCCACTGAAGCTTGCAAAAGTGGTTCCTATATGGGTTTTGGAGGTGTGATGATATTTTTCATAGTCAGCTTTTGAAAAAGAATATCCGAATCAGCGTATGAAACTTCTTGAATCCTGTTCTTAGGAACTCAGAGTTGTCTTTATAGGGATAACCTTAGTGGCCCATTGAGAGTCCCTTCAGGGACCACTTTACCAACCCCTATAGGGCCACAAGGGCTTGCAAAAGTGGTCCCTGTAGGGGAAATACTAGTCGATAATTCTTAAGAACTCTAAGCGAAGAAGTTGTTCCACGGGAAAAACTGAATTAAAAAGCGCTTTTTGGATGAAATTGAAAGACCCCTATAAGGACCACTTCAGTTTCAGGAGCTCAGGGGTCAGACCCTAAACCCCTATGAGAGTCACCTTGATTTCACCCCTATAGGAACCACTTTTTCAGCCTCTATAGGGTTGTCATGGCGAAAAAAAAGCTGTACAGTTTGAAAATTTTAGGGTTTTCTCTAACGATAAAGATCTAATTTTCAAAAAACTTCCGGAAGAAATTTTTTCAAAGACGAAAATTATTCAGAAATCCTGCGAAAATTCGAAACGGAGAAGATGATTTTTTTTCTGAAGAATCAGCGAAGTTTACAGGTCGTCCTGCGACTCCAGACTACCTGCCACTAGACCTGCCCCTGACTTTGTGCGTCTCGCAGAACGACGAACCCATCGCTTGTGAGTAAGGCTCATCTGCAACAGCTCGTCATCCATTCAAAGGATTCGCTCCAAAAATCGTTTTTTGGCTTATAAGTGTTAAAAAAAGGAGCCGTACAAGCGATTGCTCGAAATTTTGAGAAAGAATTGCGTCGTAAAGTTACTTTCGAACATTCTCGAAAAGAAAAACGTTTCTTTCTCCATCATCAAACCCATTTTTGAATTTTTTTGGTTTAGTTTGATACATATATTTCATTTCCTAGGTTTAGCACAGGTTTTATGTTTTTTTTGTCAGAACGGAGCTGTGAAAAAGAACCTAATGGAACCTTTCACGTATTTCTCCTTTATACCTGTGAATTTTACAGCTAGACTTTCAGAGAAAAAAAAAATTTTTTTTTTTGAGTTTGTGAACTTGTAATGCCGTGTTCAAAGTATCTCTGACTCTCCAAAATTTAGTTATCTTTCTCTTTCTCTGACGGCTATGTTGCATTTCGCGGAATCACTTTGAACACGGCATAAGGTTCCTAAAAAGCGTTTACAGTTAGATTGATATCAACCTAAAAGTTTATGATCAACTTGGACAAAAACCCAAGAAAAAGCTACTTCGGACAACATTGCAGCGTTGGGCGGCCTGACGCCGACGAAGGAGTCCCGCGTGGCGGCTCTCCGACGACGGAGTTCAATGGCTCGAGAACGCTGGGCGACCAAAATGGAGTTTCTACTGGCCGTGATCGGCTACGCCGTCGACCTCGGCAATATCTGGCGCTTCCCTTCCGTATGCTACAAACACGGCGGAGGTCTTCTATGTTTTACTACTAAAACTAATCTTTGTCATTTTTACATCGGAACATTCTAGATCATGTTTTTAATCGGAAATAGGTTAAAAATCCGAATAGAAAAAGTCGTGCTGTTCAGGCGCCTTCCTGATTCCGTACCTCGTGATGCTCCTCGTGGGCGGCCTTCCTATGTTCTACATGGAGCTGGTGATGGGACAGTTTCACAGAGCGGGCTGCATTAGCATATGGCGCAAGATTTGCCCTTTGTTCAAAGGTAAACCAACCTTACTGGGAAAACTTTTAGAGTTTTTTCATCCAGTATTCCGTCCAGTAACTCTGATAACTTTAAAACAAACAGATTGGACCAGTTATGATGATCCATTGAACCCTAAAGTGGCCACTAAAATTTTTAGTGGTCTAGTCTTAGCACTTAGACCTCTATAGTGGCCACTAGCTTTTAACCCCTTAATTGGCTACTAATTGGACTGCTATAGAGACCACAAAACCTCAAAAATCTATAGTGGCCACTAAAAATTTTTCCAGTAAAGACCAAAACTTCTATGGGATCTTTGAAAAGACAACGCAAATAAGGTCAAAATGCAGTTTTTCTTCTTGGGCCGATAACAAAAACTTTAATGTTCAGGAATCGGTTACGGTATTTGCTTTATCTGTACTTTCATCGCCTGCTTTTACAACGCCATCATCGCACACGCTGTTTATTTTGTTTTCAGTTCAATAGCGGTAAAAAGTCTCTCACAGGTTGACGATACAAAGTGTTGCAGTTAGAAGTGCCGTGGAAAAGTTGTAATAATTCCTGGAACACGCCGCTATGTTCCGATGACGTCAACGTCTCGATGAGCAAAACGGGTCAGAGGCTGAGCTCTCCCAGTGAGGAATACTACCTGTAGGAGTCTCCCGAGACTAAGAGCCACTCGACGTCTTCAGATACAACGTTCTCGAAAGCCAGAAGTCGACGGGGTTCGATGACTTGGGCGGTGTGAAACCGTCGATGGCGCTGTGTCTGGCTCTGGTCTTCACTCTCGTTTACTTTGCCTTATGGAAAGGGCCACAAAGCTCAGGAAAGGTGACTTTTACCTACCCGGGCAACGTCGGAATGGTGGATAATGGCCGCTAAAAGGGTGCAGAAAGGCAGCAAAAAGATTTCCTTTTCCGAGCCTTTTTTCTGGGATTTTAAAGGCTCAAGAAAGGGTGCAAAAAGGAGAGGTTGCAAAAAGGGTGCATAAAGGCCGATAAAATGGCGCAAAAAGGCAGCAAAAAAGGAACATTTTTATAGAGCCTTTTTCAACCCTTTTCGGCTTTGCCTATCATAGGCAAAGTCGGAATGACCCTTCACGGGCCCTTTGAGCGTCCGTTACGGATCCGTCTGTTTCCGGAAATTGTTCCTAAACGGTTTCCTTTTTACTGCCTTTTTGCGTCCTTTCATCGGCCTTCATCCACCCTTTTTGGACCCTTTTGAGAAATACAATTTTTTTTAAATTGAGAATAATCTTTACAAGTGACCGCGTATGAACCGAAATAAGCTACAGTAATAACATCGGGAATCATCAATAACAGAGACTTTCAGAACCTTTTTGAACCCCCACTCTTTCTTCACCCTTTTCGCGGCCTCTCCCTTTTTTCGCCCTTTTATGACCCTTTTTAACCCACCAAAAATGAAAGGCTCAATAAAGGCCGTAAAAAGGGACCCTTTTAGCGGCCATTTTGCAGTCACTCCCTTTTTGCACCCGTTTTCCGCACTTCCGACTTTGGCAGTGTATGTAAGGCTTTTCTTGAACCAAAATGACTTCAATTTTGAAAAGTTACATAATCGACTTCAAATGCGAACATCGAACTCAGTTTTCCAAATGACGTTCACATGAATATTCACTAAGCATGAATTATGAAAAAGTTTCAAGCTGCAAGATTCGAATTTTTGAAAGATGAGGAAATTCAGTAAGCTTGTAAGATTTAAAAAATTGAATGAATTCGGCAAATACACACAAAGGATCAATGAAATGGCCTTTTGGATCCAAATTTTTAAAAAATCGGTTTCTTTCATGATCAACGAAGTGAAAAGAAGTCCACAAAGTCAATTCATATGACCATTTTTCGCCCATTTTTCTACCCTTTTTGCTGCCGCTGCATTTTTTCAGCCTTCTCTCGCTTTCGACATTCCAGCCAAAGAAGAAAGGTTGGAAAAAGGCAGCAGAAATGACCCTTTTTGCTGCCGTTTTGCTGCTTTTTTGTAGCCTTTTCGCACCTTTTTCTACTCTTTCAGGCCGAGATTTTGGAGTATCTTCATACTATTTGTGTTAAATCGGATACTATGTTATCCAGATTTGCAAGTGCAGAATGTCCCAAATATCAAGTTTAAAAACCTTATTTGTTGTATTCATTAAAAGGCTAATTTTTAAAAACTGCGTCCTGAATATCCCAAAAGAAAAAAAGAAAGAGCCAATCAGATGGTCTGGGTGACTGCGACAGCGCCGTACTTCGTCCTCACGTGCCTCTTCATCCGTGGAATAACCCTTCCGGGAGCCGGAAAGGGCATCTACTACTACTTGACTCCCGATTTCAGCAAACTTTCTGATCCGACTGTAAGACCTTCGCAGCAAGCGATGCCTATTGTTTTGACAGGTCTGGTCGGCGGCGGCGACTCAGATTTTCTTCTCACTTGGACCTGGTTTCGGGGTCCTTCTCGCGTTGAGCAGTTATAACGACTTCAACAACAATTGCTACAGGTTTGTTTTAGAGCACAGCCTTGTCGAAGCACAATAGATGATCAAAACTATCAAACCGTTTTGAAAAGGAATTAGTCAGAATATTCGTGAAAAATCAATACTCATTGATACGCTTTTTTGTCAGCAGCCAGCGCAAATAAAAATTTCACTGGTTATTAAAAAGTTTCTTTTCAAATATAGTCAATCCCTCCCGACTTGCGGAGAAGTGGGTAAGACGCGCAGCGTGCGCGTATGCGGTTCTTGTAGTGCGCCGCAGTGCATGCACACGAAACACTACACTTTACGGAAAAAATATGAGCGGGGAGTTGTCAAAAAACGCCGTGTACCGCTAAGGAACTTTCTGTCGGAGAAGTTTACGAGTAATCTTTTTCCGACTCTTTCCTCGATAAACAGTTTGTTTTGAATCCTCCTATACGAATTAGGTAGTTGATTCATGATTTAAAAAAAACAAAGAAGTAGAAAAAAAAAATGCTAAAAAATGTTTTATAAACTGAAAAATATATGGAAAAAAAAGTCGGATAGGGATTCGTCGGAAACTTCTCCACCGGATAGTTCCCTAGCGATATGAAAAAATTGGATAAGTCGCCGTTCGAAAATTCATTGGCTTTTTTTTTCATACCACCTGAAATTTGAAGTCAAATTAGGAGTTGTAATAAAAGCACATCTTGGAGCAGAAGCCTAAAAGTATCAAAAAAAGGTCTTACAATGGAAAACTCAGAGATGCCGTTGTGACCACCACCATCAACTGTCTGACGTCGTTTTTCTCCGGTTTCGTCATTTTCTCGACACTCGGCTACATGTCGCAGTTGACGAACAAGGAGGTCCACGAGGTGAGTCTGGATTATGACAGTGAGACTCGACGTCTTCAGGTGGTGGGAGACCACGACGCCTCCCTCATCTTCATCGTCTATCCACAGGCGCTGGCCAGCATGAGCTACAGCAGCGTCTGGTCCTTCATCTTCTTCGTTATGCTCATCACTCTCGGCATCGACAGCACGGTTTCACATTTTTTTTACAATCGAGCAAATACCACCGGAATCAATTTATTTTAAAGCGTTACACATAGGCAAAATCGGAAAGGTTTTCATTAATTGTTCCTAAACGGGTGGCAACGGATTCCTTTTTACTGCCTTTTTTCGTCCTTTATCCACCCTTTTTGGAGCCTTTTTAGAAAAACAATATTTTCAAATTAAGAATAATCTCTACCAGTGACTGTGTATGAACCGAAATGTGTTACAGTAAGAAAACCGGAAATCATCGATGGCTGAGACTTTTAGCCTCCCTTTTTGAGGCCTTTCTATCCCAAAAAGTATGAAAGGCTCAATAAAGGCCGCAAAAAAAAAACGCGGAACCCTTTTAGCGACCATTTTGCACCCGTTTTCCTCACTTCCGACTTTGGCAGTGATTGAAAATCGAAGTTGAATTTTTCATTCTTTTATGATAGCGATTTTCAGTTCGCCGGAATCGAAGCGCTAATCACGGGTTTCTGTGACGAGTCACGGCTTCTGACGAAACATCGCAAATGGTTCGTTCTGGTCATCTGCATCGTCTACTACTTCGGCAGTTTCCCCGCAATCAGCTACGTAAGACTTTTCATCTTCTTGCCTGCCTCTCCACTTGATGCCGGTCCATCGTATACGAAATCATATAATTTTTTCTTTATTAGTCTCCCGCTTGGGACAAAAAGCGCCACGAAAACGTACGATTGCACTTTTTAGAATCTTGATGTCTGAAACAATCGATAAATTACTAGATTCTGCATATTTGCTTGGAATTTTTTTGAAAAATTCTAGAAAACCGCACACAGGATATAGTCGATTTTTTTTAGGGATTTTAGTTAGGGGCCCCTATAGGGGACTTGCTAGTCTATAATTTTTATGAACTTTAAGCGAAGAAGCACCTTAATTTCAACTCATTAGGGACCATTTTTTGGGCCCCTAACCCCTGTAGGGATCACTCTGGTATTCCTAAGAAAAGCCGCGTATGCAAGAAGTCACCATTGCCAATCTACTAAACCCTTTCAAGTCGAGAAGGATTTAGTAAAAAAAAAATCCAGATAAATTAGTCTTTTCTGAGCTGAGATCTTGGTTTATGATGAAGAGTGATTGGCGAAAAAAATTCCATCAGAAGTGAAACTAAAAATAAGAAGCTGTTAGAAATGTTCCCGAAATTGAGTTGGAACGACGAAAATAATTTTGCAGGGCGGTCAGTACATAATCCCTTTTCTGGATGACTACGGAGTCTCTTTATCGGTCCTGTTCATTGTCACGTGCGAGATGATCGCCGTCTGCTGGTTCTACGGCATTTCGGCCTTTAGCAACGACATCAAGTGGGTTCTCTTTCAGCCTTCTCTGACACGACTCATTTACAGAGCAATGCTTGGTTTCTACCCGGGGATTTATTGGCGTGTGTGCTGGACCTGCTGTCCCATTTTCATCAGCGTACGATCCATCAATTCAAGAATTGGGGGAAAATTTCGGAAAGTTGCAGATAATCTTCCTAATGACCGTCTACAACACGTCTTTCGCACCGCTGCAGCTCGCCGAGTACACGTATCCGACTTGGAGTGTCGCGCTGGGTTGGTCCTCGGAGTGTTCAGCGCATCTAAACCCTTTGCAGGATGGTTCTTGCGTTCTTTGTCCGTTTTGAGCGTGCCGATATGTGCTATCGTCATATTGTTTCAAGGAAAGGGCACCTTGATGGAGGTTAGAGCTTCTTTTCCTAAGAAGGTCGCCGGTTGTTGCAGAGGCTGCGATGGGCGACGACGCCGCAGCAGAGACGAGGCTCCGTGACGTCACTCGTCGCAGATCCCACCCAAATAATCGACAGTTCCTTGCTGGACCCGGTCCACACACTGACCCAAGTCTGAAATCGCCACCCGAACTGCTCCTTCGGTATCTGATTGATATTTGATCTCTCAGTGGTCACAGGATTTCAAAAATTATTTTTTATATAGAGAAAGGAGGGTTAAAATCCATAACCGATATGCCACATTTTTCAATTTTTTCAAGCTGGATATAACAAAATCCCAAAAGAGCAAGTAACCCCTATTTCGAATAAGACCATTTTTTTTTCTTTCATGTATCACTGTTTTCAGTTTTCTATGCACATTTCGAATCCATTACCATGACTTGCAAGGAAAATTTTGGAGATATGGCGAATTCTCTTCTGAAATTCCTTCTCACGTTCTTTTTAGATCTTCAAAATTAGTATTTGCATTGTTGACGTCTATGAATTTGCGAGTTCGAAAAAAATAGCAGGAAACGGAATTTCGAGAATAAAAGCCGTTTAACGTTTTCGGCTTAACTAGCAGGATAATAACTGTATTACAGAAAAGGCTTGCAATCGGCTTTTCGTTTTCTATCGATTTCACGGCGTAGCGAAATGGGTTGGAGACGAAAAAGTCGGCAAAAAAATTCTTGCCCTGTTCACTTCCTTCTTAAATTTATATCAGATCCTACTGCTCTAGAAAATGTTTAACTTATTTATTTTTCTCTTCACTACGTTGCTGAAGTATCATCAACATTATTGACATGATAATGAGGGATAAAATTAATATGAATAAATTTATTTTTGAATAATCATAATTAATAATTTCATGGAAAGAATCTACAATTAAAAAAATCAACTCCTCTCGAAACAGCATGATATACAAGTATAGTCCGCCCGCCGCGACTTGAAAGTTTTCGCGTGTCTGCGTCTCTCTGTTCCCTCACCGGCGAGTTCAGAGAAATATGAAAATAGCTTTTCAAAATAGGAGAGTCGCCGATGGACTATAAAAAGAATATTTTTTTAAGAGCCACGAGTTCTGATCCACTAAGAATAACTGCCGAGATAAACGCGAGGCACTGGCGGTACATTGACGAGCTCGCAAACATCTCGCTTTTTTTCTCGCGCCGGTTTCGCATTTGTCTGGGCGCGAGCTCGCATTTTTCTAGGCGCGAGCTCGCATTTCTCTCGCAATTTGAAAATTTCCGAAATGCAAGATAAATGCGAGATGGCGCCGAGAAAAATGCGAGGTCGCGCCGAGAGAAATGCGGGATTGCGCCTAGAAAAAAGCGACATTTTTGCGAGTTCGTCAATGTACCGCCACCGAGCTCGCGTTTATCTCGTCAGTTATTCTTAGTGTCACCGAAAAAAAGGCTTATGAAAAATGGGGAGTCCCTGGGATTATAACAAAATAAGTTAGATTTGTATTGGTTTCGGCTTAAATACAAACAAATTCCCAATAAAAAATCAGTAGTTGTATTATGAGAAGAGGCCATAAAAATGAGATTCATATCGGAAAAGAAAATGATAAATCTGGGAACGCAGAGCTTCTGACTATGGTTTAAAGACAGCATCAGCCACGAATGGAAAATATCGAATATTCGAACTATTTTGACGTGGAATGAATTTCACTTCTCGTCGCTCTAATGTTTCAAAAAACCGGCTTCAAAAGTAATCACAAGTAAAGGGGTTTGCTGCCGAGGGAACGGATGATCCAACGAACACACCTTTCGATATTGGTGCCTTCCAGAGCCGACACCGGGAGGACGGCCAAATCTGCGCGGTGCTCTTCGTCCTGCAGGATTGTCCTCACCTGAACTTCTCCAATGATTAAATTGAAAAGCCTTGAATATTTCAAAATGTTTGAAAAATCAGCCTAATTCAATTTTAAGGAGCACTTCGCGGTTGGGAATTACCTCAAAGATGGCAAAATAACTCCTTAATGTACAAGAGAAAGAATCTGAAGGTCTCAACCTGCACAACTTTCTAGTTTTCGAGAAATAAAGGCTCAAAGCCTATAAATGGGCTATTTACGGCATTTTAGGTGTTTTCTTTGGCTTTAAAGTGTCCTTTCTCGAATACTAAGAAAGTTGTGCAGATAGACCTCCAGGATCTTCATCTGATACATTAAGAAGTGTTTTGACCAATTTTCAGAAAATTCTCAACCGAAAAGTAAAATGAACATTCTTATTTCAGAATGAAAATGCGTTTCAGCTACTAAAATTACGTAAAATAATATTTTTTCTGAAAAAAATACCTCTGCGGCTGCGGCAGCGCCTTCCATCTCGCTCTTATTCACGGCTACAAGCACTGGAATCTCTTGCACGAATTCGTTGGACATGACTTCTTCTGAAGCAACAAAAGTTCTCTACCGAGGGAGGGAGTAATTGGAAGAAGCTTACTAAAAACGTGAGATATCGAAGAGAAGAGATCCCTCCTTGTCGCATCGACAACGAAAATGAGAGCGTTGGCATCCTCGAAGTAGGTCGGCCACAGTTCACGAAGACTTTCTTGTCCTCCCAGGTCCCAAAAGTTCAGACATGTGTTGTTCAGCACCACTTTTCCAACTGCAAAAACAAGCCTAGATGAATCCCTGATGTGTAAGAATTACTGTTGAGGCCCACTGTAGTGGTGATCTTTGCAGGGTTAAGCATGCCATAATCTTTAAGGAAATGTGACTTTGTCTGTTCCAAAAACGTCTGAAATCCAGTCATTCACATTAATTTTAGCTCGGTACATCGTTCAAGGCTTTCTATTTCTTGAACGATATAAAAAACTTGCTCACCGTTTTTCCAGCGTTGTCTAATCCAATAATAACGATAAAATAATCCTTCTTTTTGAAAAAAGTTTCCCATATCCCGGCAGACAACGTATACATAAGTTGAATTGAAACAGAAACCAAATTAAATTACTTCGACTTCGTTTAATCAAACAGTTTTTCTATTTTTAAAAAAAGTATATGAATTTCTTTCGATTGGAAATAAAAACCATTTCCAGCAAGTGCGCCCTGTTTCAAAAAGCCTGAGCTGGTTAGGAGTCCCTTAAGTAAAAAATAAACTTTTTTCATTTTTCTGCTGGCGTCTTTTTATAAAATGTCGTGTTCAAAGTCACTCCGAGAGTTTAAATAAAGATCGCCAAAGAGTGAAATGGATAACTTAATTTTGAAGTCCTAGATAGTTTTCATTTCGCGGAATTACTTTTGAACACGGCACGAATAATTTTATTTTCATTTTTTTACTAGAGACATTTCGTAACCTACATGTATGTTTGGTAATATTATATATTTATTTTTTTAATTGATTTATATTACCTCAATTTTTTTATATAATAAAGAACATTTGCAGACATGTTTTTTTCCATCTTTCCCTCGATCACGAAGTTTGCCTACATCCTAAATACTTTGGAGCGAATTTGAACGACACAATTCGTATGAAACTTTTCAATGAAGTGGAAGGGACGTGCACTGGAAAATATGGATTCGTTATTGCTGTCACAACTATTGATTCAATCGGTCACGGCATCATCCAACCAGGTTTTTTTCCGCTCCACTTATATTTCAAAAAATATAAAGTATTTGGTCTTCATGGATTTTTTTCAGGACGAGGATTTGTGATTTATCCAGTACGTTATAAAGCTATCGTATTCCGACCCTTCAAAGGCCAAGTTGTAGACGGCGTAGTAACTCAGGTTTATATTCGTTTTATTGCTCTCGAACTTTTCCATTATTCTCACTTACAGGTCAACAAAGTTGGTATTTTCTGCGACATCGGACCTTTGTCTTGCTTTATCTCAAGGCATTGCATTCCTCCAGACATGGAGTTCGATCCAAATGCCGAGAAGCCGTGTTACAAAAACAGCGATGACTCACAAGTCATTCGCAATGACGACGAAGTTCGAGTATGTATCTTTTTCTGTCTTTTTTCGTGGTTATCATTTTTCGATAACTATATCCGATTCAGGGCTGAAAAATGAATAGATTTGACTGCGAATTTCTAAAAAAATAATTTGGTGAAATCGCCACGTGTGTTCATAAGCCTTGGGAACAGACTCCTTTTTTTTTTTTTGATACATCTGCTTAAAGCCGATTCACGACTAGCTTGGGACGCTAGGAGAATGAAGCCTGTCTGCGCTCTCCACGAGCCAGGCACTTTCTCGTGCATTATCGTGTTAGACCCCTTTTTTTCATTATCGTGTCAGGACCCTTTTTCGATGGCTTAAGCCTGCCGTGAATCAGCTATATCTAAGTTCATTTTTGAAAATTATTCTCGCATTATTACCTTTCTTTGTGTTTCAGGTAAAGTTGATTGGAACGCGTGTCGATGCCAACGACATTTTCGCGATTGGAACCCTGATGGACGACTTTTTGGGATTGTGTCCGGCTGAATAACTTTTTGTTGTTGTTTTTTGTTGATTATGTATTTATATCTAACAAGATCTCATTTTATATTTTTTTTGGTTTGAGTTCATTGACCTGTTACACCGGGTGTAGTATTTGAAAATTTGTACCTTGCAACCAGATTTAATAAGTTCGAAAAGATGAACGTCGCGCATTGGCCAATGTTCCGGGAGATCCGGCAAATGGATATTCGGCAGGTGGTCTACCAGGTGGGAGTGTCATGATCACATTTAAACATTATCTGATTTATAGTTTTTGAACTTTGCGATGGTCGTCTCGTCGGCGTTGATGATCTGGAAAGGGCTGATGGTGTTGACCGGGGCCGAAAGTCCTGTTGTCGTCGTTCTTTCAGGTATCCGATCCCACCTCAACCTCAGTTCTCTGTTTTCAGGATCGATGGAGCCAGCTTTTTACCGTGGAGACCTGTTGCTGCTCACTAACGATTACGAGGATCCCATTCGAGTCGGCGACATCACGGTTTTCAAAATCGAGGGCCGTGATATCCCTATCGTCCACAGAACCATCAAGGTAAGATTAGGATCTTCTCTTTTTTATAGTTCTGACTACAGTAATAAGGGAAGCAAAAAAATATTAGACTGTGACTTTTCTAGGAAGGGGGTAGCCTTGATGCTTTTTCAGATTATTTTTTTCATTCAGAACAAAATCTAAAAAATTCTTCCAGTGGAAAAAAACGTCCAAAAATTAGCATAAAGTGGATTTTTTGTCATTTTTTTGTGGATTTTTTTGAGTTAATTCAAGAGGTCGACGCTCAATTCTATTTTTTTAAAGCGGTCAATGATATTAACACTAACCAACACCTCCAGAAAAATTCGAAAATATATTTCTGTAATTGTCTATCATCAGTATGGAAAACTTTAAATTGAGTCGTAAAATCTAAAGAATGCTTTTAGGTCCATGAAAAGTCGCCGTCTGATACGAAGTTCCTGACGAAAGGAGACAATAATCAGGTTTGTTATTCTTTTTGATAGTAAAATAGGAAAAGTATGGTCTTTTCAGGTAGATGACAGAGGCCTCTACGCGCCTGGACAGTACTGGTTGAACCGGAAAGACGTCGTCGGACGAACCAAGGGAATCCTGCCTTATGTCGGAATGGTGACCATCCTCATGAATGACTACCCCAAATTCAAATATGCGGTTCTCGCCTCTCTCGCCGCCTTTGTTATTCTTCATAGGGAAAAATGATCATGTTTTCCAAAGGTTATTCAACTTTATTGTTATACGGATTTTTTTTTTGGCTTGGTTATAACGTAATAATATTTCTCACCGCACGGTATTTATTTGACTTTCAATATTGGTTGGGTTACAAAAAATAAAACGAAAATAAACACTCGGTTGGTATTTTAGGCAATTTCTCACGCGGGGTTCACCAATGTACATTGCTTTACAAAAAAAAATCATAGGCGAATCGAGAAAGGGTATCGCGAGATCCTCTGAGGTATATCGCAGGCTCTGAAGTCTATCGATGGTACCTCGAGGATACCTCTGAGGGGTTAGAGCAAATTGAGAGCGACTTGAGAGAGACTCTGAAGTACCTCCGAAATGGCTCAGAAATAGTTAAAAGGTATGCTGGAGTTCTCCAAATGGACTTATTATGGGGGTCTTAACGATTTATTGTGAGAGGTATCTTTGTGGACACATTCTCGATTCGCCTGTGATGAAATTAAAATGAAAGTACACCGTACGGAAGTCCAAATTTAAAGTCGCACAACAACAAAAATACATAGTTAAAAAAACTGATATGAACATGAAAATCAGTTTACACGTTTGAAAGAAGTATTCAGTCCAGGTCGTCCAAAACAGACATGTTCGGCACGCGAGGCTGCAATATATTGTTTTGCAAACTATTTACTTTTTCGAGTTTTTAGATGGACAAAAAATTCAAAATGTCTTCACTGCCGCACATTCATACACATATCCAAATGAATATAATTTCACTTAAAAAAATTTTTTTCAAGTTTCTGAAAAAAAGTTTTTTTACAAACAAAACATCTCGAAATAGGTTTTTAGAATAGTATATCATTGTAAGAACAACAACAAAAAAATTACAATGAAAAGAAAGACAATTTCTTTTTTCAAATCAGATTTCAACTTTCTGCTAAAACCACTACGTCACCCATTCTAAAATTCGCTCGAAAATTAAAGTTTCTGTTGTTCAAAAGGTCCCTTGGTTTCAAAAAATCTCGAATATAACCCGTGTAATTTTTTTTTTAAAGAAACTTCAATTAATCCTGGACCTCCCTTTAGAAAATTGTCTTCAACGAATGTTTTTTTTCCAAAAAATCCACAATTTTTGCTGGTTTCTGAGACAAGACAGACGTCAGAACCGTCCAGTGGTACCATATTCAGATTAAGGTTCGACGTAATAGTTGAAAAAAAACTCCACTAAGACCCTAGTCTCGAAAAACTTCAGTTTGAAAGACCAGCCCAAATTTTAGTCGCAAAGCTATATTTTTCAGATTATTCAATTAAAAAAATCCAAAAGATAACGAAAAAATGGCAAAATTTTGAGTGTAATTATAATTTTGTGGAACGGAAAAAACCGTTTTTTGAAAAAATGGATGTTACTATAGTGGAGTTATAGTAATGTTTGTTCAAATTTTCCTAGATGAAAAATTTTTGGAAATATTTTATGAAACTTTCAAGCTTGTATAACCAAAATTGATAAGTAAGAACTAGTTACTTTACAAATGAAAAATTTTTGGGTAAAAATTCCCTGTGCCTTTTTTGATAGAGTTTAAATTTAAAATGAGGGATCGTACCCTATTTCTCCAGGCGATGACATCAACGGGTTGCCTGCAAACCGGGCAACTCGATTTCTGTTTCAACCATGGGTCGATGCATGGACGATGGAAGATGTGGTTGCAGTCGAGGCAAGCAACAGGCTCATCTGAAAACAATTGTATTATTTTCTCACACAAAAAAAAGAAAGTCTCAGTCGCTCAATATATGATTTTCGCACATATGATATTAGGGTTTACGAAAGGAAATGTCATTAGCTTAGGTTCAAATTGAAAAAATCAAATATGAATTGAAGAATTTTGATTTTTTTTTTCTTGGTTTTAGCCAAATATGTCAGCTTACCCAGCTTGAAGGTGTCAAAACATGTCGTGCACTGGACCCCATCGTCTACATGCTTCTGAGTGACCTGAAGAAAAGCCAATTGTTAAAGTTTGACAAAGCGAAGACGACCTTGGTCATCGGCAAGTACTGGTTGAGAACTTCTTCGGAAATTCCATGTGATGGCGTGCGGCCACCTTCCTCGAAGACGTGTGCGAAAAGCTGTTCCAGGTTGGGCCTTGTTCCGTCGCCGAAAAGTTCTCCAAAGTTGATTTGAAACCTGTAGATTTTCCGGTAAAGCCAAAACAAGAAAATCTGAACAGATACCAACATCTTTTACCAATTTTAAGTTAAGATTTCAATTTTTCGTGGAAAAAACCTTATGAGATCGTTTCAACTTTCTTATCTCCTTCTGAAGATCAAGAATTGTAATTTATTTTTGATCATCCAATGTGACATTACTGATAGAAGTAAACTTTTTAAAAAAACGGCCAAAAAGATCCGAAAAACGTTGGTTTTTTTATGAATTTTTTTCTTATTTTTTTCTAGTTTATTTTTTTCTTTTTATTACCTAGTATCTGTATTCTAAAAAGGTTTCCAAGTATCAGAAAAACTTTCCTCTTTACAAATACAATGATAAAAAAAGGTAAAAGGGATCCTTCAATTATCAAGCGATATGAAAAAAAAAAATCGGAAAAAGCCGAAAAAAATTCAGTACCCCCATCTCAACAGTAACGTTTTTTTTTGACAAATTCGACACTTCTTATTGCATAGCTCTCTTTTTTGACTGACTAAAAACATCTAATCATTTAAAACTTGAGGGATCTACACTCCGAAAAAAAAACTTTCTTACCCTTGACCTTGAAAATTCGGGTCGGTCGAGAAATCGAAATGAAGCTGAACATTGCCGGTCGACGCCGACTGTAATTGAACAAACTTTCAAATGGGAATTTTTGAAAAAAAGGAGGTTTATTTTTCTTATAACATTGAGATATATTGAAAATAACAGAAACTGACATTGATGATGGACTGGAACAGATCCATAACAGAAGGTTCGTCTCTGTTGACCCCCCGAGCCTGTGAAGGACGAGCAGCGTTCTGCTGAAACTTCCTCATTTCTGTTTGTTTGGACAAAGAGCACATGTGGCAGGTTTATACCAACGATTGTGGGAAATAAATTGGAAGCTATGTAAAATTTTTAGTTCAAAGGTAAGATCACAACTTCGAACATGCACAGGCAAATTCCAATTGACCTCAAAAAATGCCTCAAAAAACCTAAAGCTCCTTTTTGAGCTCCTAAATAGGTATCGGAAGCTTCTCGGAATCCCCTTTTTTCATCTTTTTTCCGCCTCCTTTTTTCTACCTCTTTAAAAGGTCCTTTTCAGAAAAAAGTCTAGAAAAGAAAATGTCTGTTTTTGAGGTTTTTTGGATTTTGCCCGTGCGGTACTTCGGAAAATAACGATTATACTTTTTCGATTCTATAATCACTTCGAAAAAGTTATTTTTTTCTTTTCATCTGAATTGAAAGATTAAAAATCAAGGTTATAAAGTTTATGTTAACAGATTTTTTTAGAAGAGTTTTTTTATGAAAAAAAGCGATATGCGAACAAAATTGATTATTTTTTTCATTACACATTAAAGAACTTGGCAATTTCTCATCAAATCACCATAAATGTTATCATCGATAACATTTTGAAGAAAACTTAAAATTTTTAATCAGGTCTTTCTTTTCCTAGAACGAAAAAAACGAACAGCGCTCTCAGGCATGGCAGCGAACAGATTCGCCACCCAATTCCTCACCCCCGCCATGGGCACGCCGACGGGGTTCTGGGGTCGGTTCAACAAAGTCGGAGAGTTCGAATTTGGGAGGCGGTTTTGGGGGGTTTCTGCTGCATTTTGCTGCAAAATGATCATGAATACTCAGAAAAAACCTATGAAGGGGAAAATATTTCAATAAAAAAACCAAAATACACCAGTTTGAAAACGATATGATGGAACGAACAAACCAACCTTGGAAGCGAAATCCAATTTTTTCGACTTTTATTTAGTCTTAACAAATTATTTGTGATAATATGCTTCTTGACATCAAAGATGAGAATTTAAGCAGAAATCATTATTTTTTTACTCCCTGTAGTCATCACCAGCACGCAACCTTTGTGCATTTGTGAGAAACTTAGAGTTTTTTTTTCTCAATCGTAGTCAGAACTAATTTGTTTTGTGATAGACATGGAAAGCAAGTTTTTTCAATAAGAAAACAATAAAAAGAAAGAGAAAACATACCTGAAGCGCAGGAGGCATTTCTTCAACAAAATCTCCGCCGCAAGAGCTACATATGAGATCCTAAAAATATATAAATGTAGTGAAAAAAAAGTCTGACCAACCGTATTTCTCAAAGTAACGGGACGTCGGCACTGATGACAGAAAAATGTGTCGGCCATCTTAAAAATACGTTTCCAAGTTTCTGGCGTTAGAAAGATATTCCAGTAGTACAAACTACTAGTAACAAGAAAAAAAAAAGTGAAGCTTTCAACTTTTTTTTTTAAAGTGGCATCCAATATGAGAAACAATAGAATCGAACAATAACAATGATTTTTCAGGTAACAGATGAGTAACAAAGAATATGTAGTAACAGAATAACAAACGAAAAAATCCGGAGACTTTCTTCAATTTTACTTCCTTCGACCGCCTCGTTTTGATTCATTTCTGTTTTTGCTCGTTCTTTGGCGATTGTTCAGAGTACGAATCCCGAGCACCGCGGATCTAAAGAAACTGATCTTGCTAAGGCAAAGTCAGAAGGACCCTTTGAGAGTCCGTTATGGATCAAAAGGTTTCCATTAACTGTTCTAAACGGGTGGCAATGGTTTACTTTTTACTGCCACTTTTTTCAGTCCTTTTATCGACCTTTATCCACCCTTTTTGGACCCTTTTGAGAAGCACAAAAAGTTTCACGTTGAGAATAATCTTTACCAGTGACTGAGTATGAACCAAAATGTACTACAGTGATAAAATCGCGAATCATCAATTTTTGAGACTTTCAGGAACCTTTTTGCTCTCTTTCTTCTTTTCGCAGCCTTTTTTCACCCTTTCTTGATTTTAGCGCACCAAGAAAGAAAGGCTCAATGAAGGCCGCAAAACGGAACCCTTTTAGCGACCATTTTGCACCCGTTTTCCGCACTTCCGACATTGGCAGTTCTTGCATTGTTTTTTTAAGCGTGAGTTGAAAAAGCACTTCTTGGAAATGAAAAAGGAACGTTAATTAGAAGAAAAATAATCTTTACTGCTAAAAAACTGAGCTTCCTAGTTTGAAATTTTCCTAAAAATAAAAACATTCGTTGCTCAAATTGAAATACTTTGCGCTAAATTTAAGGGAAAAAAAAATGATCTACTTTTTTTCGGCTCACTACTAAAATCTTTTTTTCGTGATATTGAACTGATTTGGCCGTTAAAAAACCTTGAATTGACGTCGTGCATAGAAAAGGGACCGTCGGCGAGAGGATCATTCCGCGACTTGGCCATCTGCATGTGCGGCATCGGCTGGTCTTCGAACAGTTGTTCATTGATCTGAACCCAGCTTCGTGAATATTTTGAATACCAGTAGGATTCACCGCGTGTTTACCACCTTTTGGTGCGGCCAGTGAATACTGAAGGCCACGTTTATTCGAAAGACGTTCCCAGTTGATGTGCAAAATCTGTTCTCCATTCTCATCGAGAGACACTGCACACTGAAAAAATTTTCCATAATTTTTCTAAAAATTTTTTTCTAAACCAAACCTTGTGAAGCATCTTGTGCCCGCATGAAGGACAGAAAACTTTGGTCATGACGGGTGTTGTGCTGTAGCAAGCTCTGCAGCGAAGCACAAATGTCCTGATCTTCCTTATGCGGTAGCCCGATAGAGAAATAAGCCCCAAGTGCATTGAAAGAAGCACGTTTTGTAAAGCGAAGTCCGTTGTTAGACACCCAACAGTGAGTTTTTCTTCTACCTGAAAACCATGTCTTTCAAAAAAAAAAACTTCGGTCAATCATTAAATCAAAAAAACCTCGAATCCGCCCAACTTTTTCAGCGCATTGTCAATATTATCTTGAGTTATCCATCCAGAATCATCATCACTGTCTTCTTCCTATAAATTCGAAAGCTCAGTTTGAAAAAAAAAAAGAAATTAGCTCACCGTTTTTTGTCCGCTGCTAGACTCTTCCTCTTCGTGTTCGGAAACTGTTTCCCCGACTTCTGCTTTCGCTGATTCCTTTTCTTTTTCTATTTGGGCCAAAATATCTTCATTCGATTCATTTTCCTTAAATTCTGGGTTTTCAAAACTTTCTGAAAATTTTATACCTCTTCGACACTTTTTTCTTTACAAAATTCTTCGTTCAGTTCATAAGTTAAAGCGATAACTTTAATGTCAACAACAGACAATGATTGGTAGTCACCAGTAATTTTCGAAGCATCCACGACTGAAAAACTGTTTGAAAAAAAAAAAATCAAACTCATAAAACCTTTTCGCAGAGAACTACTCGAAGGTTCGCGAAGAATAACCTCGAAAGGCAAAAGTTCAAAAACTTTTCTGGCTTTAGCTGAATGGAGTTCATCTTTGACTTGAGGCGGGGCGTAATATTTCTCTGAGAGGTGCTGCAAAAATTGAAAATAACAAATAAATCATATGAAAGATCAAAACATACATGAAGATTAACGTTGGCAATCAACGCTCCTGTATCCAGCACCAGGTGCTTCACAGGCTTCTCATTTTCTGAGAGCATTTTACAGCTGACAACCTTCTGTTTAACACTTTGAAAATAAGAAACAAAATAAGTTGCCGTTCAAAACCAGTGGGGAAATTGGAAGTTCTAGAAATAAAAGTTACGAAACATCAAAAAGCAGGAAAAAAATGAAGACGAAACTCCAGTTTACGCTCACATTTTGCCCGTCGCAAATTCAATGGCATTTTTAAACAATTTTTTTATCTATTAAAAATTTTTCAAAAAAATGGATTATTTATTGTGTTTAGCTGTTTACTAGGCTATCTCATTTTTTTATTCTAATTGGAAAGAATTCAAAAAAAATATTATCAAAGGAGCAGCCAGAAATTTTTGCAAAAAAAATTTTTCATCAAAATGGAATTTATTGTGAATTTTTTTATTTATTGATGGTGTGTTCTTAGGAGAAACGCAACATGCTTCAAAGCGAAAAATCGTGTTTATGGATGCGCCAAAGTTGCTCCAAAACAGTACTAATTTTGGTTTCGGAGCATTTTTTTTCGCGTTTCGAAGTAATTTTTTTTTGTCTGATGGACCCCACGAAAAATTCACAGAACGCTAGTTATCGAAGGTTTTGAGGTGGTTGCAAATACGTTTATTCAACTTTTTCTCTCTTCTTTGTTTGCTGGAAATGACCATCTCTCGTTAAACTGAACGTTTGTTTCTAAATTTCACTTTCTTCGTTGAATCGATAATTTTTTAAAATTATCTAAGTTTCTTTGTACTGAAGACAAAACGACAGGGCGATTTTAAATTTTTTTTTTTAAGGTGGTCTACTGGAGATTTCTCAGTCCCTCTAAATGTCCAGTGGGAAACGAAGAAATCCGTTGGGATTATCTCTTCCGCCGACAGTTAACGAGAACAGCGAGAGTGGAGACAACACTGTGGTTTTTTACTTTTTATAAAAATATTATTCGATCGACCTCATTTGAAGGAAGAGCCCTCAAATCTTGTACCACTCGATGAACAACTCAAAAAGCTAGGGCTCACAGAACCTCAAAAGCAACGACTTAACGAGTGGATTCAAGTGAAAGAAGCAATACAGGTAAGTCTATGAAAAAAGGAGATTTGAAAAATTATATTAATGAAGAATAGAAAAAAAAATTTCTAGAAACGCGTTTTAACTCTCTAGATTTAACTTGGGAAAAAAATTGAAAGAATTTTTCTGTAATTGAAGTTATTGGATACACATTTTCGGAAGATTTTTCTATATTTTCAGGTTAATTTTATTGTTCAACGCATTAAATTAAGAACGAAAATTTGTTTTCAGGAGCTCACTGAGGACGTTCTCGATAATCAAGGCGAGTTGGGTCATGGGAACGGAGGAGTTGTTCATAAAGTTAGTGTTTGCTGTGATAAACTTGTTTTATTTGGCCTCAGGTTTCGCATAAGAACAATGGGGTTGTTATGGCTCGGAAACTGGTGCACCTCGAGGTGAAACCCTCGGTGCGTCAGCAAATTGTCAAAGGTTCTGACATCATTTCTTCGTTCATTTTCTAATGCATTTTTTGAAGAACTCTCCGTTCTGCATAAATGCAACAGCCCGTACATTGTCGGCTTTTACGGGGCTTTCATTGACAACAACGACATCTCGATTTGCATGGAGTATATGGACGGACTCTCACTCGACATTGTAATGAAAAAGGTACAGTTCGTAGAATTTTTTATTTCTGCTTTTTTGGCGGTTTTTAATATCCGGGAGCAAGTCGGGCTGGCGGGCAGTGCTCACAGCTTCCTGGAGAGCCATTCTCACCTGAGGCTCCAGGCGCTCCTGCTTGTCCGGGAGGTCCTGGAGGTCCTCTCTGGCCTGAAAACAAAAAATATTAAGAAAGGGTTCCAAAATAGATTTTGGTCAAGCTGACTTGGGAAAATAAACTTTTTCAAGGCTTGGTATGCAATTATCAACTTAGTGCAAGGTTTGGGATAATTTATAGTAGAACCGAATTCGTAGTTTTTTTTTTCAACGGATAGAATCGAATACCGTGAAAAGCTTTTTTTCATCCCATTTTAAAAATTCAGATCAAATGTTCTGGAAGATCTCTGAATATGAGTAGAGCTAAAAAAAATTTCTCTTTACTAAAATATCGAAGAAAAACGGTTCAAAGTTTTATCAGCACGATTTTTCATGCTCCTTCTCGTTACCTTATAGCTCTTTGCAGATACTTAATTCTTTTTTTTTTGAGAATCTTTAGAAATATTCAGAGTGTGGGCTAGGTTTTTGATATATAATATTCGCAATTTTTCAGTCAGTTAACAAGAAAATTGTACGTTTATTTCTCAGCCAAAACTTTTAATAATTCGAACTCAAACTTATTCTCAATTAGTCAATAACTTGTTCTATGGGTATTTTTAATTGAACAAGATCTTTTAAGCTTTCATTCAAAGTTTTGTATCGTTGGAGTTTCTTTTTCTTTTTGTTACCCACGATAAATTTAAGCTTCCAAGTACTTTTTAAATGTTCCATCATTCTTTTTGCTAATCTTTATTGCATAAAAAAATCTCGTTTTTAAAAACGTTCGCGCTTATGTTATATATTTCAAGTTGTGCTCTCCTCATGGCTACTTTTTTCGTTTTTTTTTTTTGCAAGTTGTGTTTCACTCTAGAACTGATAACTGACCTGGCTCTCCTGGCTCTCCGGTTTCACCGTTCTCGCCGTCTTTTCCTGGAGTTCCTGCTTTGCCTGGCTGTCCGGGAGCTCCTGGTCGTCCCGGTGGTCCAGCTGGACCGGCAGGAGCGTCGGTTCCTGGCACCAGCTGACCAGATTCTCCTGGGGATCCTCTTTGTCCAGGCTGTCCTTGTTGTCCGGGAGGTCCAGGAGGTCCAGCCGGTCCTTGTGGTCCGGGCGCTCCGTCGTCTCCGTTTCTTCCTGGGTTTCCTGGAGTTCCGTCCTGTCCAGGTGGACCAGGTGGTCCTGGAAGACCAGCGGCCGCTTGGCATGGGCATTGTGGAGGGACCGGAAGCTGCCGATCGTGAAGTTCCGCATCAGGACCAGGTGGTCCTGGCTCTCCGGGTCCTTCGCCAGGAGCGCCGTCCTGACCAGGGACTCCAGGTTCGCCATCTGGTCCTGGAGGTCCTTGTTGACATGTGCAGCACTGCGCTTCGGCTTGACGAGTCGCACGGAGAAGAATCTCGAGTGGATCATCTGGTCCTTCTGGCGCTACTTCTACCATTTCTCTCCACATGTCACGGGATCGCGATTTGCAATATTCGACTTCTCCCTAAATTTTCTCATGGTGTTATCCAAATGATAGGATAATTTTTTTTCTCCACCAAAATTTAGACTTGCGAGGGAAATTTTTACCGTACATAGCTTTTCAAATCATATAGAACTTGAGATTTTCGCACAACGAAGTTTTAAAAGAATATTTCTTTCTTTTTTTTTCGAAAATTACTTTCTAGGTTTTTTGAAACTTTTTTTTTCTATTTGTTACGAATGCTGGTTAGTAACGGGAAAGCGCGAAATTTTCTAACTGATTCTATTGAATTTTTTCACCTGCTATTACCTCAAAAGCATGTCAAACTCGCAGTGACACCTAGTTTTTTTCCTTCATAGAAAACATGATGAGCATTTTTTTCAAAACGTCTAATAAAAATATTTGGATAATATAGTTCACTTCTCATTGAAAAAAACTTGGCACGTACGTTACCTTTCCAAAAGTGATTTTATATATTTTAAGTTTTTATAAGACTGGTGGCTAAAAGATTTATGCCGCGTTCAAATTATTTCACTCTCAGACGGCTTTTTCGAATCTTGCGAAATCACTTTGAACATGACATTAAATACGGAGTTACATGGTGAAACTTGCTGTATAAAAATTCTGGATTCATTACTTAAAAATTCTAATAAATAGTAACTGCAATGAAAATTCACCTGCACTGTTGCTTGAAGCGTTTGTACATAATGAAATACGAGTGGGAAAGATATCAAAACGGCAGTAATGGCAGTTGTAGAGAAGACAACAGCGGCAAATGCGACGCCTCTCAGCGATCCTTTTGTTATTTTTTCGCCCATACCTAAAAAAAACCTTTAAAAATTGTTTTAGTTTGATGAAAATAAATCAGTAAATAGAAAAACACAGCAGCGGCGCGGATGAACGGAAAAGATGGGAGGCGAGGTGAAGATGCCTAGCTTTTATGCGGCCGCAACGGTGGAACGAAACGGTTGCGCAGTCGCCTGTTGCCGTCTCGTTCTTTCGAATCCACACGCGCCCAGCTTTTCCACTTCTGCGTGCCTACATAACTATTTTCTCTGTACGCGTAGGTCGACGAATTGCCTTTTTTTATGTTGCCCCTCGAAGTTACAACCGAAGCAATCATTTCCAGATTCATCGAATAACTTGGCAACATAATTATGGAAAACGAAAATTAAAATAGTGATGAGAAGATGAAAGGATAAAATGTTTTAAAATTATCAATAGTTTAACAAATTTTTTTATCAGTAGAAATCAAAAATCTTTTATCGGGAAATGATAATATTTTTTATCACGATAGTCTTGGGTATATAAAAATAACTTTAAAAAAACGATATTTATGAAGGAAAAAAATAAATTTTTTTACTGATTAAATTGGTAAAACAGAAGTTAAACAGGCTAGGAAGCTGAAACTAAACCTGACCAGGAGGTAAAAAAAGTTTTTATTTTTTTGCAAGAAAAATGTAAGGAAAGATCCGAAATGAGAAACGGCCTTTTTTAAAACTATTTTTTTAAAAAAATCTTCTTTGGCTATACTATTATTTAAAAGTTGATTCAAAGCTATCCAAAAAAAGGTATATTTTTATGAACTATTTAAAAAGTTAAGGATATATCGGTTCTGACCAATTTTCATTTTTATAATTCGTTTCTTCATTTTTCCATCTTGAGAAACGGTTTGTTAGTGGGAAAATCATACCTTTTTGCGAATTTTCCGCAATTTCATCTCCCTTATAAACAGTTTTACCTCAGGTTTGGCTGGTTCACGGCTGTCTTGAGTCATCGAAAAAAGGGTCCTGACACGATAAGAAAAAAGACAGTGCCTGGTTGATGGAGAGAGCAGACAAGCCACACTTTGCGTCCCAAGCTAGCCGAGAATCGGCTATAACTGCCTCCTGTCACCCTATGCTGTAGAATGCACAAAAAAAGGACTTTTTAACCCGAAGAATCTTTTCAGGGCATGATAAGTGCCCCCTAGAGGAGGCCCTCTATGGGCTGCTAAGTTAGCCCCTACAGAGACCACTCTGGAGTTCCCAAGAACCAAAAAATCTTTCTCATGCTTCTGTTCAACGTTCAGCGGTGAAATCTTTGTTTTAAGGTAGGCCGTCTACCGGAGAAGTATGTTGGACGGATATCCGTTGCTGTGGTTCGCGGGCTGACTTATTTGAAAGATGAAATCAAAATCCTCCACCGAGGTTCGCAATGGTTATCTTTTCATTTTCAAATTTCCTTCTCAGATGTGAAGCCTTCCAACATGCTCGTAAATAGCAATGGGGAAATCAAGTTGTGCGATTTCGGAGTATCTGGAATGCTGATCGACTCGATGGCCAACTCCTTCGTGGGGACTCGCTCCTATATGGCGGTCAGTCTCAAGATTTTCTGACCTTGGATTATTTCTTTTTTCAGCCAGAACGATTGACGGGCTCTCACTACTCGATTCAGTCGGACATTTGGTCTTTCGGCCTGTCTCTTGTGGAACTTCTCGTCGGAAGGTTAGTTGTTAGTTTCTGAAACTGTAACTTTCAACGAGCAAACTCTCGATAACTATGAGTTTTTTCTTATCGAAAACGTTGCCTGACAAAACTATGGGCCTCAATGACGCTATTTTTATGAACCACGAGCAAAGTCCAAAAGGTCTCAAAAATAACTTTTGGAAAAAGGCCTCAAAGGCACCTCTTTCTCGACCTTTTTCTGAAAAGAACCTTTAAGGAGCTGAAAGAAAATGAAAAAAAAAAGATTTCGAGAAACTTTCGACACTTTTTTTTTAGGAATTCAAAAAGGAGCTTTAGGCTCTTTTTTAAGGCCTTTTTAAAGGTCGTTTAAGCTTTGCTTGAGATTAAAAAAATTTATGCGAGTTTCCGACAATTGATTGCTAACCACGGGAAACCAAACGGCCACAAAAAGAAGAGTCTGAAGCTACTTTTTGAGCTCCTAAAATATGTCAAAAGTCTCGGAATCTCCCTCTTTGCGCCTCCTTCTTTTTTTCTCCTCAAAAGGTCCCTTTCAGATAAAGGTCGTTAAAAAAAGGCGCTCATGAAGCCTTTTTAGATATTCTCACAGAAATTTCCAACTCTTTTTGAAGATATCCTGTGCCGGCACTAACCAAAACCGACTTTGCTGTCATGTTCAACGTCCCAGAAAGTCAAATAGAGCTGGCTGATGGCCGGCCTGACGTACGTTTCCCGCATTACATCGATCAATAATTTCAACGTCTTGTAGGTACCCCCATATCAAGCCTCAAACAATCCAGCAGCGATGGCCATTTTCGAAATGCTCGACTACATCGTCAACGAACCTCCGCCAACACTCCCCAAGAACCTTTTCAGGTGGGATCTGGATATGAAGTCGAAAATAAAGTGTTACCTCATTTCAGCAAAGAAGTTATCGACTTTGTCTCGAAATGCCTGCGAAAGCTGCCGAGCGAACGAGCCAATCTCAAAAGTCTGTCCACCGACGATTTCTTCCAGATGTACGCCGACAAGGACGACGGCGGCGAGTTCGCCAAATTTGTCACCGAGACCATTCCCAAAGTTCCCGCGTGAATATTCTCTTTCTTTTGCACCCCTTCCGTTAAATTATTTTTTTCAAATCAGTTCAAGTGAATTTCTACTTGTCGTTAAGCACTGTTTTCCAGAAGAAATGTAACCACTACGAAAGTTACACAGGCAAAGTCCAAACGACCTCAAAAAGGCCTTACAAAGAAGAGTCTAAAGCTCCTAAAAAGGTGTCAAAAGTTTCTCGGAATTTCCTTTTTTCGCCCTCATTCTTTTTTCCTCTTTGAAAGGTCTTTTTCAAAAAAGGTGCCTTTGAGACATTTTAGAGCCCTTTTTCCAAAATTTCCTTCTGAGACCTTTTGGACTTTTCCCATGTATTTCGTTTCTTTTTCGTCACAATTCTTGTTATTTTGATCACGTTGGCATTTTGAAATCGTCTCATTGAAGGTTTTTTCATGAGTTCTATCATCCTTTAATAATATAAAGCTTTCACCATTTCTTTCATCCTGTGAATTTCTTTATTCGATATCATACATTATATCATAATAGAATCCTATTAGACTTTATTGCATTTTTGTGAATCACCCAGGCGTTAATCATTTTTTTCCGCCGATCATCGCTTGATTTACCTGAAACTGTAGATAGATGTAATTTTTACATATTTATCAATTTTGCCGAACACCAATAATAATAAATTATATTTTTGATACATCCCTTATTGGCTCGAGGATTTTTTTTTGTTCTTTTCAAAAGAAATTACTTTCCGTTAATTGTCCGTCATGGAAATTATGCATTTTTGAATGTCTTCATACCTTTTTCAACCGAAATCGTAGAATTCTCGGCGGGGTAGTTGAAGTAAACGACAGAGAACAATACGAAAATGGCTACGAGCGGTATAAAAAGATAAATTTCTGTAAAAAAGTTCATTTTATAACATGAAAAAAAAGAAAAATTACTATCAACGATGTCGTAGATGACGTCCATAGGGCGAATAGGCGAAACAGGGATGCGTAAAAGCCGAAAGCAGCGAGCTATCGATTTATTTCCCAACTGCTTATCCTTTTATTGGGAGTCAGGTCAAGCTTAGGAGACGCTAGAATATGACGCATATAGGAAGAAAAAACCTAATAAATTTAACATAATTCTCAGTTTCAGAAGAACTTGATGAGCTTTTTGCAGAATGGCGACGGGGAATCGAGTTTCGGAAAATTACGTGACGCTGTCGCCAGTGGTGAAGACTCCAATCGGCGACACTTTTTCGGTGCCTCTCTCTCATCAAGGTGGGACGAGCTACTGAAAAAAGACTTCAGAAGCCTGAAAATAGGCTAAGTCCGAAAGGGTCGAAAAGGCTCCATAGGAATGTTCCCTGCCTCTTTGCGCTATTAAATCGGCTCATGTGCACCTTTTTACTGCCTCTCCCTTTTTCCACCGTTTCTCGAGCCGAGACGGGATTTTTCTGAGCTCAAGACGAAAAAACTTTTCAGAAAATCTCGAAACTAGTTCCAGACATTCTTATAAAGATTTTTCAGATACTTTAAATAGACCAAAAAGCAAAAAAACTGAGGGCAAACTTTTTTTGAGAAACAGAGCAAAAAAATTCAATGAAAAAAATGAGCTTTATAATAAATTGGATTTTTTTGTACGATATTGAAAGTTTGAAAAAAAATTTCCATAAAAAAGTTTTCCAATCCCACGAGATACTTGAGAAAAGACATTTACACCAGGCCGGAACGTCATAGATTACGCCATATTCATATATTTTCTGCGTACATTTCAACTTTTATTATCTCGAAATTTCTCGAAACGAGACCTGACTGTCAATTTTTGACCGCGACGAAATCGAGTCTCCTGCATCCCTGATGCGGACCCTATGTGAACCTAGGCAAAGTCGGAAAGGGTGGAAAAAGGTTTCATTGAAATGTTCCTTTTAGGGTGAAAAAGGCTCCTTTTTGCTGCCTTTTTGCGCCATTTCATCTGCTCTTATGCACCTGCTGCCTCTCCCTTTTTCCACCATTTCTTGAGCCTTTAAAATCCCAGAAAAAAGGGAAGGCTCGATAAAGGGACTCTTTTTGCTGCTTGTCTGCGGCCTTTTTTGACTTTTCCCTTTAAGTGGCCGTTATCCACCATAATATTCACAAAAGATTCTTTTCAGGAAGACCATGTGGATTTTTCGAATCTCAATTTTTCCGCTGCATGGAAGCATACGGCGCAAAACTGGGCCGCAAATACTGCGACCTGGAGCATCGTGACTACCAAGAATGTCTCACTGGCGACAAACAGAAGAAGGTCAGATAAACTGAAGGGTTCATTCAAGCTTTCTGCATATTAACTTTTAATATCTCGTGTATATGTCTTTTGATTTTGATACCAAGCAGCGTTTAAAATTTTCAAACACCTTTTGACGTTTGGAGCCCAAAAGTTTATTTTATGAAAAGAGGGACTTCATATATGTCTGGAAAGAAAGGAAATCGAATCTAAAACGGCAAAATCTCTACAGCGCCCGAAAGTTTTATGATAGTACTTTTTTTTCACTTCACATGAGAAAACCTTGTTCATTTCTGAAAAGAGAGATACGACTGTAGAAATCAGTTATTTTGGTTCATCAACTATTATTCTTTATTAAGCGCGCGGACGCGATCGCCTGTCAACGTCGCAAACTTTATATGGAGGGCAAAATCGACGCTCCTTTTGTCGAGAATCATCCGGAACCCGGACAGCACAAGCCGGACTACTTCCAATGGAACCGATCCAACTAGATATTTCATTTTATCATTTTAGCTGTAGCCATGTATGTTACAATAAAGTGTCCTTTTCTGGGTTACTTTACAGTGAAAAGAATTTCGTATCGCATCGAGTTTATTTATGGTTGAATTTGTAACTTTCCTTTCTAATTTTTCTGGTTTTCAGCATGGTAGTGCAGATCAAAGTTATAGGTAAATATAATAACTGGAATAATAGTCGTGTTCTTTTACAGCAAAACAACCGGTAGATATTCTGAGCGAACGTTGGGCGAACAGTTTGCAACTTCGGACCGAGAACAAAGTGACGCTACTGGCGTGGCGCGAGCTTGGGACAATCCACCGTCGAGGTATTTTTTGAGCATTTTGGTTTTCAACATATGCGGATGGTAATTTCGGCTAGAGAGTCTTCTGGTAGGACCCTTATGAAACTATGGAAGTTATGTGAATATTGTTTTCAGGACCTCTAGAAAACGTTTCCTTAGATGGATTTTCAGAAAAAAAAAACAAAAGACGTGGCGAAAGTTTGAGAAACTTGCTGATCAGAGATCATGTCGATCAAAACTACAAAAATTATGAAAACTCCTTTTTTTCTTCTGCCTATTCAACAAGAAACAGCTCAATAATTTTTTCTTTGCCCGGAGTTCTACAGAAATTATTTAGATGAATTCAAAGGCAGCAAAAAGGAACATTTATATAGAACCCTTTTCCACCCTATCCGACTTTGCTTATGCTAACGATATAAAAAAAATCGGAAAAGTCTCAGTTCTGGTTTTTATTTAATACCATCATGCTATTTATTTTTTTGATCGACTTTTTTGTGAAATTCTACTATGATTGATACTATGCACCGGAGCAATTTAAATGGTTATTTTGAAATGACTTTTGCCGAATCTGGTAGATGGATGAACTTGGATTTGCAGGTCGTCAACGCCTTCACGGCTACCACTCGCCCCGGCAGTTTTACCCAACTTTGAAATTGGAGAAAAGCGAAGCTGTAGGAGCTTTTTTATTTTAAAAAAAGGCGAACTTCGTTTTTCGAGATAAATCTCGACGTGGCCACACCATCTATGGCCTGCTTGTTTTTGGCATGGACACCTGACGGGAAGAGAATGATCGCCACATGCAATCTTCACAAGGTTTCGCCGTCTCTCCGACGTTTTATTCCTAATTCCACAGTGCTTCAGACCATTCGTATACTACGGTACAAAGGCGTCGAAGGAGGCATGGGAAAGAATGACGAGGCTCTTGTTAAGGTACTTTCCTGGCATGCTAAAGAAATTTCGGTTCGGTCGCGTTTTAAAAATCGTCATTTTTGAACATTTTGAAATTTTTTTTAGTTTCCAGTTGTTTGAGCGTCCAAAACAAGTAGAATTCTCGATTTTGGTGAGGTTTAAAGTTTCGAGAAAGCCAAATATTGGCTGCTGATACGTTGAAACTGATCATAATATAAAGGAATAGGTACTTTAAAACCATTAACACCTTCAAAAAGCTCAAAAAACTTTTCAAATTTTGAAAACTTGAAAAAAATAGGCTTAATTAAATAGCGACCGAACCGACCGACTTTTACAGCCTACTTCCCTTCGGGGGGTTTTTTTTTATTTCTCTTTTTCTTTTTTTTCTAAAACGTTGGTGCGCCAGTGTTGTCTTTGACCTAGGGTTTTCGTTTTTTCTATTCTTTCTTAGGATGAGGGGTCCCTATGGGGGTAACCTTAGGGGCCCTTGTAGGGTCCCCTCTAAGATTTTTTTCCTAAGTCGTAATGTTTTTTTTTGTTGCGTTTTGTGAGACATGGGCTTTAAAAAAATGTAATATTAACCTTTGGAAGTACTTTTTTCTACTGTAAAGAAGGAAATACATAACTCTACTTTGTAGGGAATTTTCGACGTAGAGCACGATGTGAACCTCGTGTCGACGGCTGAGAATGGTTTCGCGATTCGTTCCGAACTGACTCTCTTCACCCATGACTCGAAACATTTGCTCATCTGCACGATGGGACACGTAAGCCTTTTCTGGAATGAAGACGGAGCCTAGTAATGATCTATAAACTACATGCTGATCGGGTGCCTCTACGGGTGTACCCGTATTAAACCCGGGTTTCTGAGGCTATTTGAGTCTCAGCTGTGCTAAAACGGGGGAACAACGAGTGTAAGGAGGAATAGGTGACCCAGATGTACTTATTTCAGAAATCAGTGACCCAACTGATCTGTCAATAAATTGTTATTATTATTAACTGGGCTAAAACCGTGCCTCAGCTGGGGTAAAAATCTTCTCGGGCAAAGTCGGAATGGTGGATAATGGCCGCTAAAAGGGAAAGGCTCAAAAAAGGCCGCAGAAAGAGTCCCTTTATCGAGCCTTCCATTTTTTCTGAGATTTTAAAGGCTCAAGAAATGGTGGAAAAAGGGAGAGGCACAAAAAATGGTTCATAAGAGCCGATGAAATGGCACAAGAAACCCTAAAAGGAACATTTTTATGGAGCCCTTTCCCGCCCTCTCCGACTTTGCCTATGTAAACGGGTTTAATACGGGCGCGCCCGATGAGACCCCGCCTTAGCACGGCTAGGCAACCCTCATCAGTATGAGAGCTCATGTTTCGAATATTTGAGTAAACCTTCGAAAAAACCACTTCCCTTTGAGGCTACCGAGCCTGTCGCTTTCCACCACGCCTATCGGAGCAACGAGTCGTTCCCGATCAATATCGCTCTAGACATGTACTATTTCCATGTTATTGACATCGAGGTTTCCTTTCTTTCCTACTTTTCTCATCTTCGTTTCTCAGGAGGGTAAAGTTTGTGGCGAACACCGGTTCAACGCCGACAAAATTTCGTTGGTGAGCGGAGTTTCGCTGAACGATCGGACTCTTCTCATTCTTTCGCAGCATCACCAGGTTCTTGAATAACATAAAATAGAAAAAAATCGGAATATTTCATATGATTAAAATAGACTCAAAAATTTTGACATACCAAGACGCTGAGAAAGACTAAGAAACTGACCGATGAACGTGAAAAATATATTCAGTATAATGAGAATTGTCGCATTTGGAAACTCCATAAGCGTTTTTTCTAGGTTCTGACCGTATTTTCGCTCTCTCAGGCGGGCGATCTTTTCGTCGAGCGGGAAATCGGTGCAAGTATACACGAAGACGATAGTTTGTTTCTATGGTAGGGTCTCTTCTTCCTCTTCTCAGTCAATCTCACGATTCTTAGGCCTCATGACCCTGGTACTTATGTTGGTACCTTGTTCTACACCGGCTTCAAACAAAGGCTCACTACTTTTTTGTACAAAAGGGCTAAGGAACAGGGCGATTTGGTCAAGTTCCATCAGCGCATGATTTACAGGTTTGCAAGGGTTTTTTTTTGGTTTCGCACTGATTTGAGACAAACAAAGGTTAATTAGAAGGCTCGAAAATTGCGATAGTATCTGCTTTTTTTCAGGGGGGGATCATTATCGATTAAAAACTTGAGTAATCGAATAAAGTAAAACATATAATGCAGTCTCAACTATTCAAATGAAGTCAAATAGTTTATTTCGTTGTGTTTGCCAGATGTATTCGGCTAGGCGGTGAACAAGAACTTTCAAAGCTATAAAGAACCGCCTTTGGCGAACTGGAAGTCAAAGCGTGTAGTTGATAAAGTTGAAATCATGGTCTTACGGTCCTTCGCCCCGTTCTTCTGCGCGTATTTTATTCAGTTGCGCCTTGACGAGCTCAGAATGTAGTGAAAGTAGTGTTAGAGTCCGGACCAAGAATTTTTGAAGCCATAACGAACAACCGCCTTGGCCGCCAAGCCAAGGGCTGCCTTCCTAATCATCTACCTCTGAAAGTTAGAAAGGAAAAATGTGATGATTATTACAGGCAAAATCTGCGTATGATGCGTGCCCAACTGCTCGGCGGAAGATATGTTTTCCTTCGAATGGCAACAAGTGAGTTGTCCATTTTGATGAGACTAGCTTTCTTTTTCTCGAAATTTACCCCCCCCCCCCCTTCCTCTTGCAACATCGCCATAGCATCCCGGTATTGCAAAAATAAAATGATCGAGTTGAGAGCCTCCCAACGGACACGTGGACTACTCCTCCCAGCCTTGCTTCTTCGTTCTCTTCGACTGGAGGACCGTCGAAATCATCGACGTCTTCGAGGAGGTCTCTGCACCTCCGCTGCCAGTCGCGCAACGCTTTCTTGCAGTACGACGCACGGCTTCTGCTCTTCTTCGAGGGCGCCATCGACGAAATGGTCCATCCGTCGCAGACCTATTTCACTGACGCGCCGCTCACTTTCCGCCATAATTATTTCGCCCATCTCAATTATCAACGGAGTAAATCCAAAGAAAGCAAGTCAGGTTCGAAAATCTCCTAAATAAATCCCAATGAATTTTTGATTGTTCAGAAGTTGTCTCGGGCGAAGTTTGCCGTCGATTGCTCAATCCTCTGCCTCTTTATTGTACACAGGTACTTTTCACGAGTTTCCTCTCAAAGTTAAGGTTGAAGAAGCCTATCGAGCAAATGTTTCGATTATTTCTTACAGAGTCGGAATTTTATTTGTGATATCCTCTGATTCTGATGTTAAATTGGGGTGAAATGATATTTTTTGATTTTGAAGCGTTTTTCGAAAAGTATTTTCTGTCCCTTGACGAGTTGCTCTTGGTTGTATTCACGAAACGTTGAACCACTAGAAATTCAAAAATTGAAAGATTATCTGCTGGGGCATCTCTGATATTTAGTGAGCAGAAACCAATCATATTCCATGTATTTTTTTGAAGATTTGAAATTTTTTTGCATTGAACGAAGGGTTGTGAAAAAAAGTTGTTAAAGTACAAAGTTCTGAAAAAAGGTGAAAAAGTTCAAAATATCTAGAGAAAAGAGAACACGCTGGCGGTTTTGCTTTGATCTTTTCTTTTGGTTAACCGCGATATCGCATTTTTGCAAGTTTATGTTTTTTTTTGAGTGCTGTGCGAAGGAAATGCGTCTGGCGCGGCGTCGAAGCGGTTCATTTGCGATTTTGTCAATGTACCGCTCATAAATAAGCTAACTAACAAATTTTTGGGACGTCATCACGAACACCCCATGAAAAAACATCGCAGAAATATTTCCATGTGAAGTGACTTTTAGAGTTGCGTTAAAATTTGATTGGGACTGATATTTTTTTCGCGAGCTACAGGAAGTAGCTACGTGTCAGTCCACTGAAAGCTATCACTTTACGGCTTGCCCCCGTATCCCCCCAAAAGCGTTAATCGATCTGATTTCAATGTTAATTCACATTATGAGTTGAGTTCATTTTAAGCTACATAAGAAGCCTTCTGAATAAATAGGGGTACGAATGTACCCTGTTAGCTTATGTATGGCACCGCCTCCTATCTTGCTTTTCCGGACTAGTGTTATTTTTAATGATATTGAGCTCTAGATCTGTGAACTTTCCTGTAACCAGAATGTTTTTGAAGGGAAAAGATTCCAGGTCTCAGTCGCTTCGCCGTTTCTGGACCCTTACCTGTTCTCCATCGACGAGTCCTTCTTCCGGAGCGTACTTGGCGGTCGCGTGCAAGTGCGACTCGACGCGCCGGGAGGCAACCAACTGCCGGCGAACCCCGTCCAGTCAGTTGCGCTGTTGTAATCACCGCGGATCGATGCCTGCCTTCAGGTATTTCAGCCGCAGAACGGGCCGTTTGCTCTTCTCGTTCCAACTGCCTTCCAGAAGCTCCGGAAAACAGGTAAACTTGCTAAGTTGCCTTTTTCCCATTTTTCATTTTTCGATCTGTCTCCTATACCATCCAACGGATCCGCTTTTCATCGGTGTCGAAAGGTCGAAGCCTGAGAACAAAATTTTTGTGTATATGCCTCGTTCGGTTCGTTTTTTACATCTATCTTTAAGCTGTGTTCAAAGTGATTTCCGCGAAATTCACTAATATCTTTGACTCTCCAGAATTTAGTTATCTTTTTCTTACTCTGACGGCTATTTTGGATTTCGCGGAAACACTTTGAACGCTGCCAAGATCTCTCATTTTTTATCAATGAAAAAAACTTCAGGACGACGAATTGCCGCAAGAGCCCTCCGACGACTTTTAACACCTTATTGAATTCGATCTCTTCCATATCTAACCATCTTCACTTAATAACTGTGTAATTTTGATACGGGGCTGTCAATAAACGTTTCGACTTACAGATTGTGTCGTTTGAACAATGCGGAACAATGCACCTTTACGGGAGTTACATGTGGCTCTCGTGGGCATGTCTGGCTCGGGAAAGTCAGGTGCGATTTCGTGGATTCCCCCCTCCAAATGCCATGATTTCAGCAATCGCTGTCAAGTACATTACGAAAAGGTTCATTGGAGAATACGATTCGACTTTAGGTGAGAATCCTCACAAGGGAGGTTATTTTACGGGAATTGAAATTTGTCAAAAGGACCCTTGGAATACGAAACCAAAGTCTTGAAAGTCCCAAACATCCTAGATTTCTAGAAATAAGGCTCCGAAGCTCTAAAAGTGGCCTTTTCGAGGTTTTCTTTAACTTTGAGCAATCCTTTCTCAAAAACTAGGGAGTCGTGCAGCTTGAGGCTTTTAGAATCTTTTTTTCAGTATTCTGAGGAGTGCTCCGATTTTCAGGAAATTCACAACTATAAGGTAAAATGACCCTCTTCTCGATTAACAAAAGTGTTGAGCGGGGTTTGGCAAAATCATTTTTATTGATTTATTACAGTAATCACAGGAAAAATACAAAAGATGTAAATTTTTATCATGGATTGGTTCTTGTCTGCTTTTTTCATTCTGGCAAAATGATTCCAAAATTTTAAGTTTCCAAAAAAAAAACTAACTAAAACCTAGAAGTGCTATAATTGAGCTTTCAAGTTATTTAGAGGTTTTATTTTTGTAAACATGTTCACATATTTATGGAACTTCTCACCATAAAGGTCAATATTTGATCCTGAAAGTTTTCTTGTAAGTCCTGAAAAAAATTTGAAAAGTTGGCTCTTATTCTTACTTCCATAAATTGTTCCTAAACGGGTGGCAACGGTTTCCTTTTTACTGCCTTTTTCCGCCCTTTGATCAGCCTTTATCCACCCTTTTTGATCCCTTTTGAGGAACACAATATTTTTTAATTGAGAATAATCTTTGCCAGTGACTGTTTGAAAATTTGCTACAGTAATACAATCGGAAATCATCAGTTTTTGAGACTTTCGTCACCCTTTTTGCGGCCTCTCCCTTATTTCATCCTTTTTTGAGGCTTTTCAGCCCACCAAGAAAGAAGGGCTCAATAAAGGCCGCAAAACGGAGCCCTTTTTGCGGATATTTGGGAGTCACTCTTTTTTTGCACTTTTTCCGCACTTTCAACTTTGGCAGTGTCTGAAGCTTTACCAACTGTCCTTGAACTCTATCTTTTCTCTGATTTCAGAAGACACGTATTGCCGTGAAGAAACTGTCGGAGGACAATGTGTCATGGTGTGGCTGATGGATACGGTAGAAAACGCTTCGAGAGACGAAATGCGCTGGATCGCGTGGGCTGACGTCTACATCGTCGTTTATGACGTCACGAGCCAGCTGAGCTTCCAGTGAGAGCTCGTGGAAGACTAAAGCGACGAAGAGAGGTTGCAGATATGCGGAAGGACTCCTCGAGAGAATCGCCCGCCATGAACACGTCCTATGTGCCCGCGAACACCAACCTCTCCTTATAGGCAACAAAAGCGATTTGGAACGGTATCGGTGGGTTTTTCGGGAGATTTGCTTAATCCGTGTCACTATAATCAGCGGGATCATACACCGGCTGGATCCCACCCCAGCCTTTTGCGCGCGAAACAAAAATTTGAAAATTTACTGAAGTAGGCATTTTTCGTGGGGTAAGCCGCAGCTTGAGGGGGGTAGGCCGCACCCCGAGGTGGGATCCAGCCGACGTATGAGCGGAATATAGTAGATTGAACTGATGATTGAAGACAAGTATCGGAGTCCGAGGGAGAAAGGCTCGCCGCACAGCACAAGGCCTACTTTGCCGAGTGCTCGGCCGCCAGCGACTTGCGACAATTCACGAAAATACTCCACAACACTATTCAGGTGAGTCAGTCTTCCCAAAAATCTTGGACTTACTCTCAAGAGGAGAACGACAAAAATTATGAAAAATAACTCTAACAAAAATGAGGGTGTAACCCAGAAAAAAGTGAACTTTTCGTTGATGTTTTCGGTGCACCCTGCGTTGGACCTGGAGGGCGTGCACCCCTGGGGCAACCGGTCGAAAATAAAAATTTTTCGAGCTACCGTAACCGCCTAGGATGAAACTGTAGAAATGGTGATATTGGGAAACAAACCACTTTGAAATCGTGTACGGAGTAAGTAACTTAATAGGCATTTAAAGGGGTACCCCCCGGTTACACTGCGGAGTGCACCGAGAGTTCAACGCGGGGCACCTCAACTTTTTTTTTAGAGAAGTTTCAAATTAAAACTCCATTCAGTCTCGCTAATTTATTCCCGGATTCTCAATCTCAATCCCAGAACCTTTACAGAACTACCTTTCGGGAGCTCGCAGTCCTTCTCCTCGTCTTTGTTCTTCGGATTCAGAAATCGTCACTCCTCGTGAGTTTCGCGATTTCGACAATAATGGACCCACCAATTCGCAGGCAAAGGCGCATTTTCGTCCCTCCGATCGTCGAGCCGCTCGAGTCAAGTCAGGGCGAAAGCCTCTAAGCCACTGGTCCAGCTCCAAAAGACGCCATCTCTAAGTAAACTCAAGACTGGAAGCAAACTTCTCAAACTGTTCCATAACTGAACTTGATAAATATTTCATTATTATAGTTTTCTGTTTCTTTTTTATCAACCGTTCTTTCTCAGAAATACTTGAATACTTTGTTGAGCTATTTTTTAAATTCGATTTTGGTTCTGAGGGAAAACCCGTGTTTAAACAAAACTTTAATTTTCAAAAAACGCCATTTTTTTTTTTCTTATTTCGCTAATTTCAAAAAAGTGGTTTTGGCGAGCAGGTTCCGTATTTTCATACATGCTTTTCGAGGAGTTTGAAAATTTCTCTTACTGATGCCAGCGCTATAGTCCATCCATCCTGACTTGAAAGGCGAGGGAGGTGGAGAATCGGGCGGGACGCGTAGCGTGTGCGTACGCGGTTTTTTTGGCACGAGTCCAATCCAACCGCCAGCGACTATTTGGAGAGCTCGTTTATCGCTCTTTTCATTTATTTTTCAATTCGTTATAGATTTTTTTTTTGTTGCGCATTGAAAAATAGTATAATAGGTACAAAAAAGCATAGAACAAACTTTTTGAAGTCGGTGGCGCTGGAATTGAACTCGTGCCAAGAACCGCGTACGCACACGCTACGCGTCCCGCCCACTTCACCGCATTCCTCGCCTTTCAAGTCGGGAATTATTGACTATAGATTGAATGAGATAGAGGACAAAAAAAAAGTATAATTGAGGTAAAATGGCAAAATTTTCAAAGAAGAACAACGTCGACAACAGAATCGACTTGTTGCTCCGTGGTGCAGTGACAAAAGGTTTGATAGAAAATCATTATCAAACAGAAAACGATGTTTAGATAACCAAGAGTTGATCGACAAGAGACTGATGTCGGACAGCGACAGAATAATGCGCCAAACGATTCAATTCCGACGGATTGCCACCGTCGCCTCGGAAAACACCAAACACCAGGGGTTGGCTATAAATTTCACATTTTTGAGAACTTTTTTCTCATGAAAGAAGAAGTGATTGATAGAAAAAGCCAATGATCATTTTCAGCAACAGAAAAGAAACCGTCTTTTTTTGACAGTAGGATCTAAAATGTGGCAGGGCTGTTTCAAGTTTAGCAAAACTTACTTTTTCAAACTCCCAAGGAAACCTAAAATTCATCGATGGAAATTTTTTCTCGGTTTGGAGCATTTAAGCTTGAGAATTTTCATACTCCGGCGAAGTCGGAAGGGTGGATAATGGCCGCTGAAAGGAGAAGGCTCAAAAAAACGGCCTCAGAAAGGCAGCAAAATGAGTCCTTTTATCGAGCCTTGGCTGCAAAAATGGTGCATAAAAGCCGATCAAATGGCGCAAAAAGGCGGCAAAAAAGGAAATTTTCTATGGAGCCTTTTTGGACCGTTTCCGACTTAGCCTATGTAAAACGAAAAAAAAACGTAGCAATGTCCAAGATACTTCTAGGATTGTTCGTTTATGAAAGGATAACTTTCAAATTTTTTTTTTATTTAGCCCAGACAGCTCATATTTTTCTTTCTGAGAACCTGCCGAAGTTGAAAATTTGCTTTTAAGCAGCAGTAATGTTAAGGTATACGCTAGTGGTTGCGGAGGCGAGCGAAGAACTCGCAGCTGCGAAAAAACTCAAATCGAGAGGACTGCGGCCGCTTCCGCGCTGCTGCGTCGTCGACCCACCGCCACCGGCCGACCTTCTCATCCGACAGCTTTTCACTTCGCGATGACGTCATTCCTCACTTTTGCTCATTGTTACGGTTCTGACCTGTGACCACAACACTTTCGCTTACATACTTTTAATGGGATAACACGGATTTTATGATGAAATAAATATCGTGGAAAGTCGACTTCATTCACGCTTTTCGTCTTAAAAATGTTTGGAATTAAGCTTTCATAATGATCAAAGATTACCTCTTTTTCGATTCAATAATATTTCGAGCTGGAAGATTATCACGGCACAACACGAAAATATCAAAACGATCCACAGTACCGATTTTGATTCCTCGATGAAACCGCTTCAAATCATTTTTATAACAGAAAGTCGCAACACACAAAAGTCTCACTACAAACAGGTTCCGCTCATAAATTTTATAGAAATGAAGATGCAAAAAAAGATCTTTATTTCGAATCACGTTGAATTCTTCAAACAGTTCTTTCTGGACAAGGACAATATTCGGCATCAGGGCCTTGTTTTCCGTGGTTGCCGGGCGCGCCAGGAACGCCGTCCTTTCCGCGTCTGCCAGGTCGTCCGTCTTCTCCTTTGTGTCCAGGAGCACCGTCCTTGCCATCGTCACCGTTCTTTCCGGCTTCACCTTGAGCTCCGACAAGTCCAGTCGGTCCGGGAGAGCCTCGTCTTCCTGGAAGTCCAGGTCTCGCCACGGTTCCTGGCTCTCCTGGAGATCCACGCGGACCAGGCTTTCCATTTTCTCCCTTCGGTCCTTGATCTCCGATTTCTCCAGCAGTTCCAGGCTCTCCTTGATCTCCTGCTGGACCACGATGGCCAGGGCCTCCAGGATTGCCAGCCGGTCCAAGATCTCCAGGAGGTCCGGCTGGTCCTCTTGGGCCTGCCGGACATTTGATGCATCCGTCCGGTTTTTCGATATTCAGTCTGAAAACGTGGAAAGTTTTGATTTTTTGCGGATTCAACTCACGGAACGACTTCTCCGGGCAGTCCAGGCTCACCATTCAGACCATCAGGGCCTGGAAGTCCAGGTCGTCCGCTTTCTCCCTTATTTCCTGGGGGTCCTTGTGGGCAAGTCTTGACTGGAGGAGCACAATCTGAAAGAATAATTCGTTAATGAGAGTTGTTAACATATAAAGGCTACAACTAACCGCATTGATCTGGAGACCGCTTTTTCATTTTCCGCAGGAAAGTTCCCCAGAGTTTGGTAGGTCTTTTCTCAATAGCGTTCATCTGACCCCAAGTATCGTCGCTAATCTCCTGGAATAACAGTTACAAGACGTCTTGGAAGTAAAGGAAACCTTCCAGTTTTGAAGCTCCAACTTCATGTTGCTCTGGAACTCCTCCATCTCCTGCAGCAAGTTCAGCGTCCAGAAAACAGTACCGGCGCAACATAGAAGCGCCAACGTGGACACGACTCCGGTCGCCCACATCCTCGAGCTCGAAAAATCTGCGACAAGAATCCAAGGACCTCTGGAAGCGATCAGCAGCTTTTATCTTCGCGCTCGGGGAAAAAAGCGAACTATCCAGTGTGGGGTTAGCCAGTTTTCTTCTCTGCTTTTTTTCCGTTTTCCGTTAAATTCCATAAGATGTTTCAACAAAAGTTGAATCTTCGAGTCCGTTTTTCGTGACTTGAAAGGGCGGGACTTCTCTGCGCCCTCCTAATCTCTCGAAGTCTCTCTCATTTTTACATGCTATTTCCATATTTCTATGACCTCGCGGTGAGGGAACAGAGAGACGCAGACACGCGAAAACTTTCAAGTCGGGCTATAAAAACCGAAAAAAAACGAAAAAATATCAAAACTTCTCGAACGTCTGCCTTCGGAATTTGATTTTTTCAGCAATCTCTTTTTTTATGTTAATCAAATTTGTGTATTGAGTGTAATTTTTTATTTCCCAGAGTCTTGATACCGTTAGAAATGAACTTCGTACTTTTTTCATAAAGCCAACAAAATCTTGAAAAATACATTAATAGATTAATTTTCAAGAAGTGTATCCCGGTATCTTGATTGACATGAACATCCTCGTGGCGAAAAAGGCGATGAGAACTGAAGAGAATCCGAAAGCAATCAGGGAAACTCGGCGAGTCTTCGAGATGCTGGCGTCATTGCAGTTCTCCAAGGCGATCAGCCCAGCTCCTGAATTATTTTTTATTCAGATTCATACTATTTATTCGATTATGTCTAAAAAAAAACATCACCTCCCAGGATGAACATGAAAGCAGCAGCGAGTCCTTCCATAATATACTGTCCGTTGACACGTCCGACGAGAATCGCAGCGGGCTTCTGGTTACCTTTTTCATCGTACGACGACCCTGAATGATCAGATGACCAGGGGAAGAAATTGGCAACTACCTATGCTAGGAGGTTCGTTAATTATGTCGTATATAACACCTGAGGTGACCACGAAGTAGGAAAATATCACGAAGACTAGTATAGCGAGTTTGGAGACAGACTGAAACTTCCTGACTTTGAGAAGGAAATGTAGTCGATTTTTGAAACCTCCATTTTCGGGGCGAGTGTTGTGAAGAAAAAATTCGAAATATATAAAAGGCACTTCCCGTAAAGATTTCCTGGCAGGCTTGATACCCTATAAATTTCTTTATTGTGTTTCAATTTTTTTGAGTCTTGTAGTAAACAACGAAAATAATATTCTTCAAAATATAAATTTAAAAAAAAAAATCTTTTATGCTTCATTATCCACACATGAGAAACTACTTCAACAGTTTATGGAGTACACGGTTTTTATGGGAATCTTTGCATCTCTGATTCAGAATTCAAAGAGAAGCTACATGAACAGTTTCCGTGACTTATTCAAAAAGAGTAGAAGATTTGTTTTTAAAGGTTCATTAACAAAATAGGCATTCAAATTTCGAACACTCGGTCGCATATTGAAAAAGATTCGCTTTCAGAATTTTGAAATTTTAAGCTTTTCTTCTAGGAAATTGAGCAACGACGATTCAGAATTGGCTATCGAACTTACAAAATCGCATTCAAGTAGCATTGCGCGGAATCTGAATCAAACAAAAAACCGGTATTACAAAGGAACTTTCAAATATTACTGTGGCTTTATAGTTGGGTATCGCCAAAAATTTACACATCAAATTTACACATCATCAAAATTTTGGCGATATCTGGGATACAACTTGGCAGGTGAGAACGATGCGCTAATTGCGGGAACGTCCTGCATCCACTGCTCAGTCAGATATGGCGAGCGCGCGCACTCGCTCCAGTTTTTTGTGCTCTCATATTTTGTTTTCTTCTTCACTATTCTAAATCCTTTCCCATATTTCCTTTTTTGAACGCTTTGCTCGATTCGCATCTATAAGAAAGGTATTAAATGGCTGTTCACGTTTATGCGAATCATATTACGAAACAAGTTATCTTCAACAAAACTTTATTGCTATCTTTTGAATATTTAGTTCTAAACAGTCTGAATTGTTTATAATATGGAAAATATCACCTTCATTTTGTTCGTATATACCAACGCCTACTCGAAATGTGTTCTATTTTAATTTTTAAGCCGTCGGGATCCTTGTGTGTTCTAAGCCGGTTCCAATCATGTCAGGATTGGTGAAAAAGTGCTGCAATTGTCGCGTTGACCTTCCAGAATCCAGCAGGTATTTATTAGGCTTTCATATAACTTTAAGAAACAAATTTTTAAGCGCACCGCAATGTGCAAAGTGTCAAAAAAACGAGCAGAAATACGGGAAGGTACGATTTGAATCATTATTTTCAGTTGAAAATTTTCGAAACTTCTTTCAGCCGACGACATGCAAGTTCTGCCAACTGAATGCCGCGTTTCACGAACAGAAGTGTGTCTACTGTTCACATTCGGAACGGAAGTTCGGCCCTCCTGTGTCATGTGCAAACTGCAAACTAAACAGCGCCTTCCAGAAGCATCCCAGAGCTGTTCGTTTTTTATTTTCGTTCATCTTTTCAGTTTCTTTCTTAGTTTATACATCTAATTAAAATTTAACTGAAGCGAAAATCTTAAAAAATCCAAGGAGAGTCGAAAATTTTCTGTGGCTTAGTAACCGTCTTTTCAAATTATTCAAATTCTGCAAACTTCTTTCCCAATGCTATAAAATAAAACTTTTACCCAAACTTTCTTGAAAAATTTCTAAATCTTCAAAGAAATAGAGCTCTATGAGATGATTTCTGGGGTTTTTTAAGAGGTTAAATTGTTTCATTGATGTATGCTTCATGTTAGATTCGATTTAAATCTCACCAAAATATTGAAAATTCAAGGAAAACTTGGACAGTTTATTACTTTGAGCTTTCTTTTATACAGAAGTTTCTGAATATTTGTTTTTTTTTTCCACTTTATTCAAAGCAGGTTGGGAAAAATATGTACTGGAGGTCTTGAAATAGTTCATGAAATGTGAAAATAAGCTGTTTAGACTTCTGTCTTTTTCCTTCCAAGCAAGTGGTTAACTGAGTATATATCTTAACTTTAAGAAAGTCCGAAAATTAGGAAGGGAAGTAAATGGGGAAAATCAAGGGGAAAAAATGAATCATTTCTTGTTTCTCGAGCAAAGTTTTATCCAAAGTGGGTCGCTTCACTTTTTTTGATCATTATTTTTATCAAAAAAAGAATGCTTAATCTATATGTTATTTATACATTTTCATCGTTTGAAAAAGTTAATGCCTCTATGACTTTTTATTTCAAAGTAAAACCTTGACTCAAAAAAAACCTTAGTTCTGGAAAAATTTTTTTCCCATCTTCATTTTACTTAACAAGGGAGGCCTTGTTGATTTGCGGACTCTCTTCAAAATTTGCCAGAACGCTCCTTGGTGTCACAGAGAAAGATTCGGAAAGTCTCAACCTGCACAAGTGTCTAGTTTTCGAGAAATAAGGGCTCAAAGCCCAAAAACGGCGCATTTTAAAGGATTTTGGGGGTGTTCTTTCTCGAAAACTAGGAAGTTATGCAGGTTGAGGCATCCAGAATCTTTTTTTGGTTTAGACGATTCACGGCTAGCTTGGGACGTAAAAAGGCGTAGTCTGTCTGCACTCTCCACCAACCAGGCACTGTCTCTTCTCTTTTCGTGTCAGGACCCTTTTCAAGATGGTTAAAGCCAACCGTGAATCAGCTATACACCAAGGAGTATTCTGCCCAATTTTCAAGGAAATCTGAAAAATAAAATGACCTTCCTCGTAAAGTTCGAATTTATCCATTTTTCAGGCAGGACCCACTTTATGTCGCATGTGCATCATGCAGGCCCGGTCGATGAAGCAGTCAACACTCGCTGGAGTTACAGTACCGCCTCTCGAAAAGCACTCAAGCAGCACGAAAACGTCGGGAAAGAGGAAACGGCATGAAAAATCGGTAGGTGTATCCTCACCGGAAAGTTTTTGATGAGAGAAATCGAGCAGTCCGACGAATCCGCAGCGAAGATGGGCCGTGCGGAGAACGCCCTCGCGCAGACCGATCTGATGCATTTGCAACAACTCCGGGACAAGATCGCACGTCTCTCTTCGACTATAAAAGAAAAAGAAGAAATGATCCTACAAAGAGATAAAACTGTAAGTTGTTCTTTTTTAGGATGACAAAGGTTCTTTTTTGCTGCCTTTTTGCGCCATTTCTTCTTCGGCTTCTATGAACCATGTTTGCTGCCTCTCTCCTTTTCCACCATCCCTTGAGCCTTTTAAATCTCAAAAAATTTGAAGGCTCGATAAAGGGACTCTTTTTGCTGCCTTTCTGCGACCTTTTTTGAACCCTTTCAGCGGCCATTATCCACCGTTCCAACTTTGCCCGAGTAGGCAAAAATATGGATGAAAAAGGGTGGAAAAAGGCTCCATAGAAATTTTCATTTAGGGAGACAAAGGCACCTTTTTCGCGGCCTTTTTTCTGCTTTTCTGCAACCCTTTTTGAGTCTCTCCCTTTTAGCGGCCCTTATCCACCATTCTGACTTTGCCCGAGATTGAAAAATGATAATTTTTCATTTTTTAAGATCGCATCGATGAAAGCTGCCGCAAGTAGCATGGAACGCAAACATCGGGAAAAAGTTGAGCAGCTACAAAAAGAAAAAGAAGAAGCTATAACGACCGTCATCGAGAAACATCGCACGTCTAAGGTGAGCTCATCTCTTCAGACATTCAGAGCTTTAAATTATTTTCCAGAGCAAAAAAACCTAAACGAAATGGCTGGTCCCAGATGTTATATTTGCTCAATATTGGTATGGATACCTTTTTCATCTCGACGTGTATTTATGCGGCATTTAAAATGCGACTCTATTTGTTATGTTCCTTCAATTTACTACAGTTCCGAGTATTGCTTTAATAAATCGACTACAATGAGACATGGATATTGGAAAGCAAAGAAAGCCCAATAAGAAAGAGACTAAAGAAGAAGAAGTTTTATTTGTGAATTGCTATGGTTCGGCGTGGGCAAATTGGATAGGGGAAATAGCGACAGTGGAAAAAAAATCACAAAATTAACTTACCAAGTGGGAATGGTGGATAATAGCCGCTAAAAGGGAGAGGCTCGAAAAAGGCACCAAAAAGAGTCCCTTTATCGAGCCCTCCAGAATATTAAGGCTCTAGAAATGGTGAAAAAAGGGAGAGACAGCAAAACTGGTGCAAAATAGCGGATGAAATGGCGCAAAAAGGCAGCAAAAAAGAAGCCTTTGTCATCTTCAAAGGAACATTTCTTGTAACTGCTTAAGTAGTTACAAAAATATTCCGTAAATTTTTACTATATGATGGAAAGATCAGTAGTGAAAAAAATTTGTTTTCTTTTTTTTTTTTCGCGAAACCGTAGAAACTGGGAAAAAAATGTTGACGATTGCGAAGAACACACGAGAAGCAAACAATGTGGAAATGTTTTAAATGGATTAAGAATGATCATTTTCAAGTTTGTCATTTCGCATTTCCCACGAATTTGAGTCATCAGCTGTTATATTCTAGCTATGATGTTTAGAAGTTTTCATTTTTTTTTTTTGTTTACGATCAGAAATTCAGCTCTATAGGTGTAGCTTCGAAGATTTAAGCACTTTTGAAACAAGAGTTCAAGTTTAGCCACTTTTTCATTAAAAAGGCTTGGCTCATCGTTTCTTCAAAATTTGGTTGGTGAACCAGGGCAATTTGTCGCTGCTGAGTCACCCAGAGGCGATAAGATCTTTTCAGGGAAAGACCTTTGCAGATCGCGGGGCTGCAATTTTTTTTTCTTGTTTTTTGTTTTTACAGTATCACCACAATTATAGCGTAATCGTCGTTGTCATGGGAGAAAAATGCCACGCGAAGAAAAACGACGATTTTCTCGAAAGAGTTTATTTCTGGGTGTACAGACACCCTCCGGTTTCCGATTTATTTCTCTTTTGAAAATGTTTAAGATTGGGAAAAGAAAGTTTTTACTTAAAAAAAATGGCTTGAAAGGAAAAAAAAACCTTTATATGAATGAAGTTACGAATAAATAACGCATTGAATTGAAAAAATAAATAAATGAAATCGGTCAGGAAATGGTTTCTCAATATTTTTTTAACATCAACAAGTTGTTCTTAATATAGTGACGAATAATATTTTGCTTGCATTCTTGCTTAAAAGGAAAGATTTTGGCATGAAGCCTTGAAAATTCTTTATTTTTTCTGAACCCTCTGAAAGTCTTGATGAAGATTCCCAATGATGAAAAAGAGTTTGTGAGATATGATTCTTCAAGCTTTCATTGAAATGATTCTTTTTGGGTTTTTCATATATTTTTTTAATCTTTCGATTTACTTTAAACTGGCTGAAATTCATTACAATTTTTATATAATAGTTCCACTTTATCATTCGACGTAATTTACAATACCTTTTTTTTAAATATAAAGAAGATTTTTTAAGTTCTAAGAATTGGACCATTTCATTATTTCACTTTATATTATGTTCAAAATGAAAATCTCTCGGAACGATCTCTTCAAAAAGGTGAGAAATTGCCATTTTCGAGACTTCTTTGGATGTTTTCTTTGCTCGTTCTTCACTTTTAGCGAGAAATGAGTCATGATTACCAGTAGATGTTCGTTGGATACGGCCTCGGTTGCGTATACTTTTTTTAATATTTCGATTTATTTCCAAACAGACCGGAATTCATTACAATTTTATATAGTAGTTCCACTTTATCATTCAACGCGGTTTACAACAACGTTTTTTTTTTTGAGTGGAGAAGAGTTTTCAAGTTCTAATGGTTGATTTACTTTATAAATATTATATTCAAAAAGAAAAATCGAGATTCCGAACGATCTGTTTAAAGAGATCGTTTTCGAAACATAATAAGATAATTATTCGAGTGTTTGCTTTGCTTGTTTTTCACTTTTAGCGAGAAATGAGTCATGATTACCAGTAGATGTTCGTTGGATACGGCCTCGGTTTCGTATAGGCGGGACGCAGTTCCACCCCTCCTCGAGCCGCCTGCGTCTCCACTGCTCGCCACGGTTCTCCGCGCGCTGTCTTGACCCCTCTTATGATGTGTAGAGGTCATTCCGCACATTCATCCTACCACAGAGCCTTATTGCTACCTCGCTCTCATTGACATTCCATTTTACTGGCTGGTCCCCTACAGCGCGTCCCATTCCGCCCTCAGCGCCAATTGCGTGTTTTCCAGCCAATTCTCCACTATTTTCTCTTTGTCATTCTCTCGATGGCCTCCGAAGCTCTTCTGTCCGCCCCTATTTAATTAGAATTGGAAGAAGCTAGCCGCCACGGTCGTTTTTCTCTCTCTGCACTCTGCACTCTTCATTTTCTTTTTTTTTTTCGAATTTCCTGTAGAGTTCCTCGCCTCGGTTGTTCTCTTTCTGTGCGGTTGGAGATTAATAAGAACGCTTCCGTATGCATGAGGTTGCTTCTGGCCTTTTTGAAATAGGGCTACAAATCACACGGGGTGGGAGTACATGCATTCGCCGTCTCTCATTTTCCAAACGGCAAAGAAACCTCTCGAAAGGTCTTGGAAGTAATTTCACCTTTTTAAAATGTTCTCTGAGTTTTCTTTTCTCTTTATGTGGCAGATAAACTTTGATATTGACCCTTCGTCTCTCCTCTACTTCTAAAATGATTCTCTCGAAAAAAGCCTTTGAAAACTTTAAAGTTTCGAAGCATCCGTAAGACTTCCTAGCGCCGTTTCTAAATCCCTTTCCAGAAAAGGCCACATGTTAAAAGTTTCCACATCTTAAAACAAGAGAACTTTAAAAAGAAAGCTTTCAACTCTTCTCATAGGGATTGTCAGCCCCAAATTCATTTCCTAAAAGCGATTTTTCGGTCTTTGCTCATAGACAGTAGTGGACAAGAACACCTGCTGAGATGCGATGGAGATTAGGTGACAAGTCGCCACTTGGCCCATTCAAGACATGTAGGTCGGGGAACGCCCATCAATGAGGTAACCATTTGCCTGAGGTCGTTTCGCGAGGGCTCATGTCAATCTAATTTGCATATAATGTCTCGCTGGGTGCCTTCTTCTTCTTCTTCTTCCGACCTCAACCTCGATCGATAACCCATTTGGAATAGGCATTGTTCTGCTTATGTCACTACGTCTTGGCGCATCGATGAGCCAGTTCTTTTTCACTTCGAAATTCACATGCGCCCCCATGTTTTACTCCCATTATTCACCGCCCCTCGTTTCGCAACCACTTTCGCAACCCCCGACCACGAATAGATTAAGTGACTCATTGAAAAGTTCCATTTTCAGGGGGCTCGCAAGAACTAACTAAACATGTCTGTCGTGGTTGAACAACAAGAGAGCACCGAAGTGAAGGAGGTCGTGCCCGAGGTGCCGACAACGCTGCCTCCGATCGACGAGGTGGTCATCGTCAAAAGCGAGGTATTTCTTTGACTCTGAGAAAAGACAATTTAGAAGAGGATTTTCAGATCAAAGCAGAAGACAACGAGGAGACCACTGCCGCCGCTGCTGCTGAGAACGAGGCTGCTGTCGAGAAAGAGAAGCCCAAAGTGACCCGTCGCTTCACTTTCAACAAACGCTGGGGAAAGCACCGTGACGAGGCTCAGATTCCCAAGGAGCCGGAGCAGCCGAAGGATCCCAAGGAAGACGTCCTCGGCTGGATCTCCCAGCAAACCCCTCAAGCTGTTCACAAGGTAGACGCCGAAAGTAAAGAAACGCGAAATACTGAGAAAGGCATTCAGGTCAACTACCTGCTCCTCGAATGGGTCCAGCGCGTGGCCGTCGAAAACGAAGCCGACCGGAAGCCACTTCCCGGCAAGGACGGTTTCGTCACACGCAACCAGTTCCTCGCGTTCCTGCGCGACGGTGACTTGCTCACCAAACTCGCAAACAAACTCCAGGTCCGTCGGTACTTCTCTCTATGGTTTTGGCGGCAGCGCGCCGATGTGCCTGGCACAAGGGAACATCTGCGCCGTGCAAATAATAGGTGGCAATTATGATTACCTGGTGGCTTTCTCTCTCTCTCCCTCTTTTGAAATGCCCCCCATCCACCCGATCTCGGCCCGCTTTGCTAATTGGCGTTTTGCCAGCGAAGCCTTTTTTCCACCGAGAGATGACTGACCTCTTTTTGAGCATATGTTTGGGAGACGAATGGTTGGGCGAGCCTTTGATTTGCATAAACTATGCGAAATGGACAATCTGCTACTCAGCTTCCTAAAAGCCAAAAGATTGTTTATATTCCCCATTTGTTTACGGGTAAAGGTCAGCGGAAGGAAGGCAAGACAAAACTTATGTGCAACATGTGTGTCACTGTAATGATGATCCTTTTCGGACAGAGTATTCCTTCGGATCCAAAACTATAACATGGGCAATAATGGGAACACTGTTTACTCGGACATTGGTAACGCGAAACGGACGTGCTCCACACGTTTCTGGGCGATTCTAGGGATCTCTTAAGAGTTCTGAGGCTACTAAAGTGGTCACTAGAAATGCCCCGACACGTCCGATTCGCGTCTCGTTTGCGTTACCAAGGTCTGAGTATTCAAAGATTCTCTGAAATGGAGCGCCACAACTTTTTCTCTGACATACACTGTTTCGTCGTTTTTCTCGCAACTAGGCCCTTTTGGCGCTCCATGTCAGAGTTGTCTTGTTTTATAAAAAAATTATTAGAAGAGGCTTGAAAAAAATCCGTGGAGTTTATTAGTATCATAAGTATGTCAACTTAGACAATTTTTCTTCTCAGTTCTCTAAATTTCAATACGAGTTTTTCCACGAAAAAAATATTGGCACGAATGAATTTTTTGCGTTCGTAACGGGCTTTTAGCGAAAAATTTTAAATATATGAAACGAACATGAGAAGAAAAAATGTTAAAAAACGTTTTTCATAAGATTTAATTGACTCCATAGAAATTTTTCCAAGAAATCAAACGAAATTTGAAAAAAAGGGGGAAAAGGGTAGCTCGTCTTCGACCTCGGTTTTTCCGCCGAAGAGCCGCTTCGCGTACGCAAAAAGTCAGTTTTTACGCAGCTTTAGGACCCCTCAGCCCCTATAGGGATCACCTTGATTTTACCCCTGTAGAGACATCTTTTTCGGCCCCTATAGAGGCTGTTTTTCGCCCTAATCCCTATAAGGACCACTCTAAAATTATTAAGTATGGCCTATAGTGTTGACTTCACTTAATTATGCATAGAGCAGAGGTCAGAAAATAAAGTCTAGACACGTTTTTCCTTGTTGCGGAACGGTATTATGTTTCAGCCGGGATCTGTCGAGCCGGCAGTCGCTGAGGAAAACGCTGACGCTGTCGCCCAGAAAGAAGTCGTCAAGAAGAACATCGACAGCTTTTCCACATGGGCTCAGCAGAACGTGAACATGGACAATGATAAGGTATTTTTTTTGCTTTTTTTTCTTAGCAATCTGTCAAATTCCCTAAATTAGTTCGATTAAAGGAGATTATTTGCAGGTTCTGACGAGCGGCGACCTTCTGGAGAAGGGCAAGAGCGGCTTTGAAGCGGTGTTCAATACTTTGTGGCAACTCGGCGTGCAGACGCAAGAAAAGTTCGCCGCCGAGGGAATTGATGTGGAGACAATTGTGAACGCCGCGAGCCAAATTGTCAAGAGCAATATTTTGCAAACGATTCTCGGCTTCTTCCGCGTACGTTTTTCTGTTCGTTCCCCCGCCACGGATTGGTTTGCAGCGTGCTCGCGTTCCTCCGGTCGTCGAGGAGCCCAAGGAAGCAGAAGTTGTCGCTACGACCGAAGTCCAGGAACCAGCCGCCGTTGAAGAGATAAAAGTAAGCCCCGTCGTTCGCCCCGAAACATGATCAATTTCAGTTGGAAACTACTGCTCCTTCTGCCGTCGCCGCTAATTAAGACTCTCGAATCCCTCCGGTCTCCAATATTCTTTTCACCCATGCGTGCGGAACTTTTATATTAAGAGAGAGCGTCATTCCATTATCATCTCACACTGCAAAGCTATTTATCAAAACTGTTGACTTCTCGGTCTTGCTTTAAGCATATATCAACATAATTTAATAATAAGCTTTTTCTCACAATCACATTGAATGCTTTGTTCTTAAAGAGCTGTCTGTTGTTATTTTTCCCATTTTGTTTGCTTCATTCCTCTCAGTTTGTAATACAAATGTGCTGAAGTTTTTTTTTCTTGTCTTCCAAATAAACAGAATAAGATTTTGTCGGAAGAAAAGTGATATCATCCTGAATGTGACTTTCGCTTTCGTGACGAGTAGCGTGGAAAAGAAGAGGACCGAGGCGGAACGGACCTGCGCGACTCATTCGACGACTGTAGAACAGGAGGATGCTTCTCTGATTGAGTTCTGAAACTGACCTCCTCTCGACATCGCTCCCCAACTGACGGCATTTTGCTGGAAAGCTCGATTTGGCGCTGCGCCAGCGCTAGACTCACGGTGCCTTCCAGAGTGGCCGACTTTTTCGTCAGCACCATGCAGACGTCGCCCACCTTAAAAAGTTTTTGAAAGCCTTCCAATACGACTTGAAACAACGACCTCTCGCAGTTCTCTATCACATTGCCATACTGTAGGTTGAACTTGTGCATACACTTAATTCGGTTTTGGGCTTTGAAAGTAATTCCGCGAAATTCAAAATAGCCACCAGAAAGTGAAAAATATAGCTGAACTTCAGAAATTCAGATATGATTTTGATATTCTCGAAAATTATTTTGAACTTGGCATGCGCGAGAGCGCCGCGGTGCATGCACACGACACACTCCACTTTACGGAAAAATGGGCGTGGCGTCGCCAAATAAACGTCGTGTCGATAAAATTCTGATGAACACGTTTTTTGTAGGAAAAAGTATCTAATTTGAATAAAATAACAATAAGAAAGTTAAAAAAAATAGGAAAACAGTCAAAAAAAATTAAGTTTTTGCCTACGTCTTGTTCTAATTTACATTTTTTTTGCTAACAAGTCGTATTTTTCGCGGGGAAATTTTTCAAAAGGCGAATCGGGAGGTTACCAGAATCTGTCCACAAGTATTTTTTTTTGATAGAGTGGGTGAAAAAAAGGCAATAGAATTTTTTTAAACTTCCAGGCTTTAAATTTTTCAATGATCTTACCTCCAGAGGCATGGTTTCAAGGCCATAGGTCTCTGCCGTTTTCGTAGGCTCGCAGCTACACCAACCCTTGCCCAGCACGTAGAAAGGGTGTTCACACTGGGCTTTCAGCGATATCTAAAAAACATAGGAGTTCATGGAGCATTTTCTTCCGGTACTGCTAGAAATTTTCCGATAAGGATTCGGAAAAAAAACTCAAAAGAATAATATACAGAAAAATTTTTTTGTGAAAAATCGCGAATGTATTTTTCAAGAACGAACCACTTCCAGATGAACTCCGACTTGAAAAGTTATGATGACGGAGTTATTACATGGAGACTTCTGGACTTCTCGGATGACACTTGCGTTAACGGCAACTTCCGACGACTCACTTGCGCTTTTCAGAAAGTCGTCCGTGCACACTTCTTCCACCTGAAAGATCTCGATTTTTTCTTTTGAAAGAAAATAAGAAATTTTCGCTCATTGGAGCTTGATCTATTGCAAAAATTTATCAGTAAAGGTTTTAAATCCGGCAAACTGTACTCAGTGACACAACTAATGCTGCGTTTCATTTCATTTTTAAATTAATTTTACTCGTTGAATCATAGTTTCCATCAACTCTATGAGATAAAAATGAGCAAAAACATAATTTTTCTCGTAAAAATCGTAATCTTCGACTTGAAGGAAATATGAGCTTTTCGGGCCGGTCATATTTGCTTAAAGCCTTATCAAGGCCGGGCCGGGCTCAGAAAATGGCCCATAGGCTGACGGGCTGGCCCTGGCACAAGCCTGCTCTTCGGACTTTTGTGTCACGACCCGGACCCGAATCGAACATGTCGGGGCTTTTCTAGTGACCATTTCAGTAGCGTCAACACCCTCAGGTGATCACTAGAATCGCTCAAAAATGTCCGATTTTCTCTTACTGATCACCGTAATATTTGACTTGTCTTTGATATTTTGAATTTTTTTTTTCACTTTTTTTTCATTTTTGTTTTACCTGTTCACTTTTTTTCCTGAACTTGTTCAAACCTTTTTCAACAATCCGTCGGTAGTCTTGACTTGTGTTCCTTTCATGAAGTGAGTTGGGATGTAGGTTGCGGTTGACATTTTGCCCATTTCAAACTTGTAGTCGCTTTTTCTCTGCGTCCTTTGTTTCTGCTCGCTTCGAAGACTTACTCATCTTTAATTCTTACACCTTACTCCTCATCCATTGTATGCGAAATCTCCTCGGAAATGCTGGCAGAACTCATTTCGTCGAATCTATGATCTGTAAAGAACGTCCTTTCTTGTTCAATTCTATTTTTATACTGTTAATTTATGAACGGAAACTTGAAAACTACATGGTCTAGTTTTAATCAAAAAATTACGAAATATTTTTTTAATCTTTCTTTTGAAAATATTGCTCTGGTTGATTAATCGGCGATATTATGAACTAGCTTGAGAGGGCGAACATAATATTTATTTAACCCGAGCAGATTATTCTCTTTTTTTAAATTAGGGAAAATAGGTATTAAGATTGAAGAGGACCGCCTTGAAACATTTTATATACAAGCTTTTTTGTTTCGATTCAAAAATTTTCGACGGCTTCGAAGCTTCGAAATTCAAAATTTGAGCGCGGTGTTTTTTATTAAGCGCTTTGAAAGACACATTCGCTCCCTGGCAATGCAAGGGTCGCCTAGAATGACCCCTAAGGGAAATTTTTACAATACACGAAATCAAGTTCTGCCAAAAAAATGTTTACTTTGTTTTTTTGTTTTTTTCAAACAGTATATTAGATTATTGGAAAAAAAAGCGGCTTAGGGTATAAAGCCGTTGTTTTTTTTTAAATTTTTTCCGAAACTTTTTTTTCATAAGATTGCTCGAGTTTATCCTAAAATTTTTGGCTTTTTGTGACAGGATTTTCTATTTTTTTTTGTTGGATAAACTGTTCCAGGTAAAAGTAACAAGATGCTACCGAGACCTCGAAGAAGTTTTGGGAAGAGAAGACCTTACAGACCTAAAGCGCGACCAGTAAGGGAAGGAACGAGACTTTTCGCGGGATCCGATTTTTCTGGCCCTTCGTATAGACAAATGGTTTTTTGTGTTTATTTTTTCTCACTCCTTCCTCTTTAGGTGACAACAGAAGAACGTGTGCCTTCTATCGAGCCGACGTTCAATAAAAATTTGGACTATGCCACGCTTATCAATGATATTCAAGACACTGTTAACTTCAGCGAGGTTTTTTTTTCGTTCATCGAAAAAAATTACATAGAGGTTGAATTGCATTTTTGATTCATAGGAAAAGATGATGAAAAACTGGGAATATAAATACTCTTGTACGACTTTTTCAGAGGCCCAAGTTTTGATTTATAGCCGATGAATTCTTATCAAAATGATTAAAAAATGTTTCAGTTTCAAGAGACTTAGATTTTTTGAAGAGAAAAGTTGAATAATCTAAGTATTTCAGAGTTTCAATAACGAAAAAAAAGTTTCCTTTTTTGTAGATTTTGGAACGGGAGAATTTTCTGGACGATAGAGATCTACCAAGAATGCTGAAAACGGCTATTGCACAGGATCACGCAGCCGTGCAACTATTGGAAACGAAACGAAAACTAATGGCGTATTAGAAAACTGGAGGAAGTATATAAATTTTTCGCTCTAACAGGATTCTGGAAGAGTTCCGAAACAATGAGAACAACATTTGCAAGCAGTTATTAGAGGAAAAAAACGACGTTTTGGATAAAAGAGCTCCAGGAATTGTCACGCCACGTTCTCCTCCTCCACGAGGTATCTTTTTTGTTTGCTATCGCTGGCCATTGATAAAAAAGACTATGCATTTTGTTCTTACAGAATTTTTCCCGCCACTGGTGGATCACGAGCAAAAATCTTTAGAATGGACTGATGAGGTTGACTTGAGGTTTGTAACTTTCCGTTGAGTGGAAACCGAAGGAAAATCTTTATAAGAGAAACATGGAAACTTCTTATGAAGTCTCATCATTCACAAATCGATGAAATTAAACATAATCACAGAAATTTAGAACAAAGATATCATGTTAAACGTTAAAAAATTTAAAATCGAATTTTTTTTTTAACGTTTGTTAATCAACCACTTTCATGTGTGCCTTCCTTAAACTGTCTACTATTGTAGCTTTTTTTGAATTCTACACAAATTTCGTCAAATTAAGCTGGCCAGAATGGAATGCTATAAATGCGACCTTTTTTTGTGCTTCACCAAAAGTTAATAAAATACAGGTGTTTAATAACTCCTTCACTTTTTTTATTTCAAGTTTTTCTATCTCTCCTTTTGAAAAAAAGTAATACGACGAAATTAATGAATTTATTACGATGAATTTTTTTAATTGCTAAAAAAATTTTTTTCATTAGGAGCTTTTTAAAAAAATTTTTTTCAATTCATGAATCTGTATTAAACCATAACCCAGGTTAAAAAAATTGAATATGGGATAAAATAAATCTTGGAAAATGGTTTGAAAAAAATGACACTGTCAAAAAAATACAAAAGATGCATCCAGATATTGATTAGAAAACAATAGAAAAAAATTAAGAATTTTTTTCCTTGAAAAATTCAAAAAAACGCCCGTGTTTTATCAATTTACAATGGAGCACAAAACGCCTACACTTTTGAGCATTCCGACCAAATTTTAAGGTCTTGTAGTTCCAAAAAAAAAACCAGGAGGGACATGAAAAATATCGTTTCGCAAGATTCTATGGAGGTATGATGTAAAATTATAGTTTAAAGACTTTTCGTCAGAGGAAAAAACCAATAAAAACAGAAATATCGATTATTTTTCTTTACGCAAAGATACAAGTTTCCAGAAAGTGCGATCAGATGCTCAGACCTCCGCCGCCGTTGCCCATCGACACCTCTATCCCACCGCCGAATCTCCAGCCGCCTCCGTTCATGGTAATGACGGTTGCTTTCTTCTTTCCAATGTCAAATTTTGTACTCCAGAGGTTCCCACCGCCTCCACGTCCGCCGTTGCATCAGCCGCCCGCTGTCGTCTTCAATCCCTTCATTTTTTCTCCGGCAGATCTTGCTTTTGGGTATTTTTTTTTTCTATCGTAAATTCAAACTCGTCTGATAAGGAAAATTTTTCTCTAAAAGTGTCTGTACAACTAGAAATGGACTGTAATCTGTGCTTACTACCTAAGACGAAGTCAAATTCTGTTTTGCGCAGTAAACCGACGACGATTCGCGGCCCGCCTCCCCGGTTCGAAGCTTTTCCTCCACCTCCGCCTTTTCTGGCTCCCCAATTCACAAAAAGTGAGCTCTCAAGTGTTCTTTGTGTAGTTTCAATGTTTTTTTCAGAGCCTGGTGAGTAGGGCGTCCGCACTGGAGTCGCGTTTAATCAGTAAATTTCCTTGGGTGTCTATCCAAACATTTCCTTATCATTGCTCTTGCTATTTGCTGTTTTCGCCTTAGCTCGCCTGTTGAAAACTATTACAGAGAACCAAAAGTGTGCCTTTAAACCGGTTTTCAAAGTTTTTATCAAAAGCGCGGGCTCGTAAAGAAATATGAGGGCATATTTTTCTTCCCTATGTTCTTTTTTCTTCAAACTTTGTCGTGGTAAACATCGGAAAACCTTCGATTTTAACAGTTGAGTTGCCCTTTTCTGAACGGATGTCTGCGTTTTCCTGAAAACTTGTTTTGAATACGTTCTTTCATGCGAACTTCACGTGGACCTTCTTTTTCGGCGTTGTCCTTATCAGGATTTTTTATCGAAAATTTTTGCTACAAGGCGTCTTTCCGTGTTCTCTTTGCGGGTGTTCGATGAACTCGCCTGATCAACTCACACCATCCAATCTTTCAACTTTTTTTTGCCGTTTGCACTGTCATTTTGTCTCAGCGCCGGTGCGATAAAAAGCCTTTCAGTTCGGTTTTGAATGTTTTCATTTTTGGCGTTCTTAGCTTTTCAACCTGATAGTTTTTCGTCCATCATTATTTATTTTCCTGTTTCCTCTTATTTTTTAAATCTTACTAAATAAAGTCTTTTCGAAGCCTGTTTCAAGCTTTATCTTTTCATCGTAAGAACGGTGATGCATATATTTTGAGAACTATGGGTCACACAAGAAAGCTCCGCTCCAGTCCCAGCAAACTCGGCGTCCGGCGACATTCCGCTGCCATCTTTTTTGAGGTCTGCTGGGAAGCTGTCTATTTTGAACTTTGGCTTCTTTCAGAACGCCAAAAAACGGAAAGTCATGGACGAGCTTCTTCTCAATTCCAGCCTCAGGTGCGTGATATGAGTAATGAAGTAGTCGCAGAATTATAAAACTGCACAACTTTAGCGTGTTCATCGGGCAAAACGAAAAATGCTTTGAAACGCAAAAATTTACTACTGTTTTGGAGCAACTTTGGCGCGCCGATGAACACGATTTTTTTTTTTGAAGCATGTTTCGATTAACCGACGAACACGCCACTAGTATTCGAGAAGAGTGGAAGATATGCAATGATTTAGAAACTTAGAGCTTCTGCTTTCAAAAACTAAGGTACAGCGTAGTTTGGTTCTTACAAAATCTCAATATTGTACGTCATAGAAGTTTTTTTTTAATATTGTAAGTTTCGAATAGAATGACATCTCTCGATAATTTGGTTCCGTTATTTAGGCTCTGCAATTTTTCTTATTTTTGTGATAATTTTTTTAACATCAGACTAACGTTTCAGTACGGGCAAAGCCCAAAAGGTCTTTGGAAAAAGGCCTTAAAGACACCTTTTTTTTAGATCTTTTCCAGAAAAGGACCTTTCAAGGAAGAAAAGGGAGATTCCAAGATACTATTGACCTTTTTTAAAAACCCAAAAAGAAGCTTTAGACCCTACTTTTTGAGGCCTTTTTAAGACCGTTTTTACTTTGCCTGAGTACGCGGGAAGCCTTGACTTGTGAACTATTCTATTTTCCATAGCTTCACCCAAAAAGTCATCCTTCTCAGAGCTTTCAGAAGGGCAAGAAAATAAACCGAATTAAAGTTTTCTTGGATGAGTTGCCATTGAATTCACTTCAATCGGGAGCTTGGCCTGGATCATATTTTTGAGCTGTTTTCAGAGACTATTTTGTTTTTCCGCTGCTAAAATATCCATCAGATTGGTTAAGACGCGTCGACTCGGCCTCTGGCATCGTCCATCCGCCGCGACAGCATGCCAATCCTCCAGGAGAAACTCCATTCATCGTTCTCCCTGTCGAGTCCCGATTCTCGCCCATGTTCGAGCGCAGCCGTTTCGCGCTGGACATCGGTTATTTTTATATTCTGGGATAGCTGTAGAATTCTTAAAGAAAATTATTAGAAGTGCGCATGTGATTTTCATCTGATTTTTCCACTGCAACCTTCCTGCAAGCAACTGGTTTGCAACTTGCAAAGTAGTAATTTACAGCAGCTGCAAACTAGTGCGTTTTCAGTTGCAAATTCATGAAACTGCTTACTTTAATTCAACCTTTTTAATTTTAAGTTGCGCAAATACACGAATACATATGATTCCGGACCTGAGTTAATTAAAAAAATTTTTAATCGAAAAAAAAGATGCTCAAATTGAATCATTTTCCAGGAGGAACTCTCTTGAAACTGGTATACTCCTCTGTTTGTCAACCGGGCTCCAAACCTCAACACGTGTTGAATAATGGAAATAAGCAGAAGAAGCTCAGCGAAGATCCCGAAGTCCACGTGAACTTCCTCAAATTCGGCTCCATCGAGACGTGCATTGAGTTCATCAAAAAAGTCAGCCTACAGCTGTATTCTCGCCAAATTTTCGCTTTGCAACTCTCAGAACTGGAAGGATCGTGTGGAGACCGACGTGCTCCACTGCACCGGCGGAGGTTCCTACAAACACGCGGAACTTCTGCAAAAGGCGCTCGGCGTCAAGTACGCCTTTTTTCACTACTAGAAAATAATCTGACGGTCATTTAGTAAAAATTAGTTCTTTCAAACGCGTCATAGGTCAAGGTTCCCTCAAAGTCGCTACTTAAGAGTAGTTTCAAACGATTTCCGACTTTAAAAGCTTGCATTTACAAAATTGGAAGTTTGCTCAGGTATTCACTATGCGGGAGCTTCACGGGCAAAGCCCAGAAGGTCTCAAAAAAGCCTTTAAATGACCTCACAGACTCCTTCTCAAAAAGTAGTTTCAGACTCTTCCTTTTAAGGTCTTTTTTGAGACCGTTTGGACTTTGCCTGTGTTATTCTAGACCTTTCAATACTATTCAAAAAGAATTTCCGGAAATTACATTATTCGAACTGGAATGAACACTTCCATTAATTATACACAAAGTTCTTTTTTTGGCATATCCCTTCGGTTTATCCTCATGAAATGTTTGAAGAGTTCGCCGGACTGACGAAATGAATTCGCTCATTTACGGTTGCGACTTTCTTCTGCGGAACAACGAGGACGAGTCGTTCACCTATCACCACGAAGCGAAAGGCCTTGAGAAGTTTGTTTTTTTGCGATTTCATGAGAAACAGTTCCACTTGTACAACTTTGAAAGAAAGTTTAGATCATTTTGTTTTTTTCTTAATTTTTTTGCTCGTTTGAAGGATTTAGTTTCAATTAAATAAGGCTTAAGTGGTCCTTATAGGGGTCGTTCAATTTTTTTCATAAAGGTTTTTTTAGTTTTTTTTTTTCATGGAAAGACTTCTCTGCTCAGAGTTCATAATAATTATCGACTGGCATGTCCCCTATAGGGACCACTCTGATGATCCTTAGTTAAATTTGAAAGAAGATTGTTGTTTGACCTTCCCCTCTGCATTAAACCTTCTATTATGGATAGTGTTCTCTTTTTTTTTCCCGTTTTCGTGATTTATAATTCTTGGGTATAATAATGGCACCTAGGGGTTGTTGCTAAAAACTATTTTAAATATATCCAAGAGAAAAAAATTTGACGAACCCTACAAGCCGTTACTTTTCAGACTCGAAAAGTTTCGATCTTCCCTTTGTTACTCAACCAATTGTTTTCCAGGTTCCAGTATCGACCGATCAATGCTGATTCGATATATCCCTTTCTGCTCGTCAACATCGGTACTGGAATCAGCATTTTGAAGGTTTGTAAATAATCTAAAGCTTTGTGGAATTATGTTTATGGAAACACGGTACTTGAAATCGTTTCAAAACCTCTTTGATCTGTAATGATCGTCTAAAAATGCAGGTAGACTCGCCGACGGAGTTCCAACGCGTTGGCGGCAGCTCCATGGGCGGCGGCACGTTCATCGGCCTCGGAAATTTGCTGACTTCTGCCACCGGTCAGTCTGAAGAGCTCTTCTCCAATTCAATAGCTTGAACTCCCAGTTCAGACTTCGATGCTTTGTTGAAAATGGCGGATCGCGGCGACCATCGCAAAGTCGATACACTGGTGAGTGTTGGGGGTGGAAAACTGTCAACTTCGATCTCATTTCTGACAGCGTATTGTCGCTGTATAGCTTGTTCGAGGCTGGCTTGAGCCATCAAAAAATGGGTCTCGACACGATAAGTGAAGAGATAGTGCCTGGTTGGTGGAGAGCGCAGACAGGCTACGCCCTATTAGCGTCCCAATTTAGTCGTGAATCGGCTATATCTGAGACTAACAGTGTCTTTTCAAACTATTCAAAATACGAGTGGGAGCTTAGAGATTTTCAAAAAGACGCCTATTTCATTTCTATTTAAAGCTGGCTTTTTTTTTTACAAAATTTTTTAAAAATTAGGAATAAAATCAATTTTCAATCTCCAGGTGGTTTTTTCGGCCACAATAGTAGAATTTCGAGCCTCAGGGAGGTAATATTAACTTTAATTTAGGAAAACTTGGGAGGAGGCGACCTTTGAAAATGGTCTGCCTATGTATGCACGGAAGCTTTTTTTAAATCTTCATTGTGCTCAGGAAAAAATTTTTGAAGTGGTGGCTGAGAAATATAGGATCGATTCATCAACAAAATGTTCTCATTTCTAGGTCAGCGACATTTATGGCGGCTCTTATGGGAATCTGAATCTCCCAGGCGACCTGATCGCGGGCTCATTCGGAAAGGTTCTTTTTAAACTTCTACTTTAAATAAATCAGTATATTTCTCCATTTTTCGAGAGAAATTTTCAAAAATGTTGCAGTGTAACAAGTACGACAACCGCCCGAGTTCGACACCGCCCTCGCCCGAAGATATAGCAAAAAGTCTGCTCCTCATGCTCAGCAACAACATCGGACAGGTCAGAATGATTTTTCGATCAAAATGCAGAACTTAGAAACTCCAAAGTGGTCCCTATAGTAAAATACTTAGGGGCCATTGGAAGGTCTCTATTTACGACCACTTTATCATCCCCTATAGGGGTCACTAAAGCTTGCAAAAGGGGTCCCTATAGGGGGCATCCCAGTCGATGATATTGATACTCTTAGCGAAGAAGCATTTCCATGGAAAAACTGAATAAAAAGCGTTTTTGAATGAAAATGAAAGGCCTATTTAGGGTCCACTTGAGGTTCAGCGAGTCAGGCCCTTATAGGGACCAACTTAATTTTACCCCTTTAGAGACCACTTTTTCGGCCCGATAGGGGCTTTTTCTTCCCTAACCCCAATAGGGACCACTTTGGAACTTCTAAGAAGTTCGCATCAGAATATGAAGTTTCACTTTGCAGATGGCTATGCTTTACGGCCACCGCTACGGAATGAAACGAGTCTACTTCGGCGGCTTTTTCATCCGGAAACATCCCATCACAATGCGCACGTTGAGCTATGCCATCAACTTCTGGAGCAAAGTTAGTTTTTTCATTCCAATTCAAACTTCCTTTGTAGGACGACCCTTCCGAAGAAGTTACTTAAGGGTTCTAGGACAAAAGCGAATTTCTTTTTACGAAGAATACTGTATGTAGAAGTCCGCAGTTGGGCGTGCAATTCGCGTGTTTGCACACTGCGCGTGGCTCCGCTTTTTTTTTCTTGATCTAAATTTCATGGAAATGGATTTCCACTTATGTCGAATTGGATTAACTATTCATTTTGACTTATCATTGAAAAACTAAAAATAATAAAAATGATGCATGCACGCAATGCGCATATTCGCATACAGTACTCTACAGTAATCTCCGAAAAAGCAAAGCTCGCTCTTGTTGTATAGCTGATTCACGGCTAGCTTCGGACTATAAGAGGAGGTGGCCTGTTTGCGCTCTCCACGAGCTAGGAACTATCTTGAGCATAGTCGTGTCAGGACCCTTTTTCGATGGCTCAAGCCAGCCGTGAATCAGTTGTAGCACCGTACCTAAAGCTTGTTCATAAGACGTAACTGAAGGAAATGGGGCAGGGTGAGACGGAGGCGCTGTTCATGAAGCACGAAGGCTACCTCGGCGCGATGGGCGCGTTTCTCGACGAAAACGGCGACCATGCCTGAGTAACCTCCTACGCCACTGAGCCCTTCACACACCATTTATAGAATCGTGTTTTTCTTTAACATCAATTAACGTGTCAGCTGTTTTTTCCGCTACTTTCGGGGCTCTCTTTTATTTTGCATCATCTCGCAATATTCTACATTCGAACAAACTTGTACATACTGCCTTGTTCAAAGTAATCTCGCAAGACTCGTAGTGTGGGAAAGATATCAAAATTCCGCGAAATTACTTTGAACACGGTATAACCACCAATTCTACTCTTCTCATTTTGCACGGACACTCCTATTGACATGAAACTGGCGCTTCACTTGTACTGTCTAACTTGTTTCTTGTTTTGATAGTTGTTGATAAATGACCAAATGGAATTTTTCATTGAGTTTTGACGGGTTCCGAATCGATCAAGGTGCACCGGACGCCCCTCACCAGCGACCACAAATGGCTCAGGCGTTTCTGCAAAAGGTCATAGTCATGAGTTTTCAGTGTTTCAAGCGTGGTACTGTTGTTGACGCAGAATCAGGCTTTTTTTAATTGAGATAAGTCAAATTTCATTTTAGCCGCTCAGAAGCTATAAGCATGAGTGTTCACAGGCTAATCGGGAGGCTACCATAAATTGTCCAGAAAAATACCTCTCAAAAAGGTACCCCATAATATGTCCATCGAGAGCCCTTCAGTATACTTTTAGCTCTATCCGAGCCATATCGGAGGTCCTTGAGGGTATATCTCAAGCCTATCTCATTTTGTTCAAGCTTCTCAGAGGGTCTGTTCAGATTTTGAATGTCAAGCGGTCGCTGAAGCTCTGCCCCCTAATAGCGCGATAAACCAATCAGAGAGCGAGCCATCCACAGAGCGTTTGACGTCATTCTAGTTGACATTCAAAATCTGAACGGACTCTTGGTACCATAGTACCTGATTTTTAAGAGCCTGAGCTTAATACTGGAGTTGAAGGTAAAATGGGAGGAACTCAAGCTTGCAAACTGGTTCCTTGTGCCGCATGAAGCACCGTAAGAAGGAAAATTTGAGACAGAGAAAGACTTTCTAGTTGTTTTTAATGCGAATAAATATGGGAGGAATTGAGACGGGAGACAAAGGTTGGCACGTGCCCGCCGAAACCTGTTCCCTGGCAGCCGCGGAATCCCGCTGATACTCGCAAAAAATGCTTCTGTTCGACAAGGTTCCGCTTCATGAATACTTCACGCGGCTCTTCGACTTCGATGTCGATTTCCAGGCCGACAATCCCTCGTTCCGCTGCTTCTTCTCCAAAGTTCACGTCACGGTTCGTTTTTTTTCGGAAACTGTTTCTCGAGAGAAAATCAGAAGAAGAAACAAAAGGAATTCCCCAATTTACCACAGGAGTCACCAGGGAGGTCATTTTTCTCTTCGTATCCCAGTTTTTTCTTTAAAAAATCGGCTAATGGGCAAAAAATGTCCTGAAAGTCTGCACTTCAATGAAGGTTCAGGAAAAAAAAAAGTAAACGTCTCAAAAATGGCCCATTCAGCTGGATTTTGATAGCTTTCTAAGGACACGTTTATTCCAAAAAGACATATAGTAGGGAAAATGGATGAGTATTTTTTGGTTTTCCGCCCGTAACTTTATTAAAAGTTATCATATTGACGTGAAATTTGACTCAAATGAGGGAAATGATGTTATTGACAATTTGAAGCAATGGTTTGAACCGATTTCTAAAAAATACTTCGAAAAAAGTTTTTTTTTGAATGCTCATCAAAATCGCAAAAAATTATCAACAAGTAAAAATTCAACAAAGCCAGTAACCGACATGAATGACTATAGCCAATATTTTACTGATAAGCTTATTTTTATGCTTTTTTTAAAGTCAAAAGTATAACGAAAATTTTCGAAAATGCGTGAAAAAAAAGTGTGCAAAATTTATTTCAGATCAAGAATAAAATTTTTCGCAATAGATCTTGTTTCCGAGTTATGGAGCTTCAAAGTGTGCAAAACACGCAAATTAGGCCAAAAAAGCTCTATTTCGGGCTTTTGAAGTGTCCTAACTCGTAGAAAACGTTCCCTAGTGAGCATCAAATAAGATGTTTCAGAACGCCTCGAAAGTGCTGCTCCTACTCGAATTCCTGCTCATCATCCCTTACGTACTGTTTCTCTTCCCATGGTGGATCCTGTGGATAGGTTTTCTTGCTTCTCTGAACTTTCTGACCATGTTGAAGGGCTCCACTTGGTCCTTCTCCTCACGACGATGTACGCGCTTCGGCAGCAGAAACACAGATTCATGTGGCCGATGGTTATTTTCGCGCGGTAGGTTTTTCAGTCTCGACACACATGAGTTTCGACTTGAGACGTTGCAATTTCTCGTCTGGATCGGCCTCACCTTCTTCATGTTCTTTGTCGCTCTTTTCGACACGGACGCCTACCTCAAATTTTATTCTCAGGGTACAGTCGTAGATGGAGAGTCAGAAGAGGAAATGGGTTTCAGGCCATCATGAGGGCTTCGCGAGGATTGCGGTTATACTCGTCGTCAAGGCTTGTCTCTTTTCATTTGTTAGAAAAGATGTTCTCTTCGTTTGAATATTCTCAAAGTGTGCTTGACGTCATACCTTCATTGGGCATTTGTCTCGAACAGTTCTTTCAAGCAAATCCATTTTTTCCGTGTCGTACCGAATCCAAAAATGTTCGAGTTTTCTTCAGAAATGAGTACGGTCAAAGCACTTCAAAAATTGACTGCCCAAACTGTTTTTGTATCTCAGATCTTATTGGGAGTTCGGTTTAGTATTACCAGAGCTATTCAGAACTAATATTTGAGTTAATGAAGAATTTGGTAGGGCTGAAGACAAAAAATCTCCTTTACGTCCAAACTTTTTGCATAGCTAACCAGGGAACGTTTTTAACCCCCGGTTGAACTTTTTTGCTGAACCATTGCTGGAAGTGTACTTTAGGGCCCCCTGATTGCAGATAAAAAAAAAACATTTTTCGCGCAATAGATCTTGTATCTGAGTTATGGAGCTTCAAAGTCCGCAAAATACGCAAATTAGGCCAAAAAAGCGTTATTTTTCAAGCTTTTGAAGTGTCCTAACTCAAAAACGAGGAAAAAAAACGTTCTCTAGTAAGATCTTAGCTCAATTCCAGTCACCGAGCTTCAAGAGACGTCTGTCATCGCTTAGCTCAGAAGAAAGTAGGCCCAAAAAACATCAACTTTTTTAGGCAATAGTGCTAATGATTGGGGCATTCCTGTTCTGGCGATTGTCCGTTTTCCACGCCACCAAAAAGTACTTTGAAGCGAAATGCGAAGGCGAAATCGCTGTCGCCGAATCGCCTGCCGTCGACGGCATCCAGAAGCTTCTGCAGCCGATGTGAGCCTCCGATCTTGGCGCAAAATTCTTTCGCCGCAACTATTTTTAGCACTTCTTCCATTGTAGTCAAGAAACTATTTGCTCAAATTTTCAGAGAATACTTAGCGTCTTCAGAGTGGTCCCTATAGGGGCAATCTTAAGGGTCCTCTCTACTTTACCAACCTCTATATGGGCGAGTGAAGCTAGAAAAAGTGGTCCCTGCAGGGATTTTAGTTCGTGGCCCCTATAGGGGACATGCCAGTCGATTATTGTTATAAGCTCTATGTGAAGAAGCATTTCCAAGCAAAAAATAAATCAATAAGCGTTTTTTGAATGAAATTGAAGAGCCCCTAAAGGGACCACTCAAGCTTTAGGGGCTGAGCGCTCAGACCCTAAACCCCTAGAGGGACCACTTTAATTTTACCTCTAAAGCGACCACTTTCTCGGGCCCTATAGGGCTGTTTGTCCCTGTAAGCCCTATAGGGACCACTCTGGAATTCCATATAGTATGCTTGCTCATTATTCCAATCTGTTTCGAATAACCAAAATAAAAAGTTATATGTAGAAATTGGAGCATAAACTATAGAAGTCGGAACAGAAAAAGGAAGAAATTATCTAGAAAACAGCTGAAAGAGCTGGCGAGTTCAACAAGTTCTTGTTCAACGCCTTTTTCCGAAAGTCAGATAGAAAAAAAACAGACGTGAGGTGAGTAGACACTTTCGTGAAGACGACCGAAGAGCTCGACGTGCCCGTGGGAAGCCGCAGTCTGAGGCTCTGGTTATACTGACAGATGCCGACAAAAACCATTTTGTCAGCGTAGTCGGCAAGGTAGTCGTCCCAGAAGACGGTGACCAGCTTCGCTGACGTCACCAGCCAGAGTTCGTGGAGCTGCTGTTCTGCGCTCAGGAGTAGCCACTCGACCGCCGTATGGAGATCGTTTTCTGGTGCGTCCTGGAATCCCGAGAAACCTCCTAAATAGTCAACCAGAACGAAAAAAATGAATTGATGAGTGATTCTAGTGAATCGAGTACTGCTTTTTTGAAAACCATCTGTGATCTTAGGAACTGCAGAGGGGTCCCTAGAGGGATCTTTAGGAAGCTCTTGGGAACTGCGGAGGGGTCCCTATAGGGATCTACAGGAAGATCTTATGAACTGCAGAGGGGTCCCTATAGGGGCAACCTTAGGGGCTATTCCCCTCTGCGGACCACTTCACCAACCCCTGTAGGGGCCACTAAAGCTTGAAAAGTGGTCCCTATAGGGACCGCTTTAATTTTACTCCTTAAGGGGTCACTTTTTCAACCCCTATAGGAGTTTTTCCCCCCTAGCCTCTATAGGGACAACTCTGGAATTCTAAAATTTGGTTCAGGCACAGCTTCAAACTGGAACAAAACAAAGCTCACTACAGTTTTAGAGAAAGGGTTTTTTTTTGTAAAGTATGGAGTTTTTCATTTTCAATTCACTAAGCAGATTTGAGTACCCGAGAGGCTTGCTTACATCCGTGATCTTGTATCAAACTCGCAAGCTGAGGAAAATTGACACATTCAAACCTAAAACGAAATATTTCAGAGTATACAAACTATTCTTTCTCACTGCTTGCTCAGAATCACGATTTGGTTCGCAATATTTGGTGAGAGATCCGTTTGAAGGGGCAGATAGCCGTATAACAAGAAGCTCAGGGCCTAAAGAATGCGAAAGAGAACAAATTATTCTGAAAATATTTCTTCAAAACTCAACCAACTCGACGGAAGCTACATTGAAGTGTAAGAAGACAACTTCACGTTGAGGTCGGGAAAGGAAAAGGTTCCGAAAGAAGACGGACGCCACGAAAAGTAGCTCGCGGTTGGACAAAAGCTTGCCGTCAATGCATTGCAAGACCAAATTATTCTCTCTGTAGTCTCGAAATGGGACTGAAAGGTTGAAAGGAACGAGCATACGCCTTTGCCACGAAGTTTTTGACTGAAGTCTGGCAGACAGAAGGTTGCGAGGCGGCCGTTTCAACGACGCCGAACTCGCTGACCAGCATCTTCACGGAGCACACAAACTCGAACGTGTATCCTTAAGCCTACGTATTCAATAACGACAGAATCCGTATCGATCCCAGGGAATGGTCGCAGTTTACAGAGGGGTTATAAAAAATCTTGTTTTTGTTCTGATTTCCAGTCTGAGCACAAAAAAAGGCCGATACTTTTCCGAACCGGGATTTTCCGAATCGAAACCCGAATCGATACTTTTCCGAATCGGGTGTATATTTTTTCCGAATCGAACTTCCATTTTTTCAGGTAGAACCTTTCTTTCGATCTTCTCATTTCCGACCGGTTCCATATAATTTTTCTCTTACAGACCTTCTTAACAAATTTTGAACAGAAAACATTGTTTGAAAAATTTATCTACTGAAACGATTCTCGGACACGCGAAACGCTCCGGACGTTTCTGAGCATTTCTAGGGATTACTTCAGTATCATAAGCACTCTTAAGTGGCTCCTAGAACTGCTCAGAAACGTCCGTTCCGCGTTACCAATGACCTAGCTTCCAAAAGTCCCCCTGTGAATTGACCCCTAATCAGGAACTTACAGTACTTTTGCGGTAATTCGAAAGAAGAGCGCTGGAGACAAAGGCGACAAACTTGGCGTCTCCGTCGGCGCGGAAGCCGTAGAACTCTGATTCGGAGGAGAACTCGAAACGGAGGACGGCAGAGCGCATAGAAGAGAACACTTAAAAGAAAGGTGAAAGACAGCGGAAGCAGAACTACGTGTTCTGTCCTCGTTCAGAACTCGCAAATGAAAGACGGCCGTCGCCGACATTGGCAGTCGTGGAGTAACAGCTCGCGTCGAAGGTCTCAAGCTGATGGAAAGCTGAATTACTTTTAGGGCTTTCTTTTCCGATTTGGTTACCATTTGTCCATGTTTCATTGTCCGTTTCATGAACTCCAAATTCCTGAAAACTCTGATTCCGTTAAAAATTTTTTTTGACTCCTCGGCATTTTTCGGGATTTTAAGGAGGTACCTATAGGGTTTTAGGGGGAAAACAGCCCCTATAGGGACCGGAAAAGTGATTCCTATAGAGGTAAAATCAAGGTGGACCCTATAGGGGTTTAGGATGTGACCCCGAGCCCCTAAAGTTTAAGTGGTCCTTATAGGGGTTTTCCAATTTTATTCAAAAAACCTCATTTATTCAATTTTTCGCATGGAAATGCTTCTTCGCTTAGAGTTCATAACAAGTATCGACTAGCATGCCCCCTATAGGGGCCACTTTTGCAAGCTTTAGTGGCCCCTATAGGGGTTGGTAAAATGGCCCCTAGAAGGACCTCTAAGGTTGCCCCTAGAGGAACCACTTTGGAATTCTTAAGTTGGATAGTAGTGAAAGCAAAAAGTACGTTTTGATAAATGCGCTTTTTGTGAGAACTTTTTAGGAAGAAGAGTGAGAACTTCATTTATTATTATATCATTTTCAAATATCCAAAAAAGCTGTAAAGTTTGTACTTCAATAATAATAATAGTTTATTCACTGCCATAAAAAAAACATTGGGTAGTATAGAAAAAAATTATAAGTGATCAACATATGACGGGCAGGAGAATAACAATACGCGGGAAGGAGTCAACCCCAACGAGTTGACAGGTACCCGGAAGTAAGAAGAAATTTTTTTACAGTAGGCGAGAAGGGATATTTTTCATAAAAAAAGCTTGATTCGGAAGATTATTCAATTTGTTCTTTTTATTTTTTTGTATTTCATATAACCGCTTTATTCTTCCGATATTTTTCCCTAATAAAAAAATATTAGCTTTTTTTCAAGCTCAAAAACGCTTGAAGTTCACCAAGAGAAGCTGTAGTGCAAGTAGACGGTGGCAAACGGATGAACTGCGCGAAATTTGAATCTCTCGACGTCGAGATCAACGCTGTGGACAAACTGCGCGTGCATGATGCCAAAACAGAGAAATGAGTCAGTCACGGCGGCTCGCCTTATCAGAGCGTCCGCGTGACATTATTCCTCTCGTCCATGAACGCCTCATCCAGGTACTTTCCCCAACGTATTCTTGAATAAAAGTCATTGAAGGGAGAAGCCGGTGTTCACGGCGTGGAATCTGGCAAGCGCATCTTCTGGACTACGAATCTTTGAGACTGTCCATTACTACTAGTCTTCGGCGTCACAAAGAATATTTTCAGATTGGATCACTATTTTCGCTTGGGCTCATCGGAGCTGTCGGCTCTCATTTCTCTCCTACCTACGCGGCATTGGTGTCCTGCACCGCCGGCACAATCATTTCATCAGTCTTCGTCGTCATTTTCGCTTTCAACCTACACAACTCCACTCCCGGCATACAGTGGATTCTCTGGGTGAAAATATTCGCAAAAATTTGGCTGATTGATGTAAAAAAAAAAAACCCACTTTCAAGAGTGGGACAATATGAACAATATGAATTTTGGAAATTCAAAAGCAAAGAAGCCCATTTATTTTCGTTGAGTTCAGATTAATCAGGAAAATATCTTTTCGGGAATTGTGGCGAGATCTCACAGGGAAAGTCATTTTACTTTACGGTTGGGAACTTCTTGAAAATTGGTCAGAACACTTTTTGATGTACCAGAAGAAGATTCTGAAAGTCTCAATCTGCAAAACTTCTCAGTTCTCAAGAAACAAGGGTCTAAAGCCCCAAAATAGCTAATTTTAATGGATTTTGAACGTTTTCTTTGAACTTGCAGCGTCTTTTCACAGAATGCAGGTTGAGGCTTTCAGAATCTTCTTCTGGTACATCAGGGCGTATTTTGGCCAATTTTCAAGAAGTTCCCAACCTCAAAGTGAAATGACCTCCCTTTTCAGACAACTCGAGAAGCACAGAAATGGAAATGTCCAAACTTTTTTTTATAACACATTCGCCAGAATTTGAGGCAATCTGAGATGTCTGCTATATCTTACGAGACTCTAGAAGCCAAGGAGGAATAAATCGCAGAGCGACAATCCTGTTTCAGCTTTTGGCGCGTTATATTTTTCTGTGAAAAGTATTTTCCTTATGGTTTGATTGAAAAAGTGAACTGCCAACTCTGAATGGGATCGATTGCCACACAATCCTGGTATAGTCAATTCATCCAGACTTGTAAGGCGAGAGAGGCGGGACGCGTAGCGTGTGCGTATGCGGTTCAATTCAAGCGCCACCGACGATTTAAAAAGCTCAACAACCGCTTTTTTTGTATCTATTCCACTATTTTTGAATGAAAAAATGAAGAAAATCAAGTTAAAAAAGATGAAAAGAGCGATAAACGAAGTCTCCAAATAATCGCTGACGGTTAGATTGGAATCGTGCCAAGAACCGCACGCTACGCATCCCGTCTTTCAAGTCGGGAAAAATTGAATATGGACAGAAAGCTGATCCATCTCTGCTTTGTGAATCAAACAGTTCAGGAGTCAATCTACACCGGAGCGATGGCTTTTCTATTCCTAATCAACACGACGACTATGTTCTACAGCAGCCTTCGCTGGCAGCACACTGCCTGGTGGTTTTCTTTCGTGAGTACCATTTCAAGTGCCATTTTTATTCTCTTTGAACAGGTGAGCTGCGCACTGGTCACTTTGGCTTTTGTCGGCGACTGGTTTCTTCTTTTACGGCTTCAAAACCGCAACCCGACAGCAAAACATAGTCAAGACGATTTCCTCTCATAACCAACTGCTGATTTATACAAATTGAACAAAAAAATAACTACTCTGGGAAATAAAATATTGACGATATGATTACTTGCTTTTGAACATTTTGAGCATTTTCGCTGAACTGTAAATAATGCTTTTCACGAGACCAGCTGAAACGGCGTTCTTTGCCGTTTGTGACAAGGAAGAGGGCCGTATTATCGAGGAAATTGCAGTTTCCAACGTGACGCCGACGTCGTGCCGGTGGGATAAAGAGAAAAGAACCTGAAGACCTTGTTCTGAAGGCTCAATCCTTTCTCTTTCTCATACTTCCTCCGTGTCACGCTGTCGGTTGTGCTTCTTGTTCCAGCTTTTCTGCAGACGATTTACCACTTCCGACGGCAACAGATTCAGCCGATGATAGACGGCCGCCGTTGAGGCGTCTTGCATCACCTGTCGAAAAGCTTTTTGAAAACTTTTTCAACTTTTCATTCGGTACCAGAAATTCAGACCTTTTTTTAAACATTAATACTGTAATGTTTGATAGGCAAACAACTTTTTCTCAAATGGAAAAAAAAATTTTTCTCGCATAGTACGCATGAAATTGTGATGAAACAAATTAACCAACTTGAAACAAATAATCGATAGCAAAAATAAAGAAATATTAGACTTGAATCAGCTTTCTAAGAAGCAAGACGAGAAAAAAAACGTTTCTCAATCGAAAACACTCTGAAAAAGCAGTTCTAAAGATTACCTGACTATTTTACACTGGCATTTTATCCGTACCTTAAAGCTCTTATCAGATAAATATTTTTGTTTTCGATACCTACAATATTCTACCAAAGAAGTTTTGACCAGGTCTGAATGTTTCGCTCAGACTCTTATCTCTTCTGAAAAGCTTCATCAAATGCCCAAAACCAGTATGAAATTCCAAAAACAATATCTTCAAAAAAGAAACACCTCTTTTTTGTTAGGCGGCAAAAACTTTCAGGATATGAATATCGCACCTTTTCAGTGACGGACGAAAAAGAAAGACGCGCATCGTCGTTCATCAATGGTTCGTAAGTTTGAAAAAGTTGCGGAAAGCTGCCGTCTACAATTTTGGCGACCTGGAAAGAATAAATGAGAAAAGAAGTGAAAATGTGAATACCTTGTTTTTGTCTTCTCCAACAATCATCCGGAAGTCTCCGACATAGGAAAGCGAAACTATTTTGTTGAAAAGTTCCTTCAAAGAGAAAGAGTCAGGAAGGAGGAGCAGAGCTGCGTGCAAGGCGCTCCTCCGATTCTCCAGAACCAAGTTTTCAACGTCTTCGCTAGGTTGCACTACCTGAAAAAATTCCGGTCTATATTTTAATTTTCTACGGCGTTCAAGATGTTTGTCAAGCCTATGGTTCAACTTGAAGTTAAAAAAGAAATCAATAAAGTATCATAAGTTCGCACCAACTTCCAGGACTGGTTTATGAAGCCTCCCGGCCACGTAGATCCACCGCCAGTCGAGTAAGTCTTGCTTCATGTTGTCGTACGAGATTACGCCATATTTGATCTTTCTACCATGGGCCTGGACCTGAGTGTTATAATAGACACGAGCGCCAAGATTGCACTGGAACCGCGTGATCATCTTCGGACCTAGAATCCTGTAAAAAGGCTGATATTTTAAAAACCGATTCATAACTAATAACCGTAGAAAACTGTAGTGGGACGGATTTTTGATGAGGTTCTCCTCGTGGAAACTGATGGGGTTGCGCGTCACGACAACGAAGTCCACCATTTTCTCCTCGATGCTCTCATCCCTTTGCTGAAGAGCCCCCGACCCGTACGCGAAGGCATACTCAATGTCTTTTTGCGGGAGTACTCCGAGAAGTTCTTTATATTTTTCGGATGTCATCGACACGGCTGGAAAATAACTGCATTGGCACAAAAATATTTAACCGAACAAAAAATGAAACCGTTGAAAATAATTTCGTTCAAAAATAATGAAAGCTCTCAAAATCTTCGAATCAATTTAAAGATGTTGATCTTGTCGTGCTTTTTTTATCAACCGGAAAAAAGACTGCTTTTTTTCATATCCAAAATTATGCGAGATTTTAAGTTCCGAGACGCATGCGAGTTAAAAAAATGAACAAAAAAAATTAAAACTTTCCGTTTTTCAAACCAATTTCGCGAAAATAATGGTCAGAAAGTGAAAAAAACTGGACTTCGGAAAGTTATTCTAATTTTTTTCAATTCGCTAAACTGAATTGAACACGGCGATTTCCGGGAACGCATTAAAAAAATTTTTAAAAATTCTCCGTTTCTCATGCCGTGTTCAAAGTAATTTCCGCGAAATGCGAAATGTTCTCTGACCCTCCAAAATTCAGTTATCTTTCTCTTTCTCTGACGGCTATTTTGAATTTCGCGGAATCACTTTGAACACGGCATCAGTTGAACGAACAAAAAATAAAGACGACTTTGCCATGAAAGTGCGCTCTATTTGGAATTGAGTTTCAATTTTTTTTTCGTTTTTTCCTGCTCCTTCCTTTCACTTTGATAGAAATTTTTATGAATTTTCCTCCCCATACGTTATTAAAATGTGAAAAATTGTCACTTTTTTTATTAAAAAAAAATTTTTTTCGTAATTTTAAACATAACGCCTTTTTTTGTCGCAACCAGTTCTTTTTCTATACGATGAATCACGAATCTGTAAGTTTAAGAAAAAAAATATTATTTTCAGGTTGCCAACGACACCGAAAATAGAATAGGTATGGCTGATCTGAAAGACGAATTCGAAAGCGAATTGAAAAAGTATCAACAATACGAAAAAGGTGAGAACTTTCGAAATTCGTATGTATTCAATTATTCAGATCGGGAAAAGTACGTTGGAAACCGGCAACAATTGGAGCTTAAATTGGCAGAGAGCAAAAATGTCAAGCAGGTAGTGCGATGAGACCGGATCTACATGTTTCATTTTTTCACAGGAACTAGATTTGATGGAAGATGACACAAAGGTCTACAAAATGATTGGCGCCGTTCTTGTGCGTCAAGATTTGGTCGAAGCGAGGTCCACCGTCGACAAACGTCTTCAGTTCATTGAGAATGAGATGTAAGAACTCTGAAATTTGCCAAATTAATGAAGTATTTTGCAGTAAACGCGTAGACGACAGTTCGGAGGATTTCGCGGAAAAGATCCGAGTGCAAAAAGAAAAATTGATCTCTATTCAAAAAAGAGTAAAATAATCCAGTTCAATCTCATCTTATAATCTTTGTTTCAACTTTTCAGTTTTCATAAATTCTGCTTACCCTCCATTTTTTTTCTCATTTGTTCCCAAAAGGTGATTTCTCACTTCTCATACCGGGAAGACTTTTTAAGAAAATTACATTTTCAAGTTTCCTCCCAGATATTCCATGTACAGGAGAGCCCACAATCATTCTCCTCGCCAGCAGGAGATTGTGAGTTTTTTTTTTTAATTTTCTGGAAAAATATGTCCGAGTTAAGCGTTTCTCGGGATACGTATTGAAAGCGTCGCAAGAGGATAACGCCTATTTAATGTACACTCCAGTTTTGGACAACTTCGTGAAATTGGATCTCAATGAAGAACTTTTGAGTGTGGGGAGATGGCTCAAGTAAGCCATAAAACTGATTTTTGAAAAATATAATGTGGAGAATTGTTAAAATTCTTCAAATACATTCAGAGTTTCACAACTCGCTTTCTTTCATGGATAAAAAAATCTTGTAGAGTTTTGACTTTATTGATTTTTTAGTGATGAGAAAGAATCACTCCAGAAAGTGATAAAGAATACTTCGAAAAAAATATAATAATACTGTTTCGAAGTAACAAAACGAAGAACTTCAAATCTTGAAGTTTTCTATTTTTCTACAATATGGCGTCAGAATTTCAGATGATTTACCGTTTTTTAAACCGTTCATGACTCATAGGCAAAGTCGGAAAGGTCAAAGGCTTCCCATGAAAGTTCCTTTCAGGGTAACAAATATTTCTTTTTTGCTACCTTTTGCGCCATTTCATCGGCTATTATGCATTATTTTTGCTGCCCCTCGCCTTTTCCACTATGCCTCTCGCCTTCAAAATCCAAGAAAAATTGGAAGGCTAGATAAAGGGGCCTTTTTTGCTGCCTTTCTGCGGCTTTTTTAGAGCCTCTCCCCTTTAGCGGCCCTCATACACCCTTACGAGTTTGCCTGTGCTGCTCATTTACGGCTTGTGAAACTTCTCGCATACCTCCTTTTTTTCAGCCTTTCGGTAAACATTCCCAAGGAATTTCTGCTTAGTGCCACCTTAAATCGGCACAATACTCGCGGCTTCGATGACTTCGACGCTACTCCATCTGTTCACGAGGCGTATGCTCGCTTTTTCCCCCTCTGGAGAGTTCTTACATTCGGAGAAGCGCTTGTCAGAAACTATTTGCTATCCTTGAACCTACGAAGTGTTTCAGCTTGCAGCTCGTTTCCAGATCGCGTACAACGAGTACACGGCTCGTTTAGAATTATTTTCCAAACACGTGAATTCTGACCATCTTGTCAACGTTCAGTTTCTAGGAAATCCCCGCCCCAACAGCACATTTATTCTTGAGGTAACGGTTTATCAGAGTGCCAGATTTTTCATTCCGATTCAAGCTGCAAGCCACGAAAAGTGGCTGGCTGATTCTTCGTAAACACGAGGATCCTACTGGAACGCTCACATGCGATCAAGTTTCCATATGATTTCCGAATGGTTGCTCAAAGTCAGAATTCTAGCTCCAATCGGTTGTCCCCTACGACGTTTCTTGCTTCGAAGAAACCGGTTTGGATCAGGTTATTCACTCAAAAATTGCTATGCTCTCAATTTCCGTTGGATTCTTTTTTCTAGACTAAGTGTCATAATTTTTTTTTTCATTTCGTAATATCAATATATCGGACGGTTCGTGAAACTCTAATGTTGGTCAGTAGCACCCCTTGAGCTAATATGCCATAATTTTGAGGAACATTCCTACGGGTGCCTACGGGCTAATGCCGATCACCCGTTTAGCCCTAGCCGTGCACCCGAAGACCAATTTTTTTTTTTTTGTTTTTTCAAAAAACACCGGGTGGTCGGCACTAGCACCCGTAGAGCACCTCTTTCGTAAATATATGACGTATTAGCCGAACGGGTGCTACTGGCCAGCATTAGAGCAATGAGAAAAAATTTTTGAACTTGAAATTTTTTGATTGTAAAATGAAATTTTTACTTAAGCATCTTTCCAAGAACGACGTGTTCAAGCCAGCAACTCACATCACTCGGAAATCTTCAATCCAGGTTTTTTGCGCTCTTATGAAGAAAATTGAGAAAGACATAATCCGGAGTTAGCTTGCACTTATTTGTAGATTTCAAAACTTGTTGAAAAGCTCGTTTTTTGAAACTTTTAATGATTCAGCATCCCTCATCAGGAAGTCAAACGTCTTTAGAAGCGTTTCAAGAAATGAGGCTTGAAAATTCCCGGGATCGTAGGTAGTTTAAAACGAACATTCAAAAAAACTTGATTTTCTCAGCCATGTCCGAAAGGAAGTCGCCCAACCACAACGTCTGGAAAGACCCTCGGCTCGAAATTCGGGTTTTCTTTCTAAATAATTTTCTGAATTGTTTAGTTTTTAAGGTTCTTCAGCCAGTTCCCTGCAAACAAAATGTCCAAATCCTGTTTTGTCAGAAGCGAAAGCATGTTCCAATGAAAAAAATTCGAGTAGAAAAGAGTCGTTGTCGTCGGAATCGGCCACACGACAAAACAGAATTGTGAAAACTTTCTGGTTGATCTTTAAAAAAAAAGTTATTTTCAGCCGAAGTTTGTGAGTGTCCATAGCTGGATAGATAGGCAATTCCTCGGTTCGCAAGGGAGAAGCGATTATCTCGAATGGAGTTCCTGTGAACAACCCTTGGTTTCATCTGAGGTTTGGTAGAATTTCTCTCCTCCTATTTTTCAGTATTGTTGTGCCCCCAGGTGGTCAGTGAAGACTTTGTAGTAGTGGAAGATTTATTACTAACAAGAAACTAGACTTTTTAAAATAACAAACAAGGGATCATATAGTGCTGTGTGAAAAGATCCCGAAGATTGTGGAATTTCCCAGAATAAAAGTGGAGTTCAGAGAGTATTGAGATTATTAGAATTAAAGATGGAACATTCCAAAATTTTTGACATGGGAGATCTTCACTCATAAATTTTAATATTCACATCAGAATTCTTGAAAAAAATAATGGCAAAAAAGTTAGCGGCAAAAGGATTCGAACCTTCAACATAGGCTCTCACGCTAGCCAAGGCACCACGCTCCTAGCTGCCATGCACTGGTTGGTGACGCGACCACATTCCTTCCAAACGGCGTCACATGGTTAAGGATAAAAACTTTGAAAAGTCATTGAAAAGATATCTTCAAAACAAAAAGTTTGTGCTGATAGCGACTATGGGGGGTTGATTCCCAGCCCATCAAAGATTGTTTGAGCAAATTAATGAAAAATTCTGAACCCCCCTATAATGACTTCCCATGTGAGATCCTTCCCAGAAGCAATAGAACATTCGAGAAAAATTTGGAACCTTCTAGAAAGTATAGAATGAATGAGAAGTGAAAATTTCTAGAAGGCAAACCTTTACACCTGATCCCTATGACGCAATGAGGCTAGAAATAGAATACTATAGAAAATTCTAGAACCAGCTTAATATGAGCGTTATGATTCAACCAATATAAATCAGAACCATATTTTTCAGAGAGAGGAGAGGGTAGGCGTCGTTGTACGAATCGTCAATGGAGATTTTCTCATTTTCTCCCCAGCAATGGTCTTCCACAAAATTTTTGCGCGCAGTTATATCTTCAGGTGAGCTTCGCGATTCCCCCACCCCCCCCCCTTTGAAAAGATACCTAAGTTTGAGTTTCCGAGGGTTCTGGTCTTTTCTTAAACTGAAGCTTGGTTTTTGAATTTTAGCTCGTTGTTTTTTTCCAAAAGGGGTGGCTATATCTCACGTAGAATCGCCCCCACAGTGCTAAGTAGGGGGCGATTCTAGAATTCCTAGAAAATATCTTCAACAATCGCCCTTTCCTACATTAGTGGTAGGCCATTCTGCTAAATTATCAAAGAGCACATTTTTTTCTGCAACCTCTCTGATGGACTTGAAGGAATGAGTTGCCGGTACTTGGCGAAGTGGTCGAGGTGGCTGTGAAGAGCCGTCGACCGCGCTTCGGAGATTACGCCCAAGGAACTCCGTTTTCGCACATTGCGGGTGATTCTCCAGTGGCACGCAACGAACTTTTCCGCTTTTTTCAGTTGAACGCACAACGAACCAGGAAAGTAAGCGGAGATTTCTTGACGGTGTCACCCGCTCATATCGAAACGTCTTAGAGGTTTATCAATTTTTACTCCACGGATCATAAGTTGTCCAAAAGGAGAATAATTAATCTTGACAAGACAAAAAATTTCACACTAATCGCTTTTTTTCTCAATGAGTTTCCTTAACTTACAGAATGAAAGTAGTTGACGAATCTTACAAGACAAAGTTATAAATGAATAATCAAAGAGAAGATTTTTATTCATACCTTTCAATCTGTCTTTCTTAAAGACTCTAGAATCAGATATGGGCGCTTAAAATATTTTTCGAGTATTGCTGAACTCCACCCATCTCGCCTGGAATGTTATGAAAACATCTATGAGCTCTATTTTTTTTTTCTCTCGATTCCGGTATGTTTTCAGGTTTTTGTGATAGCGGACCTTTCGAAAGAAGAAAACGTCCAAGTCGTCACATTACCGCAAAATGAGGAGAAATTCTACAAGTTGCGCTGTAGAAACGGAATTTATGTGAGTAAGTGTGGGAAAAAACAAAAAATGTAGCTGAAAGATGAAATTTCCATTTTCGTGTTTCACAAAAAGGGGGCGTTCAATTTTTTTCATGTATGTTTTTAGACAATCGTTGCACAAATTTGTCCTGATATGCCTAGTTTTTTTCTAAACTTTCATTCCAAATGCCTCTCTCGATTTTCATTTGTTTTATTTTACAGGTTCTAGTGAAGTATGAAAGAATCGCTGACTTATTTGACTCGAACAGTACGGCAAATTGCAAACTTGAGTAAGTGAACATTTCATTGCAGTTGAGGTTTTACTCAGGCAAAGTCGGAATGGTGGATAATGGCCGCTAAAATGCTCAAAAAAAGCTCAAAAAAGGTCGCAGAAAGGCATCAAAAAGAGCCCTTTTATCGAGCCTATCATTCTTTCTAGAATTTTTATGGCTCAAAAAATGGTGGAAAAGGAAGAGGCAGCAAAAATGGTGCATAAGAGGCGATGAATTGGTGCAGAAAGGTCTAAAAAAAGAAGCAGTTTGTCACCCTAAAAGGAAGCCCTTTCCGACGTTGGTTATGAATATAAATTTTTGAAATGTCTTTTTTTCCAAAAAAAAAAACCATTCAAATTTCAAATATACATTTCGTTTTCAGAATGTGGGCTATGCGGAAAAAAGCACTAAAGTCAATATCTCTACACGTTGGAAATGTTGAGCCATGCATAAAAGTTAACAGAGACGGTACAAGGACGTGTATTCAGAAAATCGGCGATGTTAAATGGTAATAGACCTACAAATTTGTGAACTTTTCATTATCCTTCATATTCAGGTATGCTAACGCCGTTCAAAAACCTCCTTCTCCCCAACCGATTCCTGATAATGGCGGTTTAAATTGATTTCAGATTGAGCTATGTTATTGTAAAACCATGTATGATATGTCTTGTTATATACTTTTCTATTTTTCATTTTGTACGGACTTACTTTTTTTTCAAAAACTTCTTGAGCAAAGTTGATTATATGTTGTGATACCGGTTCAAGGACCCAAAATATTCAAGTTTATACGTTTTTTTTGTTTTTTTTTTCAAGTTAGCACCTTTTTTTCAAGAATTTTTTCTTGTAGTTTTTTATAATATTTTTTTGTAAATTTTGTCCGATGCTCATCTTGTAGCGTTTATCTGTGAATAAAAGTTTTTGTACGAAAGATTTCATATAAATTTATTCGATAATCAGCGATTTTTCATTTCTGGATCCCCGTCTAGATGAAGAAGTTATCGTGCACACAGAAATGCAACGTATTGTGCCTTTTATCACCTACAAGATGTTAGGTCCCCATTTTTTTCTTTCCATCATTTAATTAGGTTTGTGTTTAGTTTTTTTCTTGAACTAAGTAATTATTGGAGTTGATTTTTCGTATAGATATTTTGCCGGTCCAGAGACGGTATTCAATACATTTTAAAAGAGACTATATACAAAGTCGGTAGAAGAGCAAAAATTCAGTTTCAAAATGTATCTTATAAACAGAAATTAATCAAACATTTTCTCTTTGAATATATTTATTCCCGCTTTCCACCAGTCCTGGAACAGGATCTCAGAAGTCGATGCGGACGCGCGTGTGTAACTTTTTTTAGTTTTGACATATGTTGTAGAGAATTTAATTCTGATTAATTTAAAGCTGGTAAAACAGTGTCTATCCGTGCATCGAAGAGAGTTATGAGCCGCCAAAGGTCAAAAAAAGGGAGCTTGGAGCATTTTTTCAATCAGGCCGTTTTTTTTTTTGGAGTTTTGCCCGCTTATATCCTGCTAACCCGGCTTGCGATTAAATTTTTCATTGTTGCAGAAAACAATCCATTGCGACCTCCTCTTTTTGTTTCAAAATGTCCGAAGTAGACAAAGCGAAAGAAGCGGCGCAGCAAAAAGAACAGCAGGCCAACGACACGATTTTCGGCAAAATCATCCGCAAAGAGATTCCGGCCAAAATCATTTACGAGGATGAAGACGTATTTAACAACATGAGTCCTGGAATGAGCTTTATTGTATAGGCCATCGCTTTTCACGACGTCACACCACAGGCGCCGGTTCACTTTCTCGTGATTCCCAAGCGACGGATCGACATGCTCGAGAACGCCACCGACGATGTTTGTCCTTTATCAGCAGTTTTTGATAGACCCACATGAATGACATGAACGAAAATGAGAGCTATCAATCGTTGATATTTTTGGATTGATATTTCTGTCTTCAATCGATTTCGAATATCGCTGAATTCTATTCATGCCATTTTTGAATTGCTTTTTGGTTTCATAGAATGAGAAGCAAAAAGTTTCTCGTCAAAAAGGAAAAAAGTGAAAAAAAAACTGAGACAAATTTCGAAACGTCCTATAGTCTGTTCAGATTTTGAATGTCAAGTCGTCGCTCAAGCTCCGCCCCTAATGGTGCGATAAACCCATCAGAAAGCGAGCCATCCACAGAGTGTTTTTGAATGACGTCATTGCACTTGACATTCAAAATCTGAAAAGACTATACTTTCAAAATTAAATGACCTTTTTTATAACACCATGAGGGCGGCAGCTGTGGTCAGTAGGCGTGGCTGAATGCAACGGAGGTACGGTTTATTGCAATAGGGGCGCGGGGTGGAAAAATCGAGTTTTGTAGATTTAAAGGTTGGAAAAAGACCATTTATTGATTTTTTTTTTTTCTAGATTTTAATGCGTATTAAATGATAAAAACTCTATTTAAATGAGAAAAAGAGATGAAATAGCTATCGCAGAAAGAATTATCTCCCAATATGTCGTTAATGCATCAACAGATCGATGTGAATTCTGACGATCTCAGTGCAATTCAACTGGTGCCAAGAGAAACATTCGTGCAAATAGGGTTTAATATCGTAAAAAATAAAGCCACTTAGCTTTTTGGAAGCGTGAGGTTGTTACTTAGGGAAGAGTTTTGTGTAGTTTAATATTAAAAAAAAAATTAACCGTGCTCGAAGCTATTTTGGAAATGGTTTCTAAGAAATCTCTGGATATGTTTTTCGCTTTCTGATAGCCTTTTTGCAAAATCTACATTGAACACGTGATTATAGGACTTTGAAAACGCAGATTAAGAAGATTTCAGATCGTATTTGGTAGTTTTAGAACGTAGCGAGACAGTAGATTGCCGCACATAATCGGATTTGAAAAGCTATTTTCGACCGAGTTCCGCCTGTTAAGAAACTCGACTCTGATGCTTTGTGAGATGTGGAGAAAGGTATTTTTCAGGACAGCGCTCTTTTGGGCAAGCTGATGATGGTGGCTGCGAAGGTCGCGAAACAGGAGAACCTCGCGGAAGGCTACCGCCTCGTGGTCAACAACGGAAAGAACGGCTGCCAGTCTGTTTTCCATCTGCACATTCATGTTCTTGGCGGCCGTCAGCTCGGCTGGCCCCCAGGATAAGATCCGCAACCCTTACAGAAACCAATGTTAAATGGATAAATATTTTATTAGTTGTATGTAAAGCCTGTACATGGGGGAAAATTTTAGACGATAGGATCAGCCCAAACGCAGTCCTCCTCGATCTTGAGGTTGTACTTGCTGCCGGCGTTCTTGTACTGAGAAGTGACGACTTTGAACCAGCCATGCTCTCCCCACGGCTCTCCCCAGGAGTTGCGGCCGATCCAGTACTCCACTCCAGAGTCATGGTCCACTCCCCAGCCGTGCACCGAGATGATGTGATCGATTGACTCGTCCGTCACCTCCTCAAATCATTTCACTGATCTTCGTAATTTGGGATGTTTTTTGACCCCCCTTATTTACTCACATCAGGTTTAATGAACTGTAAATCTCGATTTTGGGTTCACTCAAACCTTGTAAATCCCGCCTCCATAAGACTCGAAGGCCTTAGTGGCGGCAATGCCGCAGGCAATGGGTCCTTTGTGGTAGATTTCGGCTTTCATTTTGTCGTACCCTCGGACAGAACCTAATACTCCAAAGTCTTTTTTTTTTCCTGTCAAAATTATTACCGTATTCGCCGACTCTGTAGAGAGTATAGTTTTTGATGGAGAAGCATTCTCCAGGCCAACATGAGCCACAGCGGTTGTATGGGTCGCACTCTGAGATGGTTTCCGATGAGCGGGGTTTTTTTTTTCGATTTTTTCATGAGTAAACGAAAATATAATCTTGGTTGGGAAAGAACAAACTTCCGTCTCGAGCTTGATAGTTGTTGCAGGTTTCGTGGGGGATGCCGTGCTTATGCGCGTACTTGTAGACGCCGCCAGGCTCGCCGCCTTGAACGCAGGTGCCAGCTCCTGAGCAGTCGATCACTTCCTGAAGCGACTTCTGCACGTCTTCTCACTCTTCCGGCTTACCTGCACAGACAGGTAGGCGGTCGGCCAGGCGTTCTTCCGCTTGATATTGATGCGATCGGCGAGAGCCGAGGTCGCTCCTGTACGTAGTATAATTTTTTTCTCTTTTTAATACCTAAGTATTTATTCGAAAAAATTTTCATGTCATATCTTCATTTTTAGATATGAAATGGGTGCTACGAGAAGAGCGAGTTTTCCATTTTCGGAGAGTACTGTATGGGGAATATGCGCATTGCATGAATGCACTTTGTGCGTTTACACTTTCGTGTTTTTTTAAATAATATTTTTGCATTTTTTTCTCGATACTGTTTTCTATCTTGCAAATATTATCGAGAAAAATGCAAAACTTGAAAAAAACTCGGAAATAAAATACCCGGAGAAGTAGGACGCGGTGACGTCACGCAACGAGAGTGTATACACAAAAAGTGCATGCACACCAATGCGCATACAGTACTCTTCAAAAATTCAAAAATCGCTCTCGTCATAGCACCGAGATTGCCGTCATTCTGGCGAGACTGTTTTTAAAAAATACCCATTTTTATTTAGGAATAAGGAAGTCAGCTAGTTTTTCATTTTTGAGTCATTTTGGTAAAAAAAATAATATCAATATCAGATCAGAACCTACCAAAAGCCCAGCAGGAGCCGCAATCTGAAAATTGTTTCTAGTTTCAACAGTCTCGCAGAGCACTAACACTGTGGAATGTGCTGGTTCCTGTCAGGTGAGGCGTAGTTGACGCCGTCGGCGTTCCTCCAGTCCCACGCGAGTGGCAAATCTCCGAAGTCGTAGTCCTCGTCTTCGTAAATGCGGTCAGTATGTCTGCAAAATTTTCTGAGAAGCTTTTCAGGACGACAAACTTGTGCTCGTGAACAATTCCAGTCTTCTTGTAGCATCCTTTCAGATTGTATCTGCAGAAAGGAGAAATCAGTTATATTGAAAAAAAACATGAGTACCTGTTCTTCTCGGAGAAACGCGCTTTCCGTGCTTCGAGCAGGACGACGAGCGCTGCCAGCAGCAACCAGACACGAGCCATCTTGCAGAGGAGACTGCCGGGGTTATCAGTGGCCGGTCGTGCCATCGACCGTGTCATGCGCGGCCTGTCCACTCGAGGGCAAACAACCAAACTGTTTTCGTCTTCGAAAGGAGACTTTGATTTCGACACACTCATTTTCCAGACAATTTAGAACTATTGGGGTCAATGAAATGTTCTGTAGAACGAAATATCGGTCAAAACTTTCTGGAGAAGTTTAACATACTCGGGAAAAGTCGGAAAAGCTGGAAAAGGATCCATAGAAGTGTTTCTTTTTTGATACCTTTTTGCACCATTTGATCGGCTCTTATGCACCATTTTTGCTGCCTCTCCCTTTTTCCATCATTTCTTGAGCCTTTTTAATCCCAGAAAAAGTGGAAGGCTCTATTAAGGATTCACTTTGATGCCTTTTTGATGTCTTTCTGCGACCTTTTTTGAGTCTCTTCCTTTTAGAGGCCTTTCTTCACCATTCCGAGTTTGTCCGAGGAGGACTTTCTAAAAAATACTAAAAATTGTTGATAGGTTTTCTAGGTACTCGGGCAAAGTCGGAATGATGGATAATGCCCACTAAAAGGGAGAGGCTCAGAAAAGGCCGCAGAAAGGCCGCAAAAAGGCAGAAAAGAGGGAGCAAAGAGAAATTCTTCATCGAGCCTTCCATTTTTTCTGGTATTTTGAAGCCTCAAGAACTGGTAGAAAAAGGGAGAGGCAGCAAAAATAGTGCATAAGAGCCGATAAAATGGCGCAAAAAGGCAGCAAAAAGGAACCTTTGTGACCCTAAAAGGAACTTTTCATTTTTCTACCCTTACCGACTTTGCCTACGTAGGTTTTCTAGGTTTGGTATTCTGACCCATAATTTTTTTTTTCATGCGAAATGTAATTAGGTGTTTTTCTCGCTCCCACAACTGGACGTGGAAAAGACTAACAAAGTGGCTTAATTGACGAGACGTCGGCTTCGATTTGCACAGAGCGTCTCCGTCACGATCCACCGGGATACCCCCCCCCCCCTCAAGAAAAGGAAAGTTCCAGAACTATCGTACCGGTTCTAGTGGCGACCTATGTATATGAGTAACGCCGTTTACGACGTCTTCAGATGCTGCGTGTGAGTTTCCGTGTGTTCATGAGAGGTCGTTTTAGTTTGCGGTTGGGAATTTCTCGAAAATTGGCCAGAATGCTCTATGATGTACCAGAAAGTCCTGAAAGTCTCAACTTGCAAAACTTCCCAATTTTTAAGAAAATCCAATAAAACGTCAAAAAATCCCCCCAAACGCTCTTCTGGGGCTTATTTCTCAAAATAGGAATTTGTGCAGGTTGAAGCTTTCAGAATACTTTTCTGGTACATCAAAGAGTGTTCTGGCCAACTTTCATGAGAATCCCAACCAAAAAGTGAAGTGACTATCTTGTCAAGATTTTTGACCTGGTATTTTTCAAATCCTAGTCGTTTAAAGTTTTGGAACGGCTAGAAATCACTCTTGCCAATTTTTGGCTTCAAAGAAAAAGTTCGTTACGTACTTAATTGTGAAACCCCTACGAAATTCTTTTTATAAGGCTTCTTTTTTCGTCTTTTCTTCTACTGCAGACCAGATTTCATATCCTTCTTTTCAAAATAACTGGGCGGAGTCTTAATTTTACCTACTAAGGTTTAGGTTTTTTTGTAATCATTTTCTCTACAGATCGGCGACTTTTGATCCTCATAGCGTACTAGGAAACGTTTTTTTACCCCCTCCCTAACACTGTAAGCTTTTTGAAGCGTCTTAACTCGAAAAAAAAAATTTACTACGACATTTTTTTTTTGGTAAAAGAACTTTTCGTTTATTTCTTGTCTTTTTCTCTCTCTGAGTGTTTACTCGTCGCTCTCTTTTCGAGACTCACCTAAAAACCAAACTGAGAATCTTGAGGAGAAGAGGCGCAAGATCTGGGCGCAGCTTCACAATTCAATTTGTTCGTCCAGTTGATGAAAACGGCCATTTTCTGCCGACTTATTTTAGTTTGAACATATTTGTCCAGCTCAGCCCCATTATTTTCCAATTTTTTTTTCTTACTCTGTGGTCCCCTTTTGAAGTTCAAATTGGCTCACGGGAACCAAAAATCAAACCTAGTCGCGAGGAAATAGAATAGAAGGTTCTGGAAGACATTTTTATTTTCCGATTTCATGAAACTTCCCATTTTGCAAACCGCTTACAACTTCTTTGGATAACTTTCATTAAGAAAAAGAACGCTTGGGGGCATGAAACGTGCCATTTCGAAAACGAACCTCAAGAGCCCAGGAGCTGCCCTTTCTAACTCGGATGATATAACATTTGGCCTTCGCCCTGATTCAAAAATTTTTACTTTTGGAAATTCAGTTGATGTTTTCTCTAACGAAAGTTGCGGTGCACCCCGCATCCAACTCTCGGTGCAACTTTTTATTTCCGACCAGTTGTTCCAGGGGTGCACGCCATCCAGGCCCAACGCGGGGTGCACCGGAAAAATGAACGAAAAGTTCATTTTTTTTTTTTGGGCGTAGACCCTCAATTTTGTTAGAGAATCCAAATACTAAGACCTTGGTAACGCGAACGGGACGCGTATCGGACGTGTCGGGGCATTTCTAGTGACCACTTTAGTAGCCTCAGAACTCTTAAGTGATCCCTAGAATCACTCAGAAACGTCCGGAGCACGTCCGTTTCGCATTACCAATGCCCGAGTAAGATCTGGAGTATAGTCCGTTTTTCGCGACAGGGTGGAACTTCTCTGCGCCCTCCTCGTCTCTCGACGACCCTCTCTTGTTGACGCGCTATTTTTACGTTTCTGTGACCTCACCGGTGAGGGAACAGAGAGACGCAGACACGCGAAAACTGTAAAGCGGACGAACTTTATCGCATGGATTTTAATTCATGAATTTTCCTTGTATGTTTTTCAATTTTCAAATGGTTTAGTCGAAACTGGGTGAAAGGCGCCTGCTTTGAGAAGCCGCAAAATCTAAATTTAATCAAAATTTTTGCGCTAGTTCTTTGCCTGCCCAGACGAGATTGTCATGCGGTTTTGGCCATTTGCCCATATCTTACAGTTTTGTTTTTCCTAGGAAGAGAAGTGAACGTCAACAAGCTCTGCAGCAATGCATATGAAATACGAAATCTCTTCTGGCGAAAATACTTTGAGGAATTCGGGTACTCTAGGGAACCTTCTCCCACAAATGCGTTCTCACTTCTCCTCGACTCACTTTGATCCAAATCTTTTAGTTTTCGTGTAATTTTGGCTTGAAAATTGAGATTAATATTCCATTATAGTTATTTATAATCTTACATTAAATTAATCCTCTTCTAATTGAAATGTGATTGTTCTCGGGATATTCATTCTTCATAAAAGAGCCCATGGAATTAATATAAGTGAAGGAGAATTAAGCTAATGAGAGAAATATTATATTATATCTAATCGTTTCCATTGCCTAATTTCACTCTGGTTTCACAACCTCCCAGTTCAAAGAGGCAGTAAAAAAATGGTGTTTGAAAAAAAAGTGCATTTTTTAAAGCTCTTTATTGCCTGTCGAGCGGTATACTTGAAAATTAAGAGAAGTTCTTAGTTTGAAAAAAAAATTTTTTCAAAATCGGAAAGAAAATAACTTTGAGTTCCCGCCAAAAGAGCGTTTTGCAGTAAAGTTGCTCTATGGATAACCCTTCACCATTTTTCGAATTTTTGTCTTTTTCATCGTTTCTTTTTAATTCAAATTTTTTCTCTTGCCACCAGTTTGTCATAAAATGTTTCTTTTCCACTATAATTTGCAAAATTTGATCGAAAAATTCTTCACGGGTGAAAAATGACGATTTTACACAGAATTCGGTTGGGATAGCGATATTTTGGTTTCCTCTGTGTGTTTTTTGTTTGACTAAATGTTTTTCTAAAGAAAGAAGCTTTGATTTAAAGCAGGTATCCAGTTATTTCTCATAAAATACGACCCGTCCGCAACATCGCGTGCACGGTTACTGTAAACAGTTTTCCTTACACCGATCCAAATTTCAAAATTAAATGGCGGGAAAATAAAATCACGTTTTTTTTCAAAAGTACTCATATTTGTGATTTTTTGAGTAAACCGTTCGATTCGCAAGGAAAAGCTTAACTAGATACTACTTTCACCTCAAATCCCGTTTTTTACTGCCTCTGTGCCTTTAAGTTCCCAGTCTTTCGAGTAGTTTCGAAAATATTCAGCTTCTCTAATTTCTGTGCGGGTTTTCTCAACGGATCGGTTCGTCCTTGGTTCCCATGTCCTTCGGAATGTTTCATTTGCGTGAGAATGAAGTTTACCGGAATTTTTTCGTTTTCATCGCGCAATTTTCCTTTTTTAGATCCAGAAAATTAGTCTAGTTTTTAAAAATTTTGAATACAAATTCAAAAAATCTTAACTGAAAAATAACTTTTAAAAAATCTACGTTCCTAATTGAAGCATTATCCGACGTCACAGATGTTCTAAAATTTTGACGCTGAGATCTTTTTTTTTGGAATTTCTGAGCGAGAGCAAGATATTCGGCGGAATGTGAAGCTTTTGTTATGTTTATGAATGTCTTCTGTTTCGCTGCTGGAGACATTTCCTTTGTTGCTCGGATGTCTATAAATAGCTCTGGGAATAAACTTGCTTGCAGAGATCCTACGAATTGAGCCTTTTTGCTAAAGACTAAGCTCAGATATGTCAGTCTCTCTGAAGTTCCTGATAGTACTAATTGTCAGTCTCGGAATAAAGCTGAATGAGCTTCGGAATTCCAGAGTAGTCCCTATAGGGGCTTTGAAAGGTCCCTTCTAGGATCACTTTACCAACTTCTATAGAAGCTCCTAAAGCTTGCCTGCTTGCGGTCCCTATAGGGGTTTTATTTAGTGGTTTCTATAGGGGACATCCTAGTCGATAGTTTTTATGAGATATATGCGAGAAACTTTTTTAATAAAATTGAAAGACCCCTAGAGGGACCACTTAAGCTTTAGAAGCCAAGGGGTCAGACGCGAAACCCCTATAGAGACCACTTTTCCTGTCCCTATTTTCAAACCATGAGATTTTGTTTCTTCCAGTCGTCGCCATTCCTTGTAAACTGTCAAACTGAAAGTTGAACTTGCAGGAGGATGCCGTCGGCGTCGCTGTCGAAGCTGCCGGCGGCGGCGCGTCAGTTTGTCTCCCACGTCTTCTCGCTTCTCTCGTCCTCGCAGACGACGTCCAGGTCCGTGTTAAGAATGGGAAAATGGCGACTACTAACCAATTTTTCTGTCTGTCATGACATAGGCAAAGTCGGAAAGGGTGGAAAAAGGCTCCATAGAAATTTTCCTTTTAGGGTGACAAAGGTGCCTTTTACTGCCGTTTTGCGCCATTTAATCGGCTCTTGTGAACCATTTTTGCAGCCTCTTCCTTCTTACACAGCATTAGAAAAACTCCAAAATATTGGATTAATGCCAATTTTTACACTCGGGCCAAGTCGGAATGGTGGATAATGGCCGCTAAAAGTGAGATAGGTCCAAAAAAGGCCGCAGAAAGGCAGAAAAAGAGTCCCATTATCGAGCCTTCCGTTTTTTTCTGGGATTTTAAAGGCTCAATAAATGATTGAAAAAGGAAGAAGCAGCAAAAATGGTGCATAAGAGCCGATGAAATGGCGCAAAAAGACAGGAAAAAAGGGACCTTTGTCACCCTAAAAGGAACATTTCTAAAGCCTTTTTTCAACTTTTCGGAATTTGCATATGCATATTATTTTCCGCTAGCGTGTCAGGTGTGAAAGCTTCTTGGAAAGAAAAATATCGAGTCCTTTTTTGAGTGTTCCTCATGAATTTGACAGTAAACAAATAAGGAATCGAAGAAAAACCAGAGATGGAATCGCAACGAAGTTCTTGTGAGGAAATCGGAATATTTACAATTTTTCCTCAAGGAAATTTGTCAATAATGATTTGAATAAAAATCTTGAAGTCCGTTGTATCTTTAGATTGGCGTATATCCCTGTCCCGCACAAACCAAAAAGTCTCGAGAGACCCATTTCCGATGCTCTTTCCGTTCTCTTGCAACTCTTCCTTTTTCTCGCAAATCTCCGCACTTTAGTTTTTTAGAAATATTATTTTTTTATCAAAACTCTTCTAAAAAAGTACATATTGTTGAACGTCATTTCGAATCAAACACAATTGTTATCAAAAAATGAAAAAATTGAACCTATGAGTTTTTTTTTTGTATACTGAGATATCCGTTTTCGAACAAACTCATTGACTTTTTTTTTGTAAGAAACTTTCAAATCTATTTTAAAATTCATTTTTTTGTTGCCTTTTTCCGTCCTTTAATCGGCCTTTATCCACCCTTTTTTGACCCTTTTGCAAAACCAAATTTTTTTTAATTGAGAATTCTCCTTGCCGGTGACTGTGTATGAACCAAAATGTGCTACAGTAATACAATCGGAAGTAATCAATGGCCGAGACTTTCACCACTTTTTTCACCCTTTTTTGAGACTTTTTAGCTCACCAATGAGGGGGGTGGGCTAAAAAGTGAATACAGGCTGAATAAAGGCCGCAAAACGGAACCCTTTTAGCACCCGTTTTCCGCACTTTTGACTTTGGAAAAACCCGTTAATTGTCCACAAGAGTTGGCGTATAAAAATAGACTTGAAAAATACTCGATGAAATAATATTTGAGGAGAATATCGATCTCAGGTTTTTGCTCTGAAACCCGGAAAACAAAAATAATGTCCAATGAGGATTGAGCCTAACAAATCTGCTCGTTTTGCTTTGTTTGGGGTTCTTGTCGGCGAATCGAATGAGACGCAAAGAACAACGAAAAGCAGCGACATTCGATCCTTTTTCTCTTCTTGGACTCATTTCATCAGATAAATCCCGTTTTTTCTCGTACTATAGTCGTTTTATAGAAATTCTCTACAAGTTTTTTTTTCTTGCCAATAAGCAATATGAACGAAGACTGGATATAGATGAATATAAGGCTATGCAGCAATTTCGAACGCAATAGACTAGCTCAGCTGAATAAAATTTTTTTTTCCTTCATTTTCGTCAGAGCGAACCTCTGAGTTGGTTGTAAAGTGAGTTTGTTTCTCGCAAAATTCAAATTTAAAGGTTACATTTTGCTCACTAGATTGCTTACTAGGGAACGTTTTTTACCCCCCAGTTGAACTTTTGATGAAATTTTGCTGAAGTGAACTTTAGGACCTCCGGAATGCAAAACAAGAAAAAGGTTTCCGCAATAGATCTGGTTATCGAGTTAGGACGCTTCTAAAGCTTGAAGTAGCTAATTTTTGGCCTAATTTGCGTATTTGGCGGACTTTGAAGCTTTATAAATCGAAAAAAAGATAAAAAAAGGTTCTCTAGTTAGCTTTGAACACCAGGTTGCTTCGAGAAAAAAAACTTCAAGCTCTCAATAAATATTTTGGAACGAAAGTGTCATTACTCAGGCAACGTCGTACTGGTGGATTATGGCCACTAAAAGGGAAAGGCTCAAAAAAAGCCGCAGAAAGGCAGCAAAAAGAGTCCCTTTGTTGAGCCTTTCCTTTTTTCTAGACCTTTTAAAGCTCAAGAAATGGCGGAAAACCGGTGCAAAAGAGCCGATAAAAGGCGCAAAAAGGAAGAAAAAAGGGACCATTGTCACCCTACAAGGAACATTTCTATGGAAACCTTTCCCACCCCTTTTGACTTTGCCTATGGGAAGCGGCTCGAAATATCTGCAAACTGGAACTCCAAAATTTCTTTTTCTATATCTCACATTGTCTTCTTCTGCAGTTTTCCCTGATAAAAATGAGAATAAAACTCGATTCCGATAGCCAAATTGCAGTTCGAACGAGAAGCGCGCCAATTTCAGCACACCGCAAGCCAACCGCCGTAACAAGGTTAGCTCTTTTTTTTCCTCATTTCAAAGGTGATTTTTTCGCCTTCACGTGGAGAGACATTGTTTTCAAATGCACGCTTCTCAGCACAATTTTTTTTTTCTGAACCCCTCCCAAATTGCAATTTGCAGCTCCCAGCTAAAATTCTATTTTATAAACCATCGCTTTTTCTATAATATCATAACTTTGAATTCTCATTAGTTCTTACAACAAACCATTGTAAAAACTATAGTGGCTTAATGCATAAAAGACTGCGATAAAAAAGCTTGAAAATCAATTTTTGACAAACTTACGGAATTTTATAGCCTCTCAATAAGTAAAAACGCCTCTTTAAAGGGCTAAATTTCGTCTATAAATACAAAAAGGTTGTTTTTATTCGAATTTTTCCCATTAAAATCCATTATTTGATAGTTTAACTCAAACTTTTCGATAAGGATGAATTGAAAACGGTATCAAAAATGGAAAAAGCTCAAATTTTCTCAAGCCCCTTTAAATACGATAATTTTCTACCAAACTCTTCCGACTTTTTTTTTCACCACTACACTTTTTCAAAAATTTTAAGCGAGTATAAATGCGTCAATTATTTTTGATACAGAAAGCGCGTAATTTTCAAATTGCTTTAACGAAAAGTCACGCGCCTAATTATAATAACTGCAGAACAAAAACAAAAACGCGATCCTATTCTCCGTACACGAAATTATAGGCTTACTCACTTTACCAATGAGCTTAGAAAAGCTTTTTTTTTTATTAAAAAAAAATGAAATTAGATAATTTTCAAGTTTTTCTTTCTCATATTTTAACACACGTTATACGATAATTTCAAATAACAGTTGGTACAAAAATTTCCTAGTTGTTCCTTAAAGTCCTCCTTGATATAGTAGATATTGAACAATCTTTTGAATATTTAGAACCAGATTTTAATAGGTCCCGCCCACTTTCAGACTTAGTGTTGAAAAAATACTGTAAAAAAGAAACTTTTTTTCTTAGTGGAGCAATATGGTTCAAACCAACTTTAAAGCAAAATATGAACATTTCCAGTATTGGAACTGACCCGGAAAAATGTTCTTTCAGAAGAAAAATGGACGGTTTTCGCAGTTTTTGAGCCATAACTAGTTCTGGAACTCCCGAACGCCTGGATTTTCATTTTTTTTTAATCGACGCATTAGGGTCTTGTAAGAAGAGAAAAAATGTCTAGGAACTCTGTATCCGGCTGATATAGTTGACCTCCATCTCGGAGAACGCGGCCAACTTGAAAATGTCTAAACTTATAAAAATCAGTTGAGAAGTTCCTTTTTGAAAAATGCAATTATAGGAAAAGCAGAAATAATATATTTCATTCAGAATCTTATCCACGTTTGCAGGTTAGAAATCCATAAAATTTCATACATACTGCCTCTGGTTAATGAACTACACGCCTTCCCTCTAAAGGAGACGTGATTTCAGATTGACAAGTTGAGATGCAAACAAAAAGTAGTGTTTTGAAGGTGACTGGTGGTTTGGTCTCATGATTGGTTCATAATTCTGCCCGACTGCATTTTTAACAAGCTTTATTTTGAAATTGCTTTCGCCGACCGGCTCATAATCTTTTTCGTTGACCAAATTATTCGATTCTCGCATTCGGTTATATCGAAGATTTTATTATTATTTTTTATTTTATATTCATGAGCTGGCTCCCAAAGATTGATCGAGAAAAAGGCTTCAGACCATTTCAAAGCTTTTATTCGAAAAATTTATGGATCCAAAATGTATTTTTTATAGCAAATATGATCTGAAGACAACGCTCAAGAATGAATGTCCTTTTGAAATTGTGAACTGACTAGGGAACGTTTTTTACCCTGGGTGAATTCTGATGAAACTTTCTGAAGTGTACTTTAGGACCTCTTGATTGCAGAATAAGCAAAAATAATTTCCGTAATAGATCTGGTTTTCGATTTATAAAGCTTCAAAGTCCGCAAAATACGCATATTATGACAACTTCAAGCTTTCCAAGCGTCTCAACTCGAAAACAAGATCTATTGCGAGAACTTTTTTCTTTTTCTGCTATCAGGAGGTCCTAAAGTACACTTCAACGAAGTTTCATCGAAAAAGTTTCCCAGTAAGAACGAATCGACACATTCATTCTTAAAAAGCCGACCTAATATAAGGAGGAAAAAAAAGAAAAGAAAAAAGCTTCAAAACGAAAGACTGAAGAGCCAATAAAAAGATCCATTAGCGAGAATAGGTGGAAAAAGAGCTAGAAAGGAGCTTTTCGCATGTTTTTAGACACGTTTCAAGAAATTTGCTTCTTCTACTTGAGGCTTTTTAGAGATGTTCAAAGCGTCTTCCTTTTTTATAGCGTTTTTTTAAAATTTGTCTATGACTATTTGTGAAGAACCTCTAACATCCAGCTTCTTATTCAAACACGGTATTATTTCGAAATAACTGATATCGGTTTTTGTTGTCTGATCGTCTAAATTATTTTTTGAAGTCCCGGAATAAGCAACTGAGGTTCCGATAGTGCGATGCCGTCTTCCTGGTGCAGCTCAATCTGGGGAATGAAACGGGCTCTCAGCAGTTTCGTGTGCTCTTTTGTCCACAAGGCACGACTGCATTTACCTCATTGCTTGCTCCAATTTGGAACAATGAACAGTGATGGATATGGGAGAGTAGAAATAGAGTCAACAAAACAAAGTGCATTGCACTCTGTTCTTTCTGCTTGGCGCAGACATTTTTTAATTTGTATTTCTTTGCAAAAAAGTCTGTGTTTAGGTCGAAGATCGAAGAATGAGCGAGAACTCGGGTTCAAACGTAATTGTGGTGAGTCGAATGATGTAGGCTTCAAACACCTAGTTTTTCAGCAAATCCACACCAAGTCCATCGAGAAGTGGGAGCCAAATGTTCGTGAAAAGGTTGGGTTAATGATTTGAAAGTTTTTTTTCACTAGGAAAAACTATCAATTATAAACGCCGTCCTTTGACACGAACTCCTTGCTTTCTTCCCATTAATTTCTCAGTCAACTGCTGTTTATGACTTTGAAGATAGAATTAATTTGGTCGTTAAACAATTCGCTCCGCTTGAATGAAGTCTTATAATCAAAGACTGTGGCGAATAATATAGTTCGTCCGTCGCGACTTGACAGTTTTCGAGTGTCTGCGTCTCTCTGTTCCCTCACCGGCGAGGTCAGAGAAACATGGAAATAGCACATAAACATGAGAGGGTCGCCGAGAGACAAGGAGGGCGCAGAGAAGTTTTGCGAGTCGTGGATGACGGACTATAAAATGCATTTAGCTTTTTTTTTTCTGGAGTTAGAGCTAATGTAAAGGAAAAAAACATATAGAGCGAGCTTTTCTCGCAAAGCAAAACATCACTGATCAGGAACTACTGCGGCGAACATGGAGCGATGAGTTCGACTTTTTGTACGATCTGGGCAGCGCGATATACTGCTACATTTTCGATCACAATCCTCACTGTAAACAACTTTTCCCTTTCATTGCCAACTACGAAGGCGACGCATGGAAACATTCGAAGGAGTTCCGGACACAAGCTCTCAAATTCGTTCAAGTAAGTCCATCACGATTACAATCAAAAATTGTAATATCAGACGCTAGCCCACGTAGTGAAGAACATTTATCACATGGATCGAGTTGAGCCGTACCTTTACGCCATCGGACAGAGGCACTGCCGATTCGCGGAGCGAGGCTTCAAGCACGAGTACTGGGACATTTTCCAAGTTCGTTCACTAACTGAGCTTTCATCATGATAAACTGTAGATAATCATTTGTTCAGGATGCAATGGAACACGCTCTTGAAGCACGCATGAAGTCTCTGACCAGCTTGGACATCACAGAGAAAGAGGAAGCAGTGAAGGCAAGTGAATAGAAAAACGAATAACAAAAGGCGAACTTTTAACAATTAGTCGTCAGTTATTGCATCAATTTTGCGGAAAGTATTTTTCAGACGATTAGAAACAATTACTGATAAAAAGTAACAAGGAGAAGAATCGGAGTTTTAAAAAGAGATACATACCTTAGGAATTCCAGAGTAGGTTCTATATGGGTTAGGAGGAAAAACAGCCCATGGGTCGAAAAAGTGGACCCTAGAGCGATAAAATCGAGGTGGTCCCTATAGGGGTTCAGGGTCTGACCCTTTAGTCTCTGAAGCTTAAGTAGACCCTATAAGGGTATTTCAACTTCATTCAAAAAACGCTGATCCATTTGATTTTTCGCATGGAAATGCTTCTTCGCCTGAAGTTCATAACAGTTATCGATTAGCACAAAAACCCCTATAGGGGTTGGTAAAGTGGTCCCTGGAGGGGCATTCTAAGGGTTTTCAAGGTTGTCCCTATAGAGACCACTCTGGAGTTTCTAAGGATGTCACCGATGAAAAAATATTTTGGCGTTGTTTTTTTCGGATCTCAAAAGCGAACCGCTGTTTTGTTCCACAATTTTTCACAACTGTCCCTTTTAGCCGATGAGGTCAACTTCGAAACTTGCAGGTTTGGCGAACTTTGGCTCTCTACACGGTGGTACACATGCGCGCTGGGTACCTAGATGGCCTACAAGGCATCAACAGATTTCCGCCGCTCGTCTGAGTTCAAACTTCTGGAAAACTCTCCGAAAGCCTCATTTTGTCTGTGATCTCCCACTTAATTAAATCTCACTATCTTAAACCTCTATTGCTTTTTAAAAATTTTATTTTCTTGTATGCTTATTGAATTATATTGAAAGCCTTTACCTCAGGAAGAATAAACTTTAACAAAAGTTTTGGAACAAAATCAAACATACTGAAATTAGGTAGGTGTAACTAGAGGGTTGGAAAAGTTTCGCGAAATGTTCAGTGTCCCTGGTTTTCCTTCTTGAACTCTTCGTACTGCGAGGCGTCTAACAAGTCCTTCAGCTCCTTCTCGTCTTTCACTTTCAGCTTGTACATCCATCCTTTAAACTCGGAATGCAAGGAAAGTTAAGGAAACAAGAAAAAAACCTTTGTCGAATGGGCTTTTGTTGATTTGTCCCGGTTCCTCTTCTAGGGCAACGTTTTTCTTGGTGACCGTTCCCGAGACAGGGGCGTAGATATCAGAAGCCGCCTTGAAAATACTTTTTGATATTTTTTTCAAAAGAGAGTGTCTGCTAAATTAAAAAATTTCTACCACCGTTCAAAATGAGATTTTCTATTTTCTGATTCTTTGAGTGAAAACAGATAATTTTAGCAAAAAATAACTTTTGAAGTATTTCTGACAAAAACGAGATGAGGCTAATTTCTATAATAGAAAGTCAGGAAAAATTCAAATATAGCTGATTCACGGCTGGTTTGAGCCGTCAAAAAAGGGTCCTGACACGATAATAAAAGAGATAGTGGCTGGTTGGTGGAGAGGTCAGACACGCCACGTCCTTTCAAGTAAGCCGTGAATCGGCTATATTTTGGAGCGACAGTGCGTGAGGCTCCAATGAGGAGACTTTTCAAAAAAACAAGTTGAACTTTGACGTTAAAGTTTTCTATATTCAAACAATAAAAGATGGAATGGATACCTTGACACTTTCTACAGCACCAGTGGACTCGCCCTTGCTGACCTCCGTGCCTTCGTCGGGCAATTCGACAAAAACGACATCTCCTAATTGTTCCTAGGAGACAAAAATCCTTGAAGTCTAAAAAATAAAGCAAACTGCAGCAAAATCAGTGATTCCCACTGTGCCGACGCCATTTTCGACCGAAATCCACTCGTGCTTTTTGGTGAACTTTTTGCCTATACGAGTTCAAATTTTTGAAAAGAAAAAAAATTGTAAAAAAAAACCAGACTGAGAGGAAGAAAGACGAGATGCCGCTGCAAAAGAAGTTTGAAAACGGAGGCAAAGAGACGGCGCGCGAAACAAGACGCTCATTTCTAGAACAATAATCGACTGCCTGTTGACGGCGGAAAAGGCACGAATGCTGTTAGATAAGAAAACGAGAGCGGTATGGCGAGAAGAGTTTTTGATCAATTCGACGGTATACTCATCAAAACCTTTTTATTGTTGTAATCGCAGTAAATTTCCGAGAAGAACTTCAAAGGTAAAACTGTCGAAAAACCTGTTTTTCACCATAAAATTTGTGAAATTAGCTTTGCTGTGAAAATTGTTTCAACCAAGCCCTACCATTAAAAAATTGAAAATAAAATAAAACCACAAAAATAGTTTCAAGGAAAAGCTAAATTTTAAGGCGATTTACGGAAATTAAAAAAACTTCGCGGAACAGAACCAGGAGAACTCATGTTTATTGAGAAAATTTCGCTCCGTTTAATGAAATATGGGAAAGGAAATTCAAAGAACAACAAGACAAATTTTAAAAAAAAAGGAAAAAAATCTCGGACCTTGGTAATTACCAAGGTCCGAGATTTTTACGCGTAATGCGTACCAGACACGAATCGGATTTATCTCACTAAAATTCATAAGTAACCACTTTAGTAGCGTCAGCACTCTTTAGTGCTCCCCAGATTTGCGCAGAAACGTCCGGAGCGCGTCCGGTTTCCGTTACCGAGGTCCGAGTGAGTAAAAAAATTTAAAAATTCTGATAAGAAGTGTGCGCTGGCGCAAACTTGCGTCCTCTTACGACACTCCGCCGTTATGCCCTGTTCAAAGTAATTTCCAACGCCGTTTTCAAATTTGACTTTGCAAAGTGATTCCGCGAAACCAAAGTAGCCGTCAGAGAAAAAAAAGATAATTAAATGTTGGAGAGTCAGAGATAGTTTCGCATTTTGCGGAAATCGCTTTGAATACGGAGAAAGAAAATCAAATTATATTCTCCAAAATTTAGTTTTCTTTTTCACTCTCTGAAGTCTTTTCGAACTTCAAAAAGGGGATAGAAAATTTTCATCTGGGCACATTTTCTCACACGCAAGTTTTTTCATCACGTCCACCTTTTTTAAAACGATATCTCGCGTATCCTTGCGTTTCGGCTCGTGCTCTCGAACGAGAGAAACTGTTTTACCAAGCGCGTCAAATCTTTCGCGAACTTCAATGAACTGTCAGAGAGTGAAAAAGATAGCGTTTTGAAAATCAAAGATAATTTTTCATTTCGCGCAATTACTTTAAAAATAGCATGAGGGCGCCCCATTCAAAACAATTTCCGGATACCCGTAATGATCGGCAGAAAATGAAAAAAAAAAAGAACATTTTGGGATTTCAGAGATCATTTCAAGCTCCTGAAATTACGTCAAGAGAGCAAAAAGAAAGCCTTTCTTCCTACTGATCGGTGCTTGTTTTTTTTCGAAAAATTTAAAGAGTTCGGTTAGTATCGGGTTATTCGTATTTTAACTTGAATGTAATTTATTAATGATAGTACGTATTGTTACTATAAAAAAATTAAAAAAATAATCTGTATTTATCTATGATATTTTCATTTTCTTTGAAACTGCTTCGAACGAAAAATGGTTTTTTTCAATGTTTTGATACTCTTGTTCCATTAAAACTATGAAATATTGAAACCCCCTGAAAAGGAGAGAAATATCATAACGACTTATCACTGAGATTTTGTATTCTGCATTTTCTAAACATGAAATTTTATGGCTGATCTTTATGTGCTGCGAGGCGGTCGCGGCGCGCGTTCGGCGGCTACATCAAAGGTTTTTTGAAGAAACGCGGTGTCCGAAGAATCGCCTTTTTTTGTTAGGAATTTATCCGTCGGTCTTTCTCTTTGCTTTTTTCTTCGTTATTCTTGTCGGATACTTCTCTCTCAACGCCCCATTTCAGGTGTCATCTCTCTTTTACTTTGAAAATGTTGATTCGTGAAAATAAAATACACTTTTAAAGCTTATAACAACTTTTTTGTTCATTATTCTAATCACCATCAGTTATAAGATTGAAATCTTTGGTTTTCTCGTGATTCATTTAATAACCGCGCAGTGCATTATCTGATGCGCCTCATTGATTAATTTTTTTCAAAGTTTCAGATGGATGCAGAGGCGTCTCATCTGAGCTGGGCTCGCGGTCTCGAATATGTTTTGTCGGATAGACCGGCTTTAGATGCGTTCCGAGACTGGCTTGTGGATTCCTCTGCTACTCAGGTGACTTCCGCTGAGTGTTTTGTTAGGATATTTGTCTCTTTTAGTATCTCGATTTGTATTTTGCCGCGAGGGCATACGAACGAATGGCTCTAGAGTTCAATCCCAAGGTTCCATTATGTACCGCTTTTCCGTCTGTTGACTGTATTTTAAGACGCTCGAACTGGCTCGATCCATTTATTCTATGTATATATCGATGCGCACAGGGCTTTGTGATCGTCTACCCAGCAAACTCCGAAGCCATGTAAGTTTTCTCTTTTCTGCAGAGTTCTGGATGGAATCTTCAATTTGACAGGTAGGAGAACGTGTCAAGATGATGACGACAGCGACTGAATGCGAGCCAACTCTTTTTTCGCAATGCTCCTCCTTCGCCGAAGACATCCTGCGACGTCATCACCAGCAATTTGTGTGCTCCGACGAGTTCATCGACGCCTTCAACCATGTTTTCCGCGCCAGTCCCCAGCCTTTTCAACTTCGTTTTTCAGATGTTTATTATGGAGAATCCGAGCAGCAACAGTAATACAATAGACAAACGACACAGCAACACATGGCGGAGAAGTTCGGCGCAAAGTACGACGCTGACGGCGGAGGCATTGATGCGTTCGAGACACAACAGGCAGACCACTCTCGGAGAATCGTGAGAAGGACCTCAGCCTCACTTTTCTACTCACTCAGCTCAGAAAGCTCGAGAAGATGTTCCCGAACGTGGTCCGACAGCCGTACGTTTGCAACGCAACGACGAGTCAAAACGATTCCGCCGTTTCGTCATCTTTTTCCAGCGACACCGGCAAGAAATCTTCCAGGTGAGCGTCCCTTTTCGTTCCATAAAAAGTCCTTTGAATTAGGCTACGGCATGTGAAGGAAGAACAGCTCCGTGGGAATCCGATCTCTCTAGTGGTCCCTGTGAGTTTCTTCCCCCTTTAATTTAAAAAGCATCAGTTTTCTAGAGAGTTGAAAATAGTAGCAAGAACGAGAGCAAACAGTTCGACCATTCTACAGAAGATGGTGGGTTTTGGTTCTCTGGGAAACGTTGTCTTAGTCCCTTGTTTCAGGTAGAAGACAATTCGCATACGTTCTCTCGAAGAAGCTCTCACGTCTAATTGAAACGATAGAGAGAAACGACGAGACCGAACGTCAAATCAACGACATCGAGCAGTGCCGCTACACGGTTTGTTTGACATTTTTCATTTCTTGGAAGAATTTTTTTGAAATTAATTACACACAATCTTCTCATTTTGAACTTTCTCTTTACGAAATCAGATGTAAAAAAATTTTCACAGTAAGGGAATTTTAAGTTTGTCAAAAATCTGGATTCGACGAAAACTCGCTGAGATAGAATTTTCTTTTTCTTCGTTTCTCTCTTTTTTTATAATTTTCATTCGTACGTTTTTGGGTCAGCACTCGCGTTCTGATAACGATAAAAGTTTTGAACGTTCGAAACGTCGATCCACTGGTGAATGAAAAGATAGATTTTTCAAGAAGAAATTAGTTTTCTAACGCAACGAGTGTATGATATGAGTACTGGGACGGCCTAAACAAAGTTATGATTTTTTTAAGAATGAAAAAAAATTTTTTTGGTTTCTAATACAAAAAGCTTCAAATATTATTAAGTAAATTCTCGTTCAGAACTGAAATTTTTATATATTTTTTTATCCAATCATACATAAAATGGAACTTTTTCGAATAGAAGGCGAATATAACTTTCCTGGCTATCTCAAAACTCGACACTTACTTTTGAAAAAAATTCTAAATTCTAAAATTACATCTCTCCTTTTTCGCTAATTTCTCTAATCATTTTTTTCAAAGTTTTTCTCTTTTCGCTGTTTTATTTCGCCTTCAATGCAACACGGTATTGCAAAACTTTACGAAAAAGTTTCGATAAACTGGATAAATCTCCCAATTTTCGACACTCCTTGAAAGGTTCAATAAAGTTCAGATGTTGGATGTGGTTTCCACAACCGACGCCGCTCGAATAGATTTCGACGAGGACGAAGACTTGGACGACTACGTTCGGAGGATGCGCGACGATTCTCTCAGAGCCAGCGCCAACCGATCGCCGCCCGCGGTCGTCGTCGCCTCCAGTAATACTTTCATTTTCCTTAAATGGACATCCGGGCTTTTCAGGGACCTTCTCGCCTACCAAAGACCTTCCCAGCGCCATTCAAATGACCACCAGCTCCTACGGCACGGCGAGATCTGCCAAGAAAAGTAGCGCGTTTGCGCCTCCGCCTCAGAACCTTCTAAAGTTCGACCACTCCTACTCCAAAAACAAGTTTGTGAACTTTTTTTGGTTTTTCAACTATGAGTTTTTGATGAACAGCTTCATTTGTAATATTATCTTTATTTCGTTCTCACGATAGAAAAAAAGAATATTAATCCACGAGGATCGCAGTCCCTTTAGTGGGAGCTCTTCTGAATTTTTTCTGTTTTTGTTAATGTTTTATCACTTTATCGAGACAGAAAACTCCTTTTTTTTTCCCTGAGCATACGGCTTATGAGGAGAAATATAAAATTTAGGTGTGGTAATTTTTTTGAAACAAATCCCACAAAAAAAATTCAAAAGTTTCCATTTTTTGTCTGTAATTCAACGGGTGTATAGGTGAATGGAATATACTCATTTAATATAAAAGCTTTCGCAACTTTTTTTTCTCGATAAAAATTTTGAGAAGCAAATCACTTAGGAACTCCAGAGTGTTCCGTATAGGGGCAACTTTAGGGCCCTTGGAAGGTCCCCTCTAAGAAACACTTTATCGATCTCTCTTGAGGCAACTTAGGCATGTAATAGTGGTTGCTATAGGGGTTGTACTTGAGCGTTTTTTAAATGAAATTAAAAGACCTTTATAGGGTCGACCTGATCATTAGGGGCTAAGGGGTCAGACTTTAAATCCCTATAGGGACTACCTCAAGTTCACCCCTATAAGGACCGCTTTTTCGGCCCCTACAGGGGCTTTTTTTTTCATCCTAACCCCTAAAAGGATCACTCTGAAATTCCTACGTGGAGTAGTTTTTTTTTTAAATTTGATGTTCATTGATTGATTGTTCGCTTTTATTAAAAATACCTGCTTCTTCGTCCTTTTGAGAAAATGATTAGTTTCAACATCTTTTTTCTCCTTGAAAAGTCTTCCTTTACAAAGGGATCGCAATCGAAGCCATATGTACGACTCCTCGGGAATCGGTTCGATGGCGCCTTCGACGTTTTCTGAGCTTTCGGAGCCTCTGAGCCGCAAATCGACCGGCTCCTCCTCGGCCCTGCGCCACCGTCCGTCTCCCGGCGCCTATTCTGCGCGGAAGCCCAAAAAGCTATCATCCAACAGTTCCGCCCCACTAATAACCATCTCCTATAAAGGTTTCATAGGAATAGTTCGGCTTTTAAAACCTTTTTTAAGGATCTGATGGTGTTCCAATTGTGGCTCACGTCTCTCACGACGGCCCTATGACGTTGCGCGATTTCCGGCGGTATTTCTCCATCTCAAGCAATGGAAGCGCACCGTTAGTTTTTTTTCGCTGACAGGAATTGCGTTTAACATCAAAAAAAAAAAAGGATTGAGAAAAAGTGTCTTTTTTGGAAACGAACAGTTTTGTAATCCTTCATAAAGTTTAGATTCACAGAATATTTTTTTGGATCTAAAATGAAACTGTGCAGGTTTTTCTTCAAAGCCGAGTGCGAAGACGGTTCTGCGCCCTACCAACTTCTACTCGTTTCTGACGACTCGCAGTTTCTGCCCGTCTTTCAAGTGAGACATTTTCCTCCGCCAAAAGACCTCTATCTTTTTGCAGGGAAAAATCAGCGCAGAAGTTAAAGGTCGTTTGCCTGATTGAATATCTTTACAAAAATTAAAATTTTGTCAGATTTGCTCAAAATTGCCATAGAAATGCATTATCCAAGATTTACTGAACCGTCATTAATTATTAACTGAGGGTTGTCGAGGTATACTGATGAAAGTTATGAGAGCAGTAGAAATTTTTAAATAAGGAAGAAAAAAATATTATTCGGCAGAAATTTTAAATAATGAAGTAAAATAATATACAAAAGACTACAATTTTTTGCGCGCTTCGAATCGAAGCAGACTATTTTCATTATATTTTTCATTTTTGTCTGTATTTTCATTGGTCGTACCAGCTCTCTCGTGAAATCTTTCTAGTTTACTACGGGGTTTTTTTAATTAGTTTTTTTAAAAAAAGTAATTTTTATATCGTTTCTTTTTAAAGTACAAAAAAACCTTTCATTTCCTCGGTGCAGCTTAATTCCATCTAGATATGACTATCACCTCTCGAAAATTATTAAATTTCACTATTATTTTGGTCGGCAAACTTGGATATTGCACATAGAACCCGTGTATGTATGTATGTTTATGTCGGTAATAAATGTACACTTTATCGTTTAAAACAGTCTTTGGTGAGTGAGAAATAAAAAATAAAGAATTTTATTTGGTTGCTCCTGTTTATATCCGCTTTTGGTGCAGCTCAGAAATGAGCCGATTTTCAGTAAGCGACTTTGTAAAAGTTGACCAGTTTGTGAAGAGAGGAGTGCATTGGAGCGCCGGTCTCTCCGCAATCAACGTAGAACTTTTCGACTGAGTCGATCGTTTGCGAGCGAATTGGGTAATGTCTGAAACTGATGGAAATCATATCGTAATTACTGAGAGGAATCACCGGAAACGTGTGTCCTTTGTGCGGTAGACGATGTACAGAGAGACCTCCTGCTGTAGGTTTTCGAGGACCGGAGACGAAGCGATCTGTTCTAGGTGTTTATAGTTTGATCAGAAACTATAGCTGCCTGGTGATAAATTCGCAGCGGTCCTCGGCTTCTGGTCGACCTCTCGGCGTCTTCTCGCGTACAAGCGCCGATGTAGAAGTCGCTAGGAAAAAAATTGCTTTTGGCGGTATAGTCAAAATTCTCACTTTGGCTGCACGGGAGCCGGTTCCGATTTCTCGGTGGATGTTGCAGACTTTGCAAAAGTCGCATTACGAGATCGTTTCTTCTTCTTGCGCTTTTCGACCTTTTTGCTGGAATGAAATTGGTGAATTCAAGTTTTTGTATGCAAATTTCTTCAATAAAAACCAATCAAAGAGCGGGAAATTACTTAGGAAATCCAGAGAGGTCCCTATAGGGCTTAAGAGGGGAAAAAACCCTTATGGGGTCCGGAAAAGTGGCCCCTATAGGAGGGAAATCAAGGCGGTCCCTATAGGGTATTAGGGCCGACTTCTTCACCCCTGAAGCTCAAGTGGACCCTGAAGGGGCCTTCCAATTTCATCCCATGGATATTCTTCTTCGCTCAGAGTCCATAAAGATTATCGACTAGCATGTCCCCTATAGGGACCACTTTTGCAAGCTTCAGTGGACCCTATAGGAGTTACCTCACCCTCCAAGAGGCCCTAAGGACCCCATAGGGAACACTCTAAAGTTTGAAAAAAAAAAAGAACCCGTCTAGCAGGACAAAGGATGTGTCCGGGGCCGAAGAGAAGCTTTCGCCGCCGCTCGGGACCTTTTCCTCCGTCTCTTTCTTCAGTTCCTCTTGGTTTTTCTTCGCGTATAGATTCACGTATTGCTCATCTCCTGCACTATTGAACAAACTTCTCCAACCAATCGAAAAAAAAAAGAGACCTTCATTTATCGTCGGCTGCTCAACCTTCTTCTCCTTCTCATTTCCGATTTCTGTAGTACTTTTAGATCATCTTTCTTTTTCGAGTTTTGAAAAAGGGAAAAATAATAACCCTCTTTCGCTTTCTTCGCGAAACTCTTGCATTTGGCTCCGTGTTTGCAACAAACCACTCGTTTTGTCTGAACTAGGAATTTTAGTGTGCTCCCTATAGAGGGTAGGGTTGAAAAACATTTTACCCTTATAAGAACCGAAAAGTGGTTCCTATAGGGGATTAAGGTCTGATCCCTGAGCCCCTAAAGCTTAAGTGGTCCTTATAGAGGTCTTTCAATTTATTCAAAAAAATTTTTGCATGGAAATGCTTCTTCACACAGAGTTCATGAAAATCATCGACGCAGGTCCCGTATAGGGTCCACTAACTGAAACCCCTATAGGGACCATCTTTGCAAGCTTCAGTGGACCCTATATGATGTTGGTAAAGTGGTCCCTAGAGGGGATCCTCAAAGGGATCACTCTGAAGTACCTAAAAATACTGGTTTTTTAAAGAAAAATGCTGCTCCGGTTGAGAAAAAATAAAGAACCGTTGAGTAGATGGAATTATAGGGAGTTGGACACGCCATTTCTCGGAGAACCGATTGGTGAAAATGAATTATGTGCATTTCGATACACGTTTTCTTTGTTTATTATAATATGACTTGAATTTTAATTTTTTTTTTTTCAACTTACAACACTTATTCCCGGAAGGAGTCTTTGACGAGATTTTTATTACCCGCAAAGCACTGGCCAACCGGAGAGAGCACATCAAAAATCAGAGAAATTTACTTTTTGAATCGGCGGATGCCCTTTATTAAAGAACAAAGCTCAGAGATTCTAAAATTCTGCTATTTTCATACTATTCGTATGAAATCGGATACTACCGCAATGCTACTCATATTTTCGAGTGCACTCCGGAATCTATTGACAATTAATTATCACACCGATTAACCTTTAAATTAATACTTTAGAAAAAAAAAATATATATCTAATTAACGAATTCTCGAGACGATTTTCTTAGAATGCGGCAGAAATATAAAAAATTTATGAAATAGATTGATTTTCAATTTTTCAACAGCTCAAAACAGAAATGAAAACAGAATGATTTCGCTTTCCAAGTTTTTGTACTGAAAATGGAAGTTCCAGTTACAAAAGAAAAAAAAAAAAAAGACAGATTCAAAGACACGGGGATTCAACAAAAAAAAAGAAAATGCCAAAAAAATAGAAGTAACGCCGTGTTCAAAGGAATTCCGCGAAATGGAGAATTATTTTTGTCTCTCCAAATTTTAGTTATCCTTTTCACTCTCTGAGGGGTATTTTGAATTTCGAGGAATACCTTTGATCAGGGTTATGAAAGCAACGAGGATGCGTCAAGTGAAATAAAAAAAGAGCTCGCCTAGGAAATTTCAAAGGAATGTTTGAGAAATGTGAAAAAGAAAATCAGCGACGAAAAAACCCGCGAAAAAAGAATGTTGCCGCCAGAATCATGGCGCAGCTCTGAAGAAGGTTGTCTCGGCCAGCATGTGAATGACGCGGGTGTCGCGTTTCGGGGAACGACGTCCGTCCAGACACAGGTACATGGACCACAGTAGAACCATCAGAATCGAGATCACCACGTACGCGAAACTAAAAATAGTTTTGGTTCAAAAAAAACGTCAAATCACAAACTCAAGATTTTGAAAGGACGATGAACTGAGACATGCGATAAAATTTTTTTTTATAGTCTGTTCACATTTGAAATGTCAACCAGCTAACTCCGCCCCTTCTGGCACAGTACCTTCGATGGGGATTATTTTTGATATTTTTTGTTCAATAAGATAGAAAAAAAAGTCAAAAAATGCAACCATATTAAAGGTTCATCGTCACCTGGAGATCTGGAGATTAAACTTTGACGCGAGAGATATTGTAGCCTTGGGGGTTAGCTACTTGACATTCAAAATCTAAACAGACTATATGAATTCTCAAAATAATTAGTTATTCACATCAGTTCAGACCTCCAAGGACCCGCCCGGTTTTCACTCCGCTGACCATACTGATAATTTTCGATAATTTTTTCTTAGTTAATAAAATCAGCAAGGCTATTTTGACATTGATACATAAAAAAAATTACAGAAAATACGATTTTTTCACTTACTAAAGACGGATTTTTGAAGTTAGGCCATTATTTAAGACTTGCTGGCGTTTGTAAAAAATTGATCGGTGAAACTGAATTCGAATCTCTAAATGTTCTAATTTTGTTTTTCTCCAAATTTGCCTACTTTTTCGTACAAAATACTCCTTATTAATAAAGATATCGGCCAAAAACCGCGATGTGCACAATTTAAACCAACAGTGTGTCAAACCGGAAGAGCTGAACTGATGTGTATTCATAAGGCTTTCAAATAGAATTATTAGAAATTGAACTAAAACTAACCCTTCAAAGCACTAGATGAGATTCTTTGAACTGAACAGGATATTCACCTATTCGTCTCTTAGAGAACTTATCGAAAAATTTCAAAGTTATGGGTATAATAATCTAATTTTTTTTTCTATTCTTCCTACTGAAACAGCAGGACTGTCAATAACATGAAGGTCACTTCTTGAGTTTTTCTATTTAATCGCGAGCTGATATTTTGAAAAAGCCAGCATTCGTTGTTACGTTTATCGGAGGGGTTTTCCAGAATTTTGAAAATTTCTTCATTGGTGAGGAAATTAGATCAAAAACCGAAAAAGTTAGCACCAAGTTTTTTTTTTCTCTCTTGAGGGCGAATAATCACAGGTGAAGCAAAATGAATGTACCTGACATAGGTGACAATTTGCTCGCGGGTCCAGACGGAAGCAAAGTCCAAGGACGACGGCCTACTCAGCTCCTCAGCCATTCATCCTCCAAGCAGCATTCGCTTTCCGCACCACCGCAGCTTCAACCTCGGTTCTCAAAACAGAACGCTTGGGGAAAAATTGGCCCGAAAAGAAAATGACAGACATAACATAAATTTATTTCTGGTGGTCCACAAATTATTCAAGGAAAAATCCTTTTTGTGGGGTATGGAGACATGACAAGACGACTAACGAGAAAAAAAAAGCGTAGAGTAAACAGAGCGTCAGAAAAAGCCCAAAATATGGTGCAAAACTATAACCTTGCCTTTCAAAGTGAAATTACGTGTTAAAGAAAACAATAGGGCTGAAAAATGGTCTTATTTTCCGTTTACTAATGGTATTTGAAGATTATGACGAATAGCTATCGAGCGATTTTTCAGAATAAAAAAACCACCACATCCTGGAAAACCTTTTGCTTTCAAGCTGGAATTGAACAACATGGTTGAAGATGATATAATTAAACTGTTGAATAATGCATTAGAAGAGTGGCGCTCAACCAAAAGTTCGGAGATTAATCAAGCGGACGGCAAAAGGATCGCTGCGCTGTCTGGCCGCCGAAAGCTCTCAAAGAGAAAAAATGACGAGTTGCCAGGACACGGCTCAATTCACACCCGCTCTGAACCCTACTTGGCGGTTCGTAGGAATCTCGAGAGTCGCACACCAACTGCTGCGAGGAGAACGATAAAAGTTCAGGCGGAAAAAAAAGAGGGAAGCGGAAGGAAGGCGGCTAAATGGAATCCAAATTACGCAGTGTAAATCACACGAGGCATTCCTTCACCTGGCCTTTTCGCAGCTTTATTTTGCCCCTTTTTCCAAGATAATTTAATCTGATCCCAGGATATTAATAAAACAAACATGTATTTGGAGAAATTTCCCGCAGCATCCAAAAAAAAAAATTGATTCGAAGATAAATTATGGAGAGAAAGAGAGAAACTCGCAAAAAACATATAATTAACGGTTTAATTTATGACACAGCTTGCGGAACGGAAGGCAACTAATTTCTGGGAGCTCTGAATGATTGAGTTGATTTCTTCTTCCCGTGCTATCCATCAATAAAACTGAGTCTAATTTCTCCTGTCAACAAGTTTAAAGTGACGTTTTTGTTGATTTCCCATGGAAAATATCACAAAAAACCTTCTTCTGTTTTTTTTTCTTTTTTATTAAAAGCATAAAAGGTCGAGTGCAGAACCTTTAACCCGGAAGGAGGGGTTGGCTTACGAAAATTTAGAAAATCAGGAATAAAATCAAGCTTCAATCTCAGGGAGGTAATTTTGGCCACAATAATAAAAGTTTCAGCTTTAGGAAGATAAAAATAACTTTAATTTAGGAAAACTTGGCGAAAAGGGGATATGCTCTTGTCCATTTCAAACTCAACTTTTAAAGAAATACGAAAAATCATAAAATTAAAATCAAGGACAGACAGAAGGGAAAAGAGAAAATCAGAACGGAGTGAGGCTGTGGAGGCTTTTCGCGGCTTCCGGCCCACTCTAATGAACCTTTTCAGAAAGCGTAGGCCAGAGTTATATTCAAGTGATTTCGAGTGTAAAATCTCCATACATTTAGATTGTCCTATTATTGCTGCCAGCAGAAAAATCCCCGATAATAATGTCCTACAGGGCGTGCTGGAAAAGTTCGGTCACTTTTCCAAGTGGGCATTTTTTGAAAATTTTGAACTTTTTTTCAGTTCAAAATATTTTAAGCTTCCAAAATGCGTAGAACTCTCGATTTTGGTTATGTTTCGAATAACCGAATATTAGCGGCTAAAAAGGAAAATTATGTGTTTTTTTAAAATAAATTTCATTTTGAACCTTTCCAACTTGACCTGAAATCGAAATATATTGGGTGCGAAAACATTAAGATTTAGGAACATTTTTGGAGAAAATGAAAAAAAAAATCAGAAAAAGTGAATTTTTGTAAATATAATGGCCAGAATTTTCGAAAAACTAACTTCGAAACTCGTCATATAATGTACAAATAGGTACTTCAAAGTCTTTAAAACCTTTATAAAACCCAGAAAACTTTTCAATTTCGAAAACTTGAAAAAACAGGCGTCCTAAAAAAAGTGATCGAGTTTACCAGCATGCCGTCCTACAGAGATCAAACATTCGAAAGGCTTAGTTTTTGAAGTCTAGAGCATCTTTTTAAATTTTCACCCACCTTGTCCTCCGGAGACCTCTTTCAACTGTTCAGCTTCTCCATCATTTGCGAAAAATCCTCAAAAAATGCTGGTGAAACAGAAATCATTGAAATTAGGAACCTCTTGTTTTTTACGAAAAGGAACTGTTCCTCCCGAAAATTTCTCCATGGTTATAAGCTGAATGAATATGTGGAATACGGATTTGAGACGAAAACTTACATTATTCTTCACGCATTTTTCGATGTTGGATCCATTTGCATATTCATTGAGAATGGAATAATTGATTTTTGGATTTATAGTCGAAGACCTGAAACGTACCGAAATAACATGATTGAAAATTTGAGAAAGCGGTTAATTACAAGATTCTTTCCGCTAAATGTTGAAATTTATTTTCCCCTCCTAAAAGACAAAATAACAGAAGAGCCTTGACGCATCTCCCCTGACAAAAATGAGAGTGTAACCTCGAAAAAAGCGAACTTTTCGTTGATTTTTTCGGTGCACCCCGGAACTGGATGGGGTGAACCCCTGGGGAAACCCGTCGGAAATTAAAAGTTTTTTTGAGCTATTGTAGCAGCCTCAGGTGATACTGTAGAAAATGGTGATATTGGGAAACAAACCACTTCAAAAAAATGTACGGAATAAGTACCTTAATAGGCATTCAAAGCTAAACGGGGTACAGTGCGGGGTGCACCGCACACTTTCTCAGAGTCTTTCAAAGAAAAAACAGACCTCGTGAAGCGATGAATCGGGATGCGATAAGTCGGAAGAGACTCGGCCAGGGCCGCGGTGCAGCTGCTCGTCACGGGACTGAAGTCGTTGGTGAGACACAAGACGAAGTTTCTGACGTTCGGAGGCACGACGTCTGGTAAGGAACGTCTTGCACGCGGGGAAATGTACATGATGTCATCTTAAAGGTCCTTCCTTGAAAGGAAACGACTCCGGCTGACCTTTCTCCTGAACGACTTCTTTTATTCTGCGCGTAGTGAGGGTCGGAGTCAGTGGGTGTGTTGGGAGAAACTCATTTGTTGCCGGATTCAGATGGCCGTAGAAGAACTTGAGAACCCTGAAAATGAAAGGATTGAAAAAATTCTTCTTCAAATAGTAAAAAAAAATCAATTTATAGAACTATCAATTTCTATGTCCCATATCAACAGAGAAAATTCTCCTGCCTATTTCGACTATTCAAAATTTGAAAAAAATCTGTCAGAGGCTTCATAAAAATCGGGGAAGCTTACAAGGGAGGTCATTTCACTTTGCGGTTGGGATTTTCTTGAAAATTGGCCCAAACACCTAGAAAACTATTCTGAAAGTTCTAGTCTACATAACTCCCGGGTTCTGAGGACCCAAAGCCCCAAAATGACCTATTTCAACAGAGTTTAAGGATTTTCTTTAACTTCTACGTGTTCTTTCTCAAAAAATAGGAAAGAGAGATTTTCTTGAAAATTGGCCCAAACACTATTTGATGTACCAGAAAACTACATAACTGCCTGGTTTTTGAGAAATAGGGACCAAAGCCCCAAATTTACCTAATTGGACAGATTTTAAATTTGTTCGACTTTGAGGTGTTCTTCCTCATAAACTAGGACTTTATACAGGTTGAGACTTTCAGGATCTTCTTTTGTTACGACAAACAGTAACATGGCCAAATTTCAGAGTTGAATGGCCTTCCTTGTTAGGAAAAAAAAATACCTCTGGGACATTTCTGCCATCTCGGGATCAGGACGAAAGTTCACGAAATGAAGTTCGAAAGGTCTTCTAGAGAACCAGTTCCACTCGTGTAAAGCCTGCATTTGCCTGTAAATTCCTGTTTTTTCATTAAAGAAAAAGAAAAAAGCGTACTGCAAGTAAAACTGTTGAGTTGGTCTCGAGAAATCGCGAAGAAAACGGCAGTCGATAAGTAACGACGGGACGTCTTCTCTCAGGAGCCGAGCTCCGTACATTTTGTCAATTTGCTCTGAACAAATTAAATAGTCTAACATAATTTACGGTGCACCCCGGGTCGAACTCTCGGTGCACCCCGCAGTGTAGCCAGGGATGGACACCTTTAAATTCCTATAAAGGCACTTAATCCGTACACGATTTCGAAGTATTTTGTTCCCCAATTTCATCATTTCCTACAGTTTCATCCTAGGCTGTTAAGGTAGCTCAAAGCTTTTTATTTTCGACCGGTTTCCCCAGAAGTGCACCCCCCGCCCCCCGCCAGTTCCAACGCGGAATGCACCGAAAAAGTTCACTTTATTGCGGGTTAAAGTATGATTGAAATCTGAAACGTACTGCGGAACTCAGCTCCATAAATATCGAGAAGAGAGTGAAAATGTCTGGCGTACGTCATCTCTCCCTCGACGTGCTTGCGCTGGTTGACCTCTGACACCTTGAAAAGTTATGTTAATCAATGAAAACATGGAAGGATCATACAAGCTGAGAGTCTTGAGTCTTTAGTTTGAAAGATCTTTTCAAGCGTTGATGATCGAGTAAGCATTGCCGCCGCTGTCTCCAGTCGGCGATCGACATCATCTCCTTGTACAGAGCGTCCGATATGTTTTCGATTTCTTCCCTTCCAAAAACATCCGCATATAACTGTAAACAGTACGCCATTGATTTAAAAAAAAAATCAAAGTATACCTTAACTTCTGAGGTTACTTGAGCCAGTTTTTCTCTCTGCCATCTCTTTTTCGAAAACTTATTCACAAGAACAGGAGAAGGCAAACAACTTTTTTCATTTGAAAATCTTGATATTGAACAGGAAAACGACCGAATAGTACAGAAACAACGGAGCATACGAGACTGAAATAGAAAAGATCTTGAAAATCTTTGCAAAACAAGCGAGAGCCGCAGCGAAAACTATTTTTAATTCGAAGAAAAATCTTTGATTAAAGCAATCGAATGAGAAATAAGCTCAAAAAAGGTGTTAATATGAAATAATTAAAATTGACAACCTGATATTGTTTGAAAGAACGTTTCTAGCAAAAGTCAGTAATGAATATACAGTGGAGCGAATTCTCCTTTCCTATTTAAAAGTTCGCGCCGGTCTATTGTAATTCTTTTTTTTTCTATAAAAAAAGAGAAAAACTATGAACTTAGTGAAAAATTTTTTTGAAATCTAGTTAGAAAATAGCACCTAAAGTTAAAATTAAGATATTTTTCATTCAAATTGATGATTCATTTCAAAAAGTTATCAATTCTTATATTGATAGCTATAGGTTAATCGAAAACAAACAAGTTATAATGAAAACTTTATTGATGAGTTTTCCGGATGTTTTCCGAAAAAAAAGGAGTTTTCGAAGCGCGCTATTCAAGGTATTTCAATGCAAACGAAAAAGAAAAATTACTGCACAAAATTTTTTCTCTAAAAAAAGTCGGTTCTCACGTATATAGATTATTTTCTTTCATGCCGTGTTCAAAGTGATTCCGCGAAATTCAAAATAGCCGTCAGAGAAAGAGAAAGATAACTAAATTTTGGAGGGTCAGAGACCATTTTGCATTTCGCGGAAATTACTTTGAACACGGCATCAGAGTTTATCGAAAAATTTCTCAGACGGAAGATCCAGGTCGTGCTACCGTTTGCGCAAGCGTATTTTTCTACATTTTCTACAATTTTTTCCATTATTTTTTAAAAATATTTTTGAAGTTACTTGAAGTTAATGCGGAAAATTAACTTGAAAGATGAAAGTAAGAAAAGAAAAAAGAAAAAAAAAATTGTCCGCCGAGTTCTCGACTTTTTTTTTTTTGAAAGTTTTAGAGATAATGCGCTCTGCCGAAGTCACACGCGCTCGCGATACCGGCCTCGCGCGGCGTTCCGAATATTTTTTAACGTTTTTTTTTCTCTTTCTGAAAGCTTTTGAGTAGCGTTTCATGTTTATGCTATTTATGTATAGCTAATAAATTGTAGGTAGACTAGGATTGAATTTTGCGATTTTCAATAACGGCGTTTCGCTTCAGGAAGTCTAATTTTTTTATTTTTCGCTTCCAAAGTTCGAGGAATAACCCAACTTACCTGATTACCTGATCTTTTATAATCTGTTTCAAAGTCGAACTTTCGATGTAAGACTGTTGAATTTTTTTCTGGCTATTGTATGGAAACAAAAGGAATTTTAAATTGGTCTGGTGCTTTTTTCAACTTTTGCATCTCTCGAACTCTTATTCATTTATTGCTCTTCTTGTATTAAGATAGTTCGGTTTTTGTTTTTTAACTAAATTTGGTTTGGCATATTATTTCCTTTTTTCAGGCTAGACTTTCTTAGGCATCAGGCCGCTAGTTTGAATGAAATAATTTGCACAAAAAGGTTTGCTGAAAGTCGATTTTAATTTTTATACTCTGCAGAACTATGAGTGATCTTGCAACCAGTGCAAGGAGTCTCAAGTTGAACATATCCAAGCTGCTGAATGGAGCGACTAAAGTTGTTGAAAGAGATGTAGGTTATGCCAGAAAGTCTCTCTATCAAATGAAGATCAGTCTGCACTCTCAACGGTCGAAACTCTCTACAAAGAATGCTTCCCGAGTATATATCAAGCTAAGCTGGAGGACGTTTACACATTATTCGATTTATCAACTGACATTTTCACAGCTGCTTTTTCGGTTAGTTTAATTCTGAGTTTTTCAATTTGAATTTCACTTAGGAATCTGTTGAAAATGAGGCCAAAATGAAGAAAACTTCGACTGCGCCAAAAAAGTTGAAATTACGGAATCGCTGCTTTGAACTTGCCACCAAGTTGCTCACAGATTGTTCTCACAAAAGTAAGTCTTTTAAGCTTCCCTCACGTAAATTGACAAGAGATTATCATTGGGGCGCGTTTTTCACACCCCTTTGATTAAATTTTTTTTTCTTTTATCTTCTCGCACATTGGTACCACATCTAAGGTTGCGGCCCGATTCAGTGGGTAGAAAATGGCGAGAACTGTCGCCGCTGAGAAGACGTGCTCGGGATGTTTGAGAACAATTCTAGGGATCACTTAAGAATGCTGACGCTACTAGAGTGGTCACTAGAAATGCCCGAACACGTCCGTTTCGCGTTACCAATGTTCAAGTTTTTCATGCCCATTCCGAAGGGATTCCGCGAAATTCAAAAAAGCTGTCAGACAGTGAGAAGCGATTTCAGCCTTTGTAAGTTAACTGCTATTTCATTCCTCCTTTGCAATTTAACACAGCACAAAAAGCCCTCAGCTGCTTTTAAGAGCATTGGGCTGGTACCTGGTACTGTTTAGCCGGCTTCGCTGTTGATAGAACTTGTCCGCCATGGAATCATTTTGAAAAAGTCTTCGCCACGATTTTTTGTCAACGCGATTAACTGAATTTTCTAAGATAAAAGACTTTCAAATGCGGAAAAAATAGGATATAAATACAAAAGTTGAATTAAAAAGAGCTGCTCGTAGAGTTAAATTATTTTATTAATTTATGTCTTCATGAGCATAGACGGAAGAACCCTTTACGGGCCCTTTGAGCGTCCGTTATGGGTCAAAAAGTTCCCATTAATTGTTCCTAAACGGGCGGCTACGGTTTCCTTTTTACTGTCTTTTTCCGTCCTTTCATTGGCCTTCATCCACCCTTTTTGGACCCTTTTGAGAGATACAATTTTTTTAAATAACCTTTACAAATGACTGTGTATGAACCAAATGTGCTACAGTGATAAAATCGGAAATCATCAATGGCCGAGACTCAGCACAAAGGCTCAATAAAGGGTGTAAAACGGAACCCTTTTAGTGGCCATTTTGCAGTCTCTCCTTTTTTGCACCCGTTTTCCTCAAGAAATGGTGGAAAAAGGGAGAGACAGCAAAAATGGTGCATAAGTGCCGACGAAATGGCGCAAAAAGGAGCCTCTGTCACCCTAAAAGGAATATTTCTATGAAGCCTTTTTCCACCCTTTCCGACTTTGCCTATAATATCAGATCAAGGTGATTCTGGCTTCAATTCAGTGTTAATAAGATCATGCCGTTTTTTTCCTCATTTTAAAATTCTTCGAAACTAAAAACTTCAAAACCTCAAAATTGTTCCAGTAGTAGTCGATAGGTGATTTTTCCAACACACTTTTTCGTCTCCATTCTCCAGGCGTTCTTACTGAAAGAAAATTGAATAAAAAAGAATTTTTTTGATATCAAACTGCTTTATTTGAAGTTGTTGTCGAAATTCCATCGACTGACGAGAATGAGTTCGTTGAAAGCTTCCTGCAATTATTTTAACAGTGAAAAAAGCAAGTCAATTTCATTATTCGAATTGCGATGTTTTGACTGATTAGCTATGTAAAGTAGTAAGTAAGTTAGGGAAGTTTTATCCAGTCAGAAGAACTAACTAGGCGGTGCGCTAGAGCTCCGCTCGGCCTTGTCAGAACTAAGAATCCTAGACGCCGAAGGCCGTGACGGCATTTTCCGCGGGGGTCCCATCATCGCTTTGTCAGCATCGCGCTGCCAACAGTTTGTGCTTCGGCCACCGGAATGGGCTTCGGCGTGACTTTGCGTATCCAATTTGCAAGCAAAAAGGATCGGCACTCCGGGAGTCCCGCGGGCCTAATCTACTAGCGCTTATAACTCAGAAACTTATTTTGGAAGTTAAAAGTTTTATGAAGGTTTAAAACTCATCTTGACGTTGAATGCAGAAGTGAGACGGCTCGGGAGGGAAGCAAAAATGATATTTGAAACCCGGCCATAAAAAAAGAAATGACACGTTGTCACGTTGTATTTTTACGTGTTATTTTTTTCGATATCAGGAAAAATGAACTTGCCACGGAGTTCACGTTTTTTTGTTGCAGATAATGAAATTTTTTTATTCTGAATAATATTCTGGGTCATATGACGCGAAAGTGGAGACACAGAAAAAAACTTTTTCAAAGTTTAAAGTTTTTCAATTTTTGTCTCTCTAGTTTCTTTTTACCCGCGGTTTTTGTATCAGTTTTGTCCTCTTGGAGAAACATAATTCGCGTAATTAAAGCCAAGTTGAATCAGAAAAAAATTAAAATTTACATCACTTTTTATAGTTTTTTTGTTGGTTTTTTTCGAACTTAGTTAAACAATCCGCCATACAAGGATTTTTTTAAATTTCTGCTTTCTATTTATGGATTTTTTTCATATTTTTTTGAATGCTTATTCAATGGGAGGTAGAAGAAAACAAAATTAATTAAAGGGGTGTGAAAAACGCGCCCCATTGATTAATCTCTTGTAAATTTACGTGAGGCAAGCCTGTACAAATCTCGGAGGTCAAGTCTTTTATTCATTAAAACTACTAAATCTCTCATTTTTAGGTATCGATAACTCTGTTGTTCCTTGGACTTCTTTCTGCATCAAAATGCTTCAAGCGACTTGGCTGAAGTCGAACGTTCATTATGAGATGCAGCTGGCCAACGCCCTCGATTCTTGCTGTTCTCATGGGCGTCTGGTTTGGATCGAGCATGCAACTGTCAAAAGTTTCATTTCTTTTCAACTGAAAAAAAAAGAAAATTTCTTGGTCGAAACTCTCGGTTGGGTAACTATTAGCGTTAGGAGCACAGTATTATTTTTTTCTATAAACTTTCAAAAACCAATTAGCGATTAAAAAAGATTGAATGGCTAACGAAAGATTCGTAACTACGAAGCGATGGTAGGAAGGAAATTAGGGTCCGCGAATATTCGTGAGCGTGAACTGTGCATACACAAATCTTGGAAATATTCACTTTTTTTGGTTTTTTATAAATTTTCCAAAAAAAAACGGGAGCTGATGGAGAATGCATAAAGAAGATAAAAATGAGATAAAAGCTCTAAAGCAAGTATTTTACTATGTGTAAGCGAGAGAGACGCATTATTTGATGAAATGTGAGTTTAAAAATTTTTACAGTGTCCATAGGTCCAAACACGACATCCCCACAGTAAAACAACAAAGAAAAAAGGTTGGACGAATAAAAAAAAATTAAAGAAGAGGTGAATATCCATCTGGCGACGCCTTCGACTGATAGCTCAGCCTCTAAACCTCAACCTTTAACTTCTTTGTTGTAGTTGCCTCCTGAACTAGCTCAGTGTGAGCACGATGATAGTCTCTCCTTGATGGGTCTCCTGGGGCCTTAACGGTTTTTAGTAAATTGGGTTTTGTTTTTAAGGACATAATCGTATTCCATAATTGAGAGGGTTAAATCTGCTATAAAAGGAGATGCGTTATTGCCTTGCGGAATGCCATTAACTTGTTTAAAAATTAGTCCAGCGAAAGTAACGAAACTGTTATCTAGGATGTATGATAATAATTCCATAATTTTGGATTTACAAAATGTTATTGACTGTTTATATATTTTCGATTGAGTTAGAGAGTAAAAGGTTTTACCTGAATTGGTGATAGTTATACCAATGGTGTCTCCACCTGAGTTTTTAGAGCAAAGGCCTTTAAATTTTTATTGAATGTTATTTTCATCATTTAATAACAATAAAAACATTGAAAAGTCTCGATGGGGCAGATGGGCAAAATAGTCACTTCTACGCCCAGCCCAAAAAGTGACATTTTTCAAAAATGACTGATTTTCGATGAGCATAGACACTTTTTTGATGAAAATAAGCGTTAAAATAGTCAAAAAGTGCAAAAAACGTCATTTGGGCAAAATGACCGTCCAGCGTCAACCATTTGTATACTACTTGTATGAAAATTTCACGCTCACGAATATTTGCGGACCCGAAATTCCTTCCTACCATCTACAAAACAACGAATTTGGAGAGCTTGTCGACAAAATTGAAAAACAAAATTACAGACCTGTGGCAGCGGATATGGCAAAGATTCGAAGACAGATCAGCTCCAATGGATCAGAGCCTGATTGGCCACTACATCTCAACAATAGTCTCACTTTTGCGCTCCGTCGACTACTCAGTTTTCGAAGTGTCGCCGACCTTTTTGGTGCAGAAAGTGGCCGAGCGGATGCAGACGGCTGCCCCACAGTTGTCGCCTCCTTTGTCAGTTTCCGTCGATCTGCGTCGTCAATTTCGATTCAGATGGTCTAATTTCGTCAAACACGGCTACATCACCTTGTACGAGCTTCTGACCGCGAAGTGGGGTGTCGAATCGAGATCTACGATTATGCAAACTGTGATGCCATTCGCTCGCGACATGTGCTCTAATCTCTCTGTTGACTCGAGCAACAACACTGAATCTCAGGTAGGTCACGTTTCGTGTTGAACTCATTCAATTAGTTCAGTCAAATCAATTAAATTAGTTCTCACACACAGGCCTTAATGTTTACGGAGTAAATCTAAGGAAAATGCAGGAAAATACGTGGTCGGAACTTGTGGGGATGGAGGGAAGAGGGCTTGCCGTCGTGTTATAGTCTGTTCAGATTTAAAAATGTCATTTCATCGCTCAAACTCCGCCCCTTATGCATAGATCTTACCAATCAGAGAGCGAGCTATCCTCGGAGCGTTGTTGGGGGCGGAGTTTGCTGCTTGACATTTTAGAAGAACAATCCCCCTCCATTTGAGTAAAATTTAGAGTTACGTTAAAATTATACTTTTTAGTTTTTCTATTTTTGTAGCAATCATACTTTTTCTTGGATCAAGAGTTTTTAGTTCTGTAAAATTATCATCAAACCATTTTTCAAGTTTAGACCTGATTTTATTTTTCTCAGACTCAAATGCTATGTTTCTATCCATGTGATTCTAATGATTGAAAACTCTTTGATCAATGAGCCGGTAGTGTATTTCAGAAAGTAGAGGCCGCTCTATTTTGAGATCTTTTCCTCGCAGTTAGTTCGATCTACATGTTGTATTTTTTGAAGGAAAAAATTTGGAAGAAAACGGATATTTTTGAAATTTTTAGTTTTATGCAAATTATGCAAAGCTCTAAGAGTCTGATGCTTGCGTAAAATTAATATCGCTTGTTTTTTCAACTTTATCAAGTAATCTTGACGAAAAAACACCGAAGAATGAACGACTCTGAATCCGAATAGAAAACAATTTGAAACATTGTTTGGAACTATAGACCTTCGCTATCGAACGTAGCTCTTTTCAAGAAGGAAATGTTTCCAGGAGGTTTTGTGGAAACTGATCGACAACCTCGTGAAGCTCTGCTTTCCATTCGACCCGGAATTGTTGAGAGAAGAAGGACAGCAGCCATCTTGTGTCCTTGATCCCGAGAGCTTTCAATTTGTGAGAACCGCTCTTTCAAACGCCTTCAAGTTAGTTTCTTTATTCTTATGTGATTTATTTTTGAGAACCTTTTCAGAAGTTTGGTAATGATGTGTACCCACAGAAATGTTTTTGTTCTCGAACAACGGTATGCGAAGATTATTTCCAGGTTGGTTTTTTGATATTTTGCGGGGTTTTTATTCGTTCAAAGCTGTATGAGAGTCCAAAAAATGTCTGTTTTTTTTTCCTTCCACTGGAAGAAACTTTAAAAAATAGGGAACTTCTTATAGACCCAATATAAATTTTTGTATATTTTCAATTTATTTTGTGCACTCTGAAATCAGAAAATATTTTTCTACTACGAAACTTCGCAAGTTCTATAATCCGTTTTTCGTGTTTTCTCTGTGCCCTCCTTTTCTCTCGACGTCTCTCTCATATTTGCGTGCTATTTCCATATTTCTCTGACCTTGCCGGTAAGGTAACAGAGAGATGCAGACACGCGAAAACTGTCAAGTCGCGGTAAACTGACTATAAAATTGTATCAAAATTTTCTCACTTCTTTTTACCAGAATCATCACGTCTTTTTTATCCTTAACTTTTGAATCCAATAAACGAGCTCAAAAATTTGTGAAGAGATTGATTTTAGATGGCTCCTGACGCTCGAAAACTTCTTTCTAGTTAGTGATAAAATCGACTCGGAAACGAGTGTGGAAGTCGAGTTTTCTTACAGGCTGAATGTGAGTTATTGTCGTTATAATCGTTCTTATTGTGTATAAAACATTAGGAGTTTGCCTCACTGAAAATCGGAGAAAAATTCCATCACGACAGCCAGAAAAATTTGGCGTTTGGGTGTGCACTAGATGTTCTAGAAAATGTTGCAAGGAGGTGAGTTTTTGTGGAAGTTCATAAATCCTAAGAAAATTGCAGCAAGCGACTGACTGAAGCCGATTTCTTGCAGAGTTTCGTGTCATTGTGGTCTGTAAAATCGTTGGTTACGAGGTGAACTTTTTATCCTCATTTTGTTTGTTTTCTCCTTCTTAACTTATCTCAATTTTATCGTTGCTTTTCTTTTTTTTTCCTGGTTCTGTACCAGAAAAAAAAGAAAAGGTGAAAATCCTGAAAGTCTCAACCTTCCCAACTTCCTAGTCTTCGATAAATAAGGGCCTAAAGTATCAAAGTAGCCCATTTCTATGGGATTTGAGGGTTTTCTTCGACTTTGAGGCGTCTTTTCTCGAAGTTGTGCAGGTTGAGACTTCTAGTATCTTCTTCTGGTACATAAAAAGGGTCCTGGCCCAATTTTCAAAAAAATCCCGACCCCAAAGTAAAATGACCTCCTCTCTAAGAACCCCAAAATCTTTCAAAATCTTTTCAGTGACCTGTTGCGCGCTTCTTTCTGCAAGGCCTTGTCCAGTTTCCTCTCAAACAGTTGGTTCGCAGGCTTTTCAGATCCCATGGTAAGTCTGCTCTTGGCGCTGCTCCACTTGGATTTTTCAATTGCAGCTCCCGTCAGCCGACGATATTTTCCGCTTTGGAATTTCCTCTTCTCATGCCGCTTCTTCATATGTTCCTTCGTTGAATCTCCTGAGGATCGTTCTGCAGACCAAAGTCTGTTCTTAACCACCTTCCTGCTTACATTCTCATTTCAGATGCCAAGCTCAAATCTTCCTGTTTCCGAGCTGGTGAGCGAAGTGCTTTCCAGAACGCCTCCTTCGCGTCCCGAGGCGCTTCACTTATTGTCTTCTTTTCTCGCATTTTGTGAGTTTGAAGAGGATGGAAAGTTCTTCTCTGCAGGACCTCCTAAGGCGATTCCTCCCGGATGGAGGTTTTTGCTCATTTCAAATGCTGTTACAAGCTGATCTCAGATTCCGGAAAGAAATTATCAGCTGGATTCTTCTTCGGCCTTTCGCTTTTTCTGCGGCGACTCTCATTGAAGTTTGTCGATACTGTCCCCAACCACTACCAATCAAGGAGAATAACCACGAAGGTTTTTTTTTTTACTTTTTTTCGACTAAATCTGTTTTTACAGAAGATGAACTTCTGGTCATAATGAATCGTTATGGACTTTTTCGAGAAAGTTCTCCTAAAAACTTTGTTTCTCCGGGTGTTCAGAACCGTTTCCCTAGAACCCAGCTCATTGAAGAATTAGTGGAGTACGTAGCCGGTTCTTTGAAAGAAAAGCTCATTCAAGGTTTTTTCACCTTCTCCTAGAAGGCAGTAAGGAAATTTTAGAAGAGGATCCGAATTCATTCTTGTCGCTTTGGCTGATGATGAAAGAGCTTTGCAAAGCATCGGGGATGAGTGAGAATCTTCTCGAAGTAATCTCACAAACCACTCAAAAAAATATTCTTACTTATTTCAAGGAAGAATGGAAGACTCGTTTGAATGAAGCGCTCACAGTGATTCCGGAAGAATCATTTCTCGACCAGATCAAGTATTTCACTTCGAACGTTCCGCCTGTAGATCTTTCGGTCTGTTCTCCCAAGTTGAAATCGGTCTTGCATACTTTACGTGCTTGTGGGGAGTCAATTGTCCCGAGGCCTTTCCAAGAATCGGTAAGAGCGAGGTCCTGGTAAGAGTAGGACTTTGGATTTTAAGATGGATGTCGTTGAACATATCGCTAACTTTGCCAGAGAAGAGTCAATAGATCCAAAGCGCTTCAAGGAATGGCCCGAGTTCAATGAGTGCATGCAAAAGCTTATTGTGAACGTTTGCGCATATCATGTAGGCAATGAAATTTTCAAAACTTTTAGTCGAACGACGTCTACTCTATGGTAGAGAACATGGAACGTTTTGGCAGAATGCTATCGAGTGATTGCTTGTCGAAGATCCGTTCTGCTCTTCTGTGAGTACTACTATTTTCAATGCTCACTAAGGAGCCACAACCCATTTTTAAGGCCGCCGACCCCTGCTCCCAAGTTTTCCTAAATTGAAGTTAATACTACCTCCCGAAGACTAAAGCTTGTTTATTGTGACTGAAAACATCTCCCTGAGTTCGAAGCTTGAAATTTTTCCTAATTGCCCAAAAATTTTTAATTCCATCCCTTCTCCCGGGCTGTATGAGTTCTGTACTTGCCCATCCATAAGCCACAGAGACTTCTCGGAAGAAGGAATTTGGAAAATGTTAGAGAGACTTTTATTCCTTTTTTATTTTTGATGTTATTTCGTTTTTCCAAGCGAAACAATCTAATTGACAGGACCTCGAAGTCAAAATGCTAGACATCATAAAGCTTCAAAAAATTTCACGATTTCCAAAGAGGTAGACTAGATTGTAGAAAATCGAGCAGATACTAGAAAGATTTCAAAGGCAAAATGAAAATATTTTTATATTTTCTGGCTTCGTTCATGCTTCGAAATCTATTCATTAAAACATTTTCTTTGTTTCAGGAAAGAAACGCGTAGAAACATTAAAAGCGAATGTATGAACAAGAGCGACTACGAGCTGCTGGCGAAAAAGTCGCTGATGTGTGTTCTGCGGGAGGCGACGCCGGCGTCGCTGCACGATGATCGCAGAATCAGTGCTCATCAAGCGACGCAATATCTCGAGTCGCTCAAGGTGGATCGCTACGTGGTGCGACGTCTTCTGAAATCCCTGAAAAGTGCGCCGCTCGCCGCTCAAAAAGTGGTCAACTACGTCATGTGCAACCCTTCTCTGTGGCGAATCCATTCCCACACCCTCGACCTCGTCGTCGCAAACGATGATCTCTACGAGGTAGTTGCCTTTTTCTATTATTTCAGGCTGTAGGGACAAATCTAGAATGAGAAAATGAAAAATCTCAGTTTTTACCTACTGAGTAAAGCATTATTTTGTTTTCTAAATAATCAAGTTGAAACGTGTCTTTTCATGGTTGAACACTAAGTTTCATTTATCTTTATAAGTTGGGTTGAAATCTAAAAATCAAACTTCTTATTGAGAAAGTACTTCTATGAAAATTATAGTTTTAAAAAAAGAACCCTTAAAGAATTCTAGTTATTGTAATAACCAAATTTTTTTCTACCGGTTCTAAGGTCTTTTCATTAATTCATTCATATAAAAATCGTTTTTGAAGTCTGATAATCTTGGCTCATTTATTTTTCAGTCTTCTACCGGTTTTTTTCTTCGCCAATTCTTCCTATTCTAGGTTTGTACCCGTACTGTTCCCAAATTCGTGTCCTTTCTGATTTTCAACGCCATTTCATTGAAGAAAAGAACATTGAAAAAAATTCCCAGGTGACCAGATTCCAATTAAAATAACTAATATTCATTTTAGTGTTGGACTGACGGTCAATAAGTTTTTGAAAGTCTACAGAACATGGTCAGCCAACAAACAAAACGTCATGGTCGATGATTTCATTTTGATGTTTGGATCTCAAGTCAAGTCTGCGAATCATCTCATATATCTCTTGGATTCCTAGATCTTTCAGGCACTGGAGCAAGTTTTCGAGAAGATTCATGGAAACCTTGAGGAAAGATCCCCACTTTGCACTCGGACTTCTTGTGTCCTTTGTGAGATTATTCCTTGATCTCGAGAAATAATTTTTTAATCAAGGCGGAGGAATGGTTCTCGGCTGGGCTGGTCGAACGAGCCTTGTGGATGCTCAAGGCGATCTTCAAGAGCGAAAGTGCTGAAAAGCTCCTGACGAATGATCTCCAGAACGCCTTTCTGTTAGTCTACAACAAAATTTTCCGGAGCGCTCTGAAGTATTGTGCAAGGTTGAAACTCAAAATTAGGATATAATTTTTTGCCGTTTCAGGTTTCCAACGATCGATGTGAAGGTGATATTGAGTCTGTGTTGCGATGAATTCCTAAGAGAGGACATTCTACGACATGACCTCCCCGAGCTCCAAGGAGAATCTAAGGAAGATGTCAATTTTGACCAGTTTCTCGCGGAAGAAGTTGAAAACTTTTTGGCACGGAGAGAGGTGAGAACGGTGTTCGAGTTTCAGAGAAGAAGTTTTCCAGTTGAACCCACGCGTATTTGGGTACGCCAGTTTTTACACTTCTTTGAAGGCAGAATTACCCATAAGCTCGCCTGAAGAAGGTACGCCGAAAAATAAAATCATTTTCCTAGATACGAAGTCTTCAGACTTTCACGTTGAAGACTTCCTGGGAGACGTCTGGAACCTTTTGCCGATGATGCGTCCGTTCGTCCTTCCCCTTTTGGCGGCGAATAGTACTCTGCCCGGGGCTCCCTATCCCTATGCCACCCACTCGAAAATCACTCCAGAATTCATCCAGAATCGCTGGCAACACGTCTTGCCCTTGCTCATCTTACGGCACGAGTGAGCTTCCATGCGTAATTCTTCTGAGCAGTTCCCTAGGCCCGATGAAACAATGACGACCACTTGTGTCTTCCTTTTTCTCTTCAACTGCAAGGATGACCTTCATCTTGATGACCAAGTTGGGCTTCTATGAATTGTCCTCCTTGAGCTTATCTTTCTCAGAAACTTTTCGACCAACTAACAAGTTTTTGCGACCCGAATCGCGAACACAACGGAGCCTACAAGTTATGTCAAGAACTCGCTGATTATCGACCTTCCGCCCATGAGTTCGTCCTCCTAACGTTGGCACTCAACATGATGGAAATAAATGTAATAAATTCCTTGCTTAGAGATTTTATTCTAGAGTTTAGATTTTTCATGAGTTTGTCCAAACACTGAAGGTTCAGATTAAAATTGCTTATATCTGTGCGAAATTTTAGTTTTGGAGTCAGTTCAGATTTTAAACTTCAAGTAGAATGACGTCATTTGAAAACGCTCTGTGGTTGGCTCGCTCTCAGATTGGTTTATCGCGCCATTAGAGGCGGAGCTTGAGCAAAGACTTGTCATTCAAAATCGGAACGGGCTTTATGCGTTTTCGAAGTTACGGCGTATCGGTCGTAGGCCTTATGTGATAACTTTTAAAAGCATATCTCGAAAACTGGAACTTCCACAGTGGTACACAGAGATCCTTGGAGCACATTTTCCGGATATTCACAATCCAATTCTTAATTATTATAGGATCAATTGGCGTTTTTTATCGCCCCTGCGTTGTGCTATTTCGCGACAGAAGCGGGACATCACTTGGAAGCGATTCGTAGCGTTTTGAATTACTGCGAGAATCTGAAAGACAAAGGCAACATTAGCCCCTCTCAAGTTGTTTCACTGTTTCAAATGCAGGCTCGGACGAGGAGAAGACGTGTCTGACGAGCTGCTTCGACGCCATCGGCCTGAACAAATGGGCGGTAGATGAGGTGCGGGATGACCAGAAGTCGTTGGACGAAATTTGCCTCCTCGGAGAGACTCTCCTCGCCGCTGGCCACACCTGGCATGCTTCCGCCGTCGCCAATCTCTGTTTCGACAAGTCTCTTTTATTTCTCATCAGTGTGGGAAACAAAATACGTGTTATCCAGTGTTAGGTGAAATGAAAGGAGAGAAGGAACTTGAGTAGTACTTTTTTCAGAAAGGTGGAACATTTTTGGATCTTTTACTCAGAAATGCAATAAACTGGTAGTTCAACTTAACATGGAAAGTGTGTGAGGTGAAAATCGCAGATCTGGTCCTAACTTCTATGGTAGGTAGTCCTAGATGAGATAACTCGTAAACAGAAGATTTTTCAGTTAAGCGCCATAGGGTACTGAGAAATAGCCTGTCAAAAATGTACGGAATACGCTTAAAAACTGTTTTTCTTCGGTTTTTAGACTTCTAAAATGTCTGCTGTTATTCACTATATCATAAGAAACATGAGAAAGAAACTTCTTCCGCAAAAAATCCAAAAAGACTTCGTTTTTGATTTTTTCCTGCACATTTTTGACAGCCTCACCCTATGGCGCTTACCAAATGGTCTCAGCTCCCATTGAAACTTTTCTAGATGTAGTTTTTCACGCTGATCCAAATCCGGTCTCAAAAATTGCTCAACAAGTCTTTGAAAAAAGTTATAGACCTTCAAATGTCGGAAATCTCAGTACTTTAGATTGAGCTCATTTTGGTTGGCATATAGATTTTGTTCCTCTTGTCACGAAAAACCATCTAATTTTTTTCAAATAATTTTAGAGCTGAGATATTCTCTTTTTTCCAATCAGGAATTTTTCAGAATGGTTTATTCGAAACGAGCGATTGTTATGTTCGAACGTACCAGTCTTACTGACACTCCGAGTTGCGAAAGACTCAGCACGCTCCTGAAGAACATTTATCTCAGAGAAAAAAACGCAGACGCGATGTTGACCCTGCCACTAAGTTTTCAGGTAAAGTTCAAGGTTTTTCTCATCTAATGAAGAATATCTTCAGATGGAGGAAGTCGTGCAAAAAGTGTGTTGGATCAAAGCCAACGAACATTTGCGAGTCTCGAAATGTGCCATCGCTACCGAATACGAAAGCTCTTTCGCTCGTTGGATGTGGTTGGTTCGAAAGACGATTTTTTGAAACTTTGGCCTGTTTTTCAGTGGATTGCCTTCAACGAGAACGTCCGAAAATCAGATCTACTACGACTCGTGTCTTCGTGGAGATTTCTCCAAGCTGTATCCTAAAAAGTTGGTTTATTTCTTATTTCGGTACACTTAGGAACTCCAGAGTGGCCCTTGTAGGGGCACTTGTAGAGTTCCCTCTAGAAATCTCTTAAGCAACCCCTATAGGGGTCACTAAGGCTTGCAAAAGGGGTCCCTTTAATGGTTTTAGTTAGTGGCCCCTATAGGGGACATGCTAGTCGTTTTTTTTTATGAAATCTAAGCGAAGAAGCATTTTCATGGGAAAAACTGAAAAAATATGCGTTTTGGATGAAATTGAAAGACCCTATAGGGACCACTCAAGCTTAAACGGCTAAGAGTTCATACCCTAAACTTCTATTGGGACCACTTTAATATTAGTCCTAAAGAGACCATTTTTTCGGCCTTTTTGGCAGAAAAAAAGTTGAGAGCTTTCGTGAATTTTTTCTCCTTATAAGAATGTATATCTAAAATGAATGTTTCACTCAATTCAAAAGTGTTGATGCTATTTATTTTGTAGTTGTGTATAGTGAAGCTTCAGGCTTGATCATATTTACAAGATGGTCTATGCAATTCTCTATCATATCGAAAAAGGAGCAGATGAAGACGAGTTGGCAGCTGTGGGCGAATGGTGCAGGTAACTTTCCAAGAAGGTAGATTTGTGAATTGCGTTGACTTGAGGAAGGATATTGAAAAAGAACTCCATACGTCTGTGGATATTGGTCAGGCTGTTGAAAAGTTTCGTCTTCTAGCTGTGGGACGAGGACAGAGGGCTTTTTTGGCCAACTCGGTTTGTTCCATACATGGGCAGACCATTTTAAAGCCTCCCAAGTTTCCTTGATGTGAAGTTAAAACTGCCTCCCTGAGGATAAAACTTGTACTATGGTAGCCAAAAGTACCTCCCTGAGGTAACTGGATTTTATTCCTTGTTTTCCGAAATTTCTATAAGAAAACCCCTCCTCCCGAACAAGCTCTGTACTTGTTTATTTATGGTAAGTTCGAGGCAGATTTTAATTTTCAAGGGTTTTGAGTATTGAAAGACCTTTTTGATAGTACAACAGTTGAACGAAAAAAATTTTTAGTAGGCTTAAAAATAGCCTGTTAACTGGATTATAAAACTCATTTGTTGAGTCTCTTGTAGAATTCATAACTGTTAAGTTTCTATTTCTCTAGGTCCGATTAGCCAACATTTCATAGTTGAAATGTGTTGTATCTTTCAATTTTTGAAGGAAAAAAAACGAGAGCCTTTTTAGTATGGTAGCTGATCAAAACCAATTTTTCTATGTAGACTAGAAGCCTCGAAGAAGAGATTTTGCTGTTGATGAGCGCCGTGAACGAGTTCAGCAGCGTCGCCAACCAACGTCAAACCAAAAAGAATGGTTACGAATTGAACTTGACGACGCAGGATGTCATCTCTACAGCCAAAAAACTAACAGCTCTTCGTGGACACTCGGTCTCGATTTTTTTCCTTTTTCCTTTAACTGACATTTGTCCAGGCGGCTCTAGAGCTTCTGTCCAGGTGGGAAAAAGTGTGCGAGCGGTGGGGAGCTCTCGATCCAAACTCTGACGTTTACGCTGCCTCCATTTCCGCTTGCAACATCAAGATTGAGGTTTTGATAATATCCTTTCATTCAAGCTTTTTTTGAAGATTGGAGATATTGTTTTCGCCGAGAACAAACTGCTGGATATCAAAAGAAGGTTAGTTCTGTGGAGCATTTAAAGTAGCTGACTCACTTTAAGGTTCAAAGAGTTGTCGGAAACGAGCAGAGTCGAACTGGCGTTGGCCCTCTCCAAGATCGCTTGTGACTGCCGCAACAACTTGCCTCTGGCACTTGCCATTCTCGAAAAGGTTTCGGGGATATTCCAGAATCGTCTCCCCCCTTCCCCGCACCAAGGCAAATTTCGATGAGGGGGAGGCTACATCTTATTTAATAATCGCCCCTACACAGTGGTGAGTGAGGGACGATTCTAAAATGTCTAGGCAAAAAAAAATCCACCCCTCCCAAATTCGGAATGAGCATTGCAAGCCTTGTCCGGATCAGCTGATCCCAAAGATTCACAGCTCGTTGAAAGAGAATCAAAAGCAAATTGACAGAACTATCAATCGCTGCTTCCCAATACTTCTGCCGAGTTGAGATTGCGAATAAAAACGACTCTGCATAGCATATCTTTGAAACAACTCACCAAACTCGAGGTAGCTCCTCTTTTGTTCAACGAACGAAAAAATTGACGCTCTAGGAGTACAAGGAATCTAGAAGTTTCCGAATGAAACAAGAAGCCATCCGGGCGTTCAGCAGACAGGTTTCGAATAGCAAGTTTGTTAACTCCCACGTTGGTCATCTGGTTGAATTGTGCTTAAGTGACCGGAGTGTGAAAGTCACGAGTATGGGAGTCGAAGAATCGCGGAAGGCGGTGCAGCGAGTGACGAAGGAAGCGCAGTGCGAACGCGACGACGTCGAGAAGACCGACACGCAACTTGTGCAGGCCGCCACCCGATGTGTTCGGTCGGCTCTCGACGCCCTGAGTTCGTTTTAGTCCGTTTTTCGCGACTTGGAAGGATGGGACTTCTCTGCGCCCTCCTCGTCTCTTGACGAACCTCTCTTGTTGAGGAACTGTTTTTGGGTATCTTTGCTTTCTCCGGTGAGGGAACATAGAGACGCAGACACTCGAAAACTGTCGGTCTGTATGAACGGGCTTTTATTTTACTACCTTTTTATTTTTTCACTATCTAATCATTTACCATAAGAGAGGATTTTACGATAATACTTCCATTTTTTCTTTGCCTCAGGAATCCTCAACGTCTCTGATGAGGCTGACGACCGTCGCAGTTCGCCTTTGGTCTTTCAGCTGATCGACGTCTTGTTCAAGTACGAAAATCATCCTCGCGTTCTCGCCTCCTTTGAAGTTTTGATCTGAGGCCGGATGTCTTTTTTTCAAATAGTTTTCTAGGATTATGTCAGAAACGGGATGGATAGCCGGTTTTGGCTCACAGCTGTTAGCCATCTGGCTTCTAGGTTCTTTTTGGGAAACGTGGAAAGCTCACAAATTCTCAATGTTTTATCTGTGGTGGGTCTTAAATCGAGGAAATTAGGTCTGAGCAAGCTTTTTCCAGGCCCTTCAACGTCTCGTCATCGACTATCCATACCATGTCGTTCATGTGCTGCTCATCTACGAAAGACAGGCCGCAAATCAGTTTGGAGGCGTACGTTCCAAATGGAGATTTCAGAGTGGTCCCTGTAGGGGTTGCACTAACTAAAACTCTATAGAAACCACTTCTGCAAGCATTAGTGGCCTATAGGGGCTGGTAAAGAGGTCCCTAGAGGGGACCCTCCAAGGGCTCCTAAGGTTGCCCGTATAGGGACCACTGACCGACCACTCCTAAGTTATTTCGAATCGATTGACTACCCAACTTTGTTCAGGGAGATCCCGTTCATCAGTTGCTCCAAGAGTCCATTGACAGATGTCGTGAAGAACACGGCGACTTCCAAAAACTGTCCAAAGTCATCCAGCAAATTCGCAACGCGCAGAGCGCCTACAGGTCGTACAGATTGAGACTTTTTGGCTCAATCATCGAATATTCAGGGAATTTGTCAGATTTGATCTCACAAGTCCGACTGTTGAAAAGCGGTTCGTCAACAATAAAGGCAGGCTTCGTTCCCTTTTTTAAAAAAATTTCCTCTTTTAGCTTTCTTTTTCTTCCCACGCACTCTGTTGATGTATTCTTGTGATCTGAAAAGTGTTCCTATTCCTGTCCTCAGCCAGCCGGTAGTTGAACTTAACTTGAGAGCTTCGTGAGGAAAAACGAGTTTTAGATTGGCGAACCTGGAGACTACACAACTACTGGAATGATCACTTGGAAGAGCTTCAAACAGTACTGCATTCAAGCGGATGGGCTCTCGGCTCCGAAAATCTTGGACGTCGAGGGAAGTGACGGGCGGTGGTACAAGGTCGTCTGGAAGAAAGACGACGTGCGGCAAGACTTCCTCGTCCAAAACATGTTCGGAGTGATGGACGCTCTGCTGACCGGAGACTCGCCTGCTTCCTACTTGCGCACCTACAACGTTCTGCCTCTCGACACTGAGAGTGGGATGATCGAGTTCTGCGGCGGCACCGTCAGCTTCAGTTCGTTTCTTCTCTTTTCAACTCTAACAAAAGTTGCGGTGCACCCCGTGGTGTAACCAGCGGTTTACCACGTTAAGCTTGAATGCCTATTAAGGTACTTATTTCATACACGATTTCGAAAAGGGTTTTTTCCATAATATCACCATTCACTACAGTTTCATCCTAGGCTGTTACGCCAGCTCGAAAAACTTTATTTTCGACCGGTTGCCGCAGGGGTGCGCCCCATCCAGGTTTAACGCGGGGTGCACCGAAAACTTCAACGTTTACTTTTTTTGGGGTTACAGCAGATTAAACCCTCATTTTCGTTAGGGAAGGTGTTTTAGAGCTTTTTCCACTGACTCCATTTTTTTTATTTCTGTTTCTGGCTATTCATGTCCTTTATTCAGAAGAGCTGTTGTGCGGAACGAACAGAGCCAGTGGAATCCATGCGGCTTTGCGGCCAGAAGAACCGTCCGCCGCAGTCCAATCTTCGAAGATGAAGGCCGCGCAAAAGTTAACCTCCGACGAGAAGAAACAGACTTTCCTCGAAGTTTGTCAGGAATTCTCCCCTGTTTTTCGGTCCGTTTTCATTCATCCGACAAATTTATGATACTCTTTTTCAGACACTTTTTCTACTCACATTTCACAGATGTCTGCACTTGGCGGCGTCGTCTGAACGATTATCGTGAGAGCTTGGCCGTTTGGAGCATCGGTAAAATAATTCAAAAAAAAGGTAAAAAGTGACTTCTTTTCAGTATGCTATGTTGTGGGACTGGGTGATCGCCACGCTTCCAACATTCTCTTCGATAGAACCTCGGCTAGTTTCATCCACATTGATCTGGGTATCGGAACGTGTTTCGAAATAATGGGAAAACTCTCTCGTTCAGGAATGATCTTTGAGTACAGTAAGCGGACGCTGCCGATTCCTGAGCAAGTACCGTTCCGTCTCACGCGAGACATGATCGATCCGCTGCTCATCGAAGGCGCCGGCAGTGGGCCCCTCGTCCGAATAGCCACCGAGAAGATGGACCTTCTGAAGAGTAATAGCAAAGTGAGTCGGGTTTTTCGACTGGCAAAGGGATATAGGGTGTGTCAACAATTCCAGGTTGATTGGTCAAACTTCTAAAGGTTATATCTAACCAGGGAATGTTTCCAGCTCACAGTGGGACTTCTGAATGAGACTAGGGTCACTTGATGTAGTTTTTCATGCTGATTCCGAATATGTGTTCAAAAGTTGAGCTTTGAAAAATCATATAAATGCTCAAGCAGTTTTTTTTTAGGAAAAATAACTGTATTTCTGGTACCAGTGGGGCAGGACCTATAGACCCTCCAAAATGGAGCTCGAAGACATCGAATTTTTCGACTTTGAGAGTCCCTAACTTTTTTTCACAGACTTCCTGGGCAATTTTTGAACTCAGATTCGGCATCAAAGTGAAAGATTACATCTAGTGAGTTTATTATCATTCGGAAACTGTGAGGTGAAAACATTCCCTAGGAAAGGTTTTCATATCGAAGTGAAAGAAGTGAAAAAATATTTAGAGTTTGAATTTTTTGCTGACGGACCCGAAAATTTTCTTGAAATCATGTAATATTTGAAGCTTTGCGTTTGGGGCTTGTTTTAAAGCTTGATCCTCGTTTTGTATTCTTACCAATCCGAGTTGATGTGCAGGTTATCCTGGGACTGGCGTCGGCGCTGCTTCGCGAGACAATGACCAACTTCCGCGAAGCTGAAGACGTCGTGGGCCGCCCTTCCTACATCTCGGAGATGGCGATCGGTCGTCTGAGAGACAAACTCGTCGGCACCGACGATGGGAACATGCCACAGCTCTCTTCCGTTCAGGTCTCTCCCTTAAGAAGACTTCATTTTGGAAAAACGAATGTTTCCAGGTGCGGCGACTTTTCCTCGAAGCGACAAACGTGGAAAACCTTTCTGCGATGTTCTGTGGCTGGATGGCTTTCCTCTGAGGTTCTTCTCATTCGGCTAGAACAGCTTTCTTATCTTTTGACTCATACTTTTCACCCTGATTTCAAACTTCTAGCTTTAACCGTCAAGTCCTGTCATATACTGCATTGAAACTTGTGTCCCAAGACAGTGTTTACAATCGCGCAAAGTGTTACTTTTTTTCGTGTTTTGCCGATGGTCTCGCGGGTGTCGAGGTCTGCGGCGGACCTGCACGTCTGCGTCTTTTCCGCGGGCAGAGACGCAGGCCTCGCCGCACATACCCGCGTATTTCTCAACCCTTTTCTCTTTCAATGCACCTTGTAAATTTGTTATTTTGCTCAGATCTATATCGGTTTTTTCCATTGTTAATATAATTAATAAAATTTCTCGGACCCTGTTTTCATATAAACAATTTTTCAATATGGTTTTCTATCACTCCTCACGATTTACTTAAAAAAACCATATATCAAGGCGGACAACGTTTTTCAGAAAATGGATGATCATATTCATGAACCATCGTACAACGACAGGCTCAATCAGCTGATTAAGGTATCTTTTGATCTTGATTTATTTTTTTTCAAAGAGATCTGACAATTCGGAGATATCCTACAAGGAGCTTTCGAGTGGTCTTTAAAGGGACCTCGAAGGTTTCCCTCGAATGACCAGTTTACACCTCCCCTCAGGCCCCAATAAAAGTCGAAAAAGTGGCCCTTATAGGGGTTTGAGGTAGCGGTCACTTTAAGGAACATGAATTCTATAGGATGAAGCATGCGAAAAACTGGCTTTAATTGGCTGAAAAGTATCAACAGAGGAAGATTTGATAAAGCTTGTCTTTTTAATTGCAGATCTGAACGAAAAATCAATAGTCGCTATAGGGATTACTCAGGGCTCAGACTCTAAAACCCTATAGAGACCACTGGAAATTCATCTCGATATAACCGGGTTTCTCCCTAACCCCTATAGGGACGACTCTGGTTGCCCTAAGTCTAGTTGGATAAAAGAGAAGGCCCGCGAGATACTGCGGAAACATGCGGAATTTTTCATGTTTTACAGGGGTGTCTGTAGGGGTTTGTTGCTTTTGGGATCCCTATAGGGGAGAAAATGCCAAAAACTATTTTAGGGCGGGGGGCCCCTATAGGGACCCCTACAAATTTTCTCAGTAAACAGTTTTCCCGTTTCACTGACCGTCGCCAAGTGTTTGGTTAAGGAGGATGGGGAAGAGGCAGAGGAAGATGAAAATGAGCAAGAATCGACAGAAAGAGCCGAGAACTCGGCAGAAGAGGCTGATCTCTCGCAGGGACATTCCAAGCTCATCGGTAACCCGAGACCCAAGTTCGTCCTAGGAAGTCCCTCCTTCAAAGCCAAGTACTGTTCCAGGTACTTCTTCCGGAAAGGAGCTCAACAGTGTGCGGAGCTGTACGCTTGCTTGGGCTGTGCCCGGCTACTTGCGCCCGACGAACACCGGGAACACAAAAACCGCGGCTGCGACAAGGACAAAGACCCGGTTTCCCGATTTTCAGACTCACTAATAACTTAATTTCTATAAAAAGTGTAGAAACAAAATAAAAATGTCACCCTAACGAATTTAGTCCTTTTATGGAGGAAAATTATAGATTTTTTTCATTTTCTCTACGTGTTCCCATATGATTAAAATTCAATCAAAATTTGTATTACCCGGGAAATTTTGTTTTCAGAGAATCTATATCGAAAACATACTCTGTAAAAAGTATAGAAACTGAAAAAAATCCCCCCAACGAATTTAGTCATTTTATGGAGGAAATTTACAGATTCTTCATATACTTATCAATTCCAAATTCAATCGAGCTTATTCCCCAGTAAATTTTACGATTTTTGAATAGGGAATCTCTATCGGTAGAAATGGAAAGATCAATTTTTATTTACAATTAGGTGGCTTGAGTTATAGCCGATCCTCGGCTGAATTGAGCCAATTCAAGGGGTGAGCCTTATAAGGAAGGTCATTTTACTTTGCGGTTGGGATTTTCCTGAAAATTGGTCAGAACGCTCCTTGATGTACCAGAAGACGATTCTGAAAGTTTCAACCTGCATTACTTCCTCGTTTTTGAGAAAAGACATCTCAAAGTCAGAGAAAACCTTCCAAACCCATTAAAATTGGCTATTTTGGGGCTTTAGGTCATTATTTCTTGTAAAGTAGAACGTTGTGCAGGTTGAGACTTTCAGGATCTTCATCTGGTACAACAAGGATAATTCTGGCCATCTCTTCAAGCGCAAAGTAAAATTACCTTTCCTGTTAACCTAACAAAAAAGATGATATAAAGATGAAACTCATAAAAGCCCCTTTGCAGCAGAATATATCCTTCTCGGACCTTCCGAAGCGACACAACGGCACCTTCTGCGCAGAATGTCTGGCGTTCGTGCCGACTCTTCGGATGCTGGCGCGGCATTTCGAAGAAGCACACAACCTGGTGGCCCCCGTCAAAGAGGTCCATATTCGGGACGACCGCGATTTCGAAGTTGGCAACTGCTCAAGATCCCCGAAAACTTGAAATCCCCCACAGGAGTTCATGAACTGGATGCAGCAGCAAGGAGGCATCAAAATAGTGAATATGAAGCAACGGCTGTCGAGAGACCGAACACGGACCTACAGATTCTTCGGTTGCTGTCTTGTGGCCAAACCTAAGTCTGTTTTCTGTTCTTTTTGTCAGATGTAGAGACCCATAGACAGAGTCGGAACACTGCCAAAGTCGGAAATGTGGAAAATTGACATATGCAAAGTCGGAAAGACCCTTCACGGGCCCTCTGAGCGTCCGTTACGGATCCGTCTGTTTCCATTAATTGTTCCTAAACGGGTGGCAGAGGTTTCCTTTTTACTGCCTTTTTGCGTCCTTTCATCGGCCTTCATCCACCCTTTTTGGACGCTTTTGAGAAATACAATTTTTTTTAAAAATTATGAGTAATCTTTACAAGTGACTGTGTATGAACCAACATAAGCTACAGTGATGAAATCGGAAGTCATCAATAGCAGAGACTTTCAGAACCCTTTTGCACCCTCACTCTTTCTCCACCCTTTTTGCGGCCTCTGCCTTTTTTCGCCCTTTTATGACCCTTTTTAGCCCACCAAGAATGAAAGGCTCAATAAAGGCCGTAAAAAGGGACCCTTTTAGCGGCCATTTTGCAGTCATTCCCTTTTTGCACCCGTTTTCCGCACTTCCGACTTTGGCAGTGGATGCAAAAAGGAAGTGACTGCAAAATAGCCGCTAAAAGGGTTCCGTTTGGCGGCCTTTATTGAGCCTTTCTTTCTTGGTGCGCTGTAAAGCCTTAAAAAGGGGGAAAGAAGGGTGCTGAAATTCTAATGATTTCCGATTTTATTACTGTATCCCATTTTAGTTCATACACAGTCACTGGTAATAATTAATTTCAATTAAAGAACGTTGTGTTTCTCGAAAGGGTCCAAAAAGGGTGGATGAAGGCCGATGAAAGGACGGAAAAAGGCAGGGAAAAGGAATACGTTGCCACCCATTTAGGAACAGTTAATGGAAACCTTTGCACCCATAAGGGGCGCTCAAAGGGTCCTTCCGACTTTGCCTGTGCAGGGTGAAAAAGGCTCCATAGAAATTTTCGTTCAAGGCTGTCAAAGACTCCTTTTTTGGTTCCTTTTTGCGCCATTTCATCGACTTTTCTGCACCATTTTTGCTGCCTCTCCCTATTTCCACGCTCTCAAATTCTAGAAAAATGAAAAGCCTTTTTTGCTTTTCTGCGGCCTATTCTGAGCCTCTCCCTTTTAGCGGCCATTATCCATTTTTCCGACTTGGACATCTGAAGCTTATTTTTTCGAATATTCAGTTTGAAGTCTTTTCGGGTGGTCCAACAGCTATAAAAAGGCTTTTGAAGGGACATACGGGAGAATTCGAGAAGAGCCTCTTTGAAGTCGCTTCTCAGTTGCACGGCATACGCCAGGACGATTCCGCAAGACGATGGGTTCGTTTTTAAAGCGCCAAGAAGTGATCAAAGCCAATTTAGAACTGTCGTCGTTGAGTACTGTACCGTGCATTCTCATGGATTCATTGAAGAACCCAAATCTTTATATAAATTGCCAGGTAACGATTTTTCTTCTCTTTGAACAGGAAGGTGCGTAGATAATTCATAAAAATGAAGCAAGAGGCAAAATTATTGACAAAAATGTACAAAATTCGGGCTTTTTCATTATTTTGAGCTCATCCAGATCCACTATTTCTTTATTCTTTCAATTTTTTGCGACAGCGTAATTAGGGAAAATTTTCATTTACAAGGGAGGTCATTTTTCTTTTCGGCTGGACTTTTACTGCCAGAAGAAATTTTTGAAAGCCTAAACCTGCACAACTTTCTACATTTTGAGAAAAGACGCCTCAAAGTCAAAGAAAACCCTCCAAACCCATTAAAATGAGCTATTTTGGGGCTTTAGGCCCTTATTTCTCGAAAACTAAGGAGTTGTGCAGGTTTAGACTTTCAGAATATTTTTCTGATACATCAAGGAGTGTTCTGGTCGATTTTGATTTCCGCAAAGTGAAATGACCTTCCCTGTTAGTGGTTTCGAAGATATTCTGATATTCGAATGTCTGCAGGTACCTCGGTTCCATTCCTGACTGGACATCGGCCTTGTTCTCCGCCACGAGAAGATCCGCCAGTGGGCGACCTGATCGACGAGTACGACTCGCAGATGTCCAACAAGATCACCGTTGCAAATGTTTGCGTCCTTTTGCCCCGCCCTTGGGATTTTTGGTTTTCAGTCGAAAGTTGTCGCTCGTGGTAATAAAAACAAAAGGAGCGGCGAAAACTTGGGAACTCCGAGGCCCAAGCGCCGAGTCACCGTCAAGTCTGAGCCCATGGACTACGACGAGTCTGGTAGATCACAGGCTTCCTTTTTTATACCGTATGCTCTTTGCAGTGTCGGATATAAATCTTGACGAGGAAGACCTGGATGGGGAGAATGATCATGTTCCGGTATCTTCCAGGAAAGTGGATCATGTCTTAAGGTAATATTTAGTTAAGGTCAAAGGCTAAGAAATCAAGGGGGTTCATTAAAATAGTTATAGTCCATACTATGGTTAGGACTTTGTAAATCAGAAAGGAGGCGACGTCAGGTTGTCTCGAAACAGAGGAAGTTTTTTCGAGTCTTTTCACCGGGAAATTCGGGATTTTCTGAAATGTAACGAAACCATCCTTTGAGGTACTAAATAAGCATAAGAAAGCTGCTAAACTCGCTATTTTCCAAGACCTGATACCTCGAAGATCCAGCCTGTAACATATATCAAAGTGAAAGAGATTTGAAGTGTCCGTTTTTGAAAAATAATATTTCCCGAATATTCATCTGGTATAGCTCATTCGTGTCCTGTCTGCGCTCTCCACGAGCCAGACGCTGTCTCGTGTATAGTCGTGTCATGATCCTTTTTTCGATGGCTAAAGCCAGCCGGGAATCAGCTTTACGGAAAAATCGCTTTGACCTCTTCTCAAAATGTCATATCCGTTTCTTGGACTTCATATATTTAACGAAATATTTTCAAGTTTGTTAAGAAAAATATAAATTCTCACCAGTCAGCTTCATTTCTGTAATGCTGTGTTCAATTTGATTCGGCGAAATGCAAATTTTGATAATTTTTGAAATACCCGTTAGAGAAAGAAAAAGATCACTTATTTTTGGAGAATCAAAGATCATTTTGCATTTCGCGGAATCAAATTGAAAACGGCATAAGAGAGAGAAAAGTTTTTTCGAACAATTAATTCGTAGAAAATATAAAATAATAAAAAAATAGTTCAATATTCAAAAATTATTCAAATTAGGGCCAAAAGGAGCGTTTTCAGAGCTCCGCAAAAAAGTTTTTTTTGGCTTCATCGGTAGAACTTTATAACACGGGAAAAGTCCAAAAGGTCTCAAAAAGGACTTTTTGGAAAAAAGGCCTTTAGAAAGCCACAAAGGCGCTTTTTTTTTGACCTTTTTCGGAAAAAAAAACCTTTTGCGGAGGAATAAAATAATGAGACGGAAAAAAGATGAGAAGATTTTATGGAACTTTTGAAACTATTTTATAGCTCAAAAAGGAGCTTTAGACTTTTTTTAAGGCCTTTTCGAGGTCGTTTAGACTTTGCCTGTGAAGTCGAAGTGAAAAAAAAAACCAATTTCGAGAAGTTACCTCGTTGTAAAATTCCAAAACACCATGGAACCTTCTTGAAAACGTTCACTTTGATAATTTTTGATCTACAGGAAGGAAATAGTTTCCAGGAAGAATCCGATCAAAAAAGCGACGGCTACAAACGGTAAAGGACAGAAGCAGCCGCTGGAGCAAGTGCGAGACGCGCTGGAAACTATTTTCTCGAGACTCGTAAGTCGCAGACGCGGGCAACAGAAAAGAGATTTTTTCGCAGAGCGCGCTCCCCGAGGAGATGCTCGACCACTTCGTGCCGATCATCTGCGACCTGGCCGACGACGCGACCGACGTCTACGAGAAGTTTGAGGAACTCCGCCGGTTTCGACCCAAACGAAGTCTGCGTCGAATGATCCGAGGAACCCAGTGATCTACCAGAATTTAGCCCTTTTCTGCACATACCGTTGTTGTTATTACCTTCCTATGAATGTTTCTCTATCATGTTGGATCCACACAGAGTATTAGTTGCGTCATGGAGCGGCACACGGGGCTCGCAGACCCCGCAGAACAGTGTAAAAAGGTGTTACGGTGGACGGATTAGGAGGGTGGCCCCCAGTATTGTTTTAATCTCGCCTCAAAAGCAGGGCAGATTATTTTCAAAGGCCTTCCTCTAAAGTCTGTTCAGATTTTGAAGGTCAAGTCATCCGCTCAAGCTCCGCCCTCTAATGGCGCGATAAACCAATAAAGAGCGAGCCACCCCCAGAGTGTTTTTGAATGACGTCTTTGCACTTGACATTCAAAATCTGAACAGACTATATTTTGAAATCAAAGTTACTCGGGTAACCAGTTGACGGCGTTTTTGATAGTGGAAAAAAAACGCAAAACCAAAAATCAAGGGGGCCTGGTAAAAATTTCCGCCGTTCCCAAGTGACGTCATGAGAAAAAAAAGCGTAAAAAACAGAAAATATTAAAGACGTGTCAATGGGTCCCGAGACTAATCTATTTCTCATTAAAAAAAAAACGCGATTTTTCTGATTTTTTTTTGTTCTAAAACACATGTTGAAAGTGTTTCCGCGAAACTCAAATTAGCCACCAGAGAGTGAAAAATATGACTGAATTTCAGTTTGCGAAAATTACGTTGAACACGGCGTATGCCAGGGCGCCGCGATGCATGCACACGACACACTACAATTTACGGAAAAAATATGCCGTCGCCAAAAAAACGCCGTGAGTTGCAAGATCTGTGCAACCCGGTACAGACTAGTTTTCTTAAAAACTGCAGGAACTTTGCAGTTTGCAACCAGAAACAGGCTGATTTGCAGCTAGGCTGCAATTTTTGGCTAAACCAGACTTGCAAGTAATTTTCAAGCCATCCTTGAGCTGCAAACTAGTTGCAAGGGACTTGAAAACGACTCGTTCGACCTTTTTCGAGTTGCAAACAAGTTGTTTACAGAAAGGAATCGGTCCTTTTTTGAGCTCTGAAATTATTAGCCTTTTTCATCCTACAAGGAGGTAATTTTATAGTCTGTGTGCCACGACTTGAAATTTCATGGAACGACACTCCGCTGCGTGGCCTTGTGGCCGTGAAAGCGTCTTCGCCTTTGCGAATCTCGGTCGTGCTTTCAAATTTTTTTAATATCCTATTTTTCACTATTTCAATTATATTTTTAGTTTTTTCGCGCCAAACAAAAAAATAATAAAAAAAATTATTATTATGATGAAAATCTAGAATAAAAGAAAAAATTAAAAAGCGACCGAGTTTCGCAAAAGCGAAATGCTTCGCGACAGCGCGCACAAGAACCACAAGGACAGCGGAGTGTCGTTCCATGAAATTTCAAGTCGTGGCACATCGACTTGGAATTTTCTATAAACTCGCTCAAAAACTTTCTAAATACCTAGATGAAGATCCCTCAGAGTCTCAACCTGCGAAAATCTAGTTTTTGAGATATTAACTTTTAAACCATATAGGATCTGCATCTAGACGTTCAGAAGGCGTTTAAGCAAATTTATAGAAAATTCCAAGCCACAAAGTTAAATGACCTCCCTGTCAAGAATGTGAGTTGAGAGGGGTCAATTCTCTAAAAAAAAAGTTCCAAATATTTTTTAAATTTTTTTAGGTTCAATCGAATGCTTCAAATACGACACTCGAAAGAAATATAAATAGATTTCCTATTCTATTCGTGTTTTGTACTGTTTGAGGTTCTAGGTCAGCAAATCTCGTAAAAAACATTTTCGTTTGTTTTTGATTGGATCGAATTGCATATGAATAGAGAGAAAGAGAGAGAATTACATATTACATGGGGGTGCAAAAAAGGAGAAAAACGGGCGCCGAAACCCGCTTGGCCTTTTTTTGGACGGTTTCCGCGTGTCTCGTGAAGCTTGGCTGCTTCGAGAAGTTCGCAGCCACTTGCCTGACAGTTTGGACGAAAAAAACAGCGGTGCCGCGGCGGTCAGAAAGTCCCGCCCAGGAGAAAATCTCCCTTTATTCATTTTGCCACTTTTGAACCTTAGATTATAAAGCAATTTCCTGACAAGAATGAACTCTTATTTTTCGAAATAAAATCATCAGTAGCGAGAAAAAGGTCGTTATTTTTAGTGGCCACTTTAAGGTTTTGACGTTAGAACTTGATTTAAGGAATTTTGTGTTTTTTTTTTTTTGCCTCGACACTAAAGTGGCCACTAACTTGGTTTCTAAGGAAAATCGTACTTTTCAACTTTTCCGTGTGCCTTTGAAAGATCCAGCTCTTTTCTTGAAAAACTTGGGGAAAACTTTAGTGGCCACGTAAGTGGACACTTACTTGGAGAGGACACTAAAGTGGCCACTAGCTCTACAGAAGCCCCTATTCTGCGTCTTAATGGTCACTAAAACGTCAAAACCCTGAAGTGGCCACTAAAACTACTTCTATGGAAGCCCATATTCGGCGTCTTAGTGGTCACTAAAGTAGTTTGAGTATCCTAATAATACCTCTTGGATTTTAAAGAGGCCACTAATTCGGCTACTATAGTGGTCACTAAACCATCAAACGGGGTCGACATGAAATTTATCGAAAACAATAAAAAGTCTCCTATTTTGAGCCTCCAATATTTGGTTTTTCTTAACCTAAAACTTAACCAAAATCGAGGATTCTACGCATTTCGGATACTAGAACTGAAAACCTTTGAAATTTTTAAAAAATGGCCACTGCGACTATTTCAGCATGCCCTTTTTTTGAAGGAGACTCAAATTATCAAAAGAAACAGCGCTTGTTTGTAAATCATCTCTCGCGAGCTACCGTAGTCGCCACGTCCCTGAGGCGTCGACGGACTTCTCTTGAGCCACGAGCCGCGTTTCCGACTTTACGACTTCTTTTGCTCCCGCCGCCCTCATCAGAAGTCATAACATTTCGAGTGATCCTCTTGAGCCGCCAACTTGTATCATCCGCCTTCCTGTTCACCTCAACCTCATTTCTTCTTTCCCTTCTCAAGAGTGCACCCCGCGTCGAACTCTCGGTGCACCCCGTAGTGTACCACGTTTAGCTTTAAATGCCTATTAAGGTACTTATTCCATTCACGATTTCAAAGTGTTTTGTTTCCCAATATCATCATTTTCTACAGTTTCAACGGTAGCTCAAAAAAACTTCTTTTTTTTGTTGCCCCAGGGGTGCACGCCATCCAACGCGGGGTCCCCCGAAAACATCAAGGAGTACACCCTCATTCTTGTTGGATCGGAAATCCGCTGGTTCGAACGGTGTGAGCAGGCCACGCCTAACTGACCGCCGAGTGTTGTTCCACATTAATCTTGGCTCTTTTTTTCCGCCTCTTTGTCTTGTCCCTCGGCTGGATTGTCGGTCAGCTTTTGCGTGGACCTTTCCGCTCAGTTGCATTATAGTTTTCTTGTAGATCAATCCTGAAGTAATTCTACAAACTTTTGTTTCTACCAAATTTCGGAAAAATTTACACCATTTCCCGATAAGCTATAGTGGAAAATCCAAAATTTCAGTATCAATTTTTGCTTCTTTTCCCACTTGTCCCTAACTTTCTCAATTCTCACTTTTTCAGAAAACTAAACTGTATTGAGTAGGAAATTGAAGCAGCTACCCAACCAAAGTGATTTAAGGACTCGAAAGTTTTTTTTTTCAAATTTTCGTTACGGTCCTTACAGATAGCTTCTCCCGAATATTCGGCTAAGTAATTTCTTCAGAGAAATCGAGTTTACATTCCTCAGTGTTTCAAACTATGTCTCAATGTATCATGTATCATATAATTCTGCTTAAAAACTGATTTATTTTCCGTATCTCGCAACTTCTCCACTTTTGTATTTTTCAGAAGTTTCTAACCGATTTTTTTAACAATTCTTCCATGCTCCCGTTTTTTGTTTCAGTAATAATTCATCCTGAAAGTGTTACACCTTTTTATATCTCTAACTAAATTTTGTTATCCTTACAAACTTTTGGTTTTCCAATTTTTTTTCTTTTCGTTGAACCGTGTGACATAGTGTTTATCATGTTTTTTGAGATTTTCCGAAAAAATCTTTTCAAAACATTTCAAGCGTGTAAATTTAGCTCTGGACTCCATAGGCATGCCATAATGATTTGAACTGACTCAAGCAAATCTGAAAAGCTCCTCAAATTTTTCCTCAAAAAAAAGACCTTGTAAAAGTCCGCAGCAGATCTTTTTTTTTCATTTTGCACCATTTTATCGTCCTTCAACAAAAATAATACTGGAAAGCAACAAAAGACTAGAGCGGATTCAAAGAGGATTGCCTCAGGCTGTGAAAAAGGAGCCCAAAATCTTTTTCACATCATCTTAGGAGTTTTAAAGGGACCTTTTTAGCTCCTTCTCAGGATTCTACGAGGTTCCTCTGAGAAACTTTTCTGTTTTACCTATGGATAAGCTGTAAAGATATGATCGGAGATTATCTTTAAAGTGAAGAATCCAATAAGATGATTTATTGATTCCTTCCTCGGACATTTTATCGAAGTATGTGTTTTTGGAACAGCCGGCTGTAGGCAAGTACTTCGACTCCTGTGCGAAAGCTCAGCTGGCGGCTCTCGGCGACTTTCCGACGCCGCGATGCCGTCGAGCTCATTCTGTGGCGCCGCTCTACGAGTTTTGTCGCCAGCGACGTCCTTCCGGAAAAAAAACTCTTATGATATTAACCCTCTCTCTTACACCTCCGTTCCGAACTCCTGGATTTCTCGTTTTCAAAATTTCCAATTAGCCTTACACCTCCAAGAGCTGGACTACGGTAGTTTATCACCCGCAGCCCACATGCGCACTCAACGACGAGAATTTACTGCTTGCAGACCTCGCTCCGTGTCCAGACGACGGTACTCGTAAATCTGCCCAGTGCTCGGGACTTGGTCCAAACAGAGGCATGGATTCGTTCGAGGTGCCACCTTTTCCAGTGGTTTGCCATCCCGTCTTACTACAGTATGCCGTCGAGCTTTTTGCCCAGCTCCAGGTTCGTTCTTTCCTTAGGAACTCCAGAGCGGTCCCTATAGGGGAAGCCTGAGGGGCTTTGGAGAGTCCCCTTTAGGGGTCACAAAGGCTTGCAAAAGTGGTCCCTATAGGAGACAAGCTAGTTGGCAATTTCTACGAACTCTATGCGAAAACTCGGAAAAATAAATAAATATAAGCCAACTTGATTTTTACCCCATATAGGGATCACTCTATAATTCCTAAGTTCGGTCTCACTCTCTGATAACCTCTTTTTCTGAACCGGATATTACCTAGAGAATAGTTTTTGATTTCTTGCCAAATTTTGTAAGTTCAAAACTTTATATCTTCTTTTTTTTTATGAAGAACGAATCAAATGACAAAAAGGAAAGTTATAAAAAATTTTCAGAAAAAGTACCAAGTGAACGCGGAAATGGTGACGTTCTCGCCTGTGATGTGCACGGAGACGACCTCCTCCAGCTCCCCTTCCTCCTCCCAGACCGCGCACAGTAAGACTACCATACTCTTCATATAGAACATTCCGCGCTTGCTTGTCTCTTTCCGCCAAAAAGACCGTATACTGAAAAATTAGAGCGAAATTGAGCATCTTCGCTTCAAGACCTTTGCTGTCGAATGTCTATTTAGCAGTTTTGCAGAGCAAAAGTTTGGGTTTACGGTAGTTTCTAGTTTTAAAAAATGACGGTCTCGCGCGGAACGCATTACCTTCGTTGATAAATTGATCTGCTGTTTCATTATCTTCGCGAAATAAGTTTTCTGATGCAGGTTCAATGAAACGGAAAGTAGAATTTTGGACGATATCTTTGTATTTATCGAGTTTTCTTTCATAGTCAGAAATTTTATTTTGTGGTTTTTTTTTTCTTGAATGCGTCGGTTTCAGAGTGGTCCTCATAGGGACTCTTGGAGAGTCCCCTCTAATGATCACGTCACCAACCCTATAGGGGCGCAAAAGTGGTCCCTATAGGGAACATACTAACCGACAGATTTTATGTACTATGCGAAAAATTAAATAAACAAGCGTTTTCGAATGAAGTCGAAAGACCTCTATAGCCTATATAGACTATAGGGACCACTTAAGATTTTGGGGCTTTTTTTTGCGTTTTTGGCACCAATTCAAACGCCGTGCGATGTATTTTCGCTCACATTTACTATTTACAAAATTAATTAATTTCCACAAACTTTATTTTTCACCTTTCCTTGATTGATTTGAAAATTGACTTCCAATGAAAGAAAAAAAACTTACTACAGACAGCCCATCTCCTCCTTCGAAAAAGGAAAAAAAGCCGGATTCCCCTACGAATGCTCATGTAAGTTCCTTAAGACTTGCTCATTAGAAAAAGGATTTTTTCTTCAGACATGTCAGTGCGGAATTTGCGGGAAACGGTTCACACGCCACTGGCTCCTGCAAGGTCATCTCCGGACCCACAGTTTGTCCTGAACCTTCTATCAAACTGAAAAAAGATATTTAGCCGGAGAGAAGCCGTTCAAATGCGACGTCTGCGGCAAGGCGTTCGCCGACAAAAGCAACCTCCGGGCCCACGTCCAGACCCACAGCGGTCGGTTTTCTTTTCTTTCTTTCGAAAACGATGAAATAATAGAAAATTGCCTGTTCTGTATCAAGGTATTTTTTGCGTAGGGTTTGGGATTTTCGATAAGTTTGTTCATGAAATCACTGGGAGTCATCCGAATCCGTCAAAAAAATAATGGAAAAAAACGGTAGCGGCAGAAAGATTCGAACCTTCATCATGGACTCCACAGGTTATCGCGCTAGCCACTGCACCATGCTCCTAGCTGTTATGCAAAGGTTGGTGACGCGGAGACATTCCTTCCAAACGGCGTCACGTGTTTAAGGACTAAAACTTTAAAAAATCTTAACTCCAAAAATAGAAATTTGCGCGGATGGTGACCATGGAGGATCGACTCCGAGTCCATCCATGATTTTTTGAGGAAATTTATACAAAAATCCAAACCCTACGCAAAAATGACCTCCCAGAGAGAATCTTCCAAGTCGGGACGAACGAGAATCACACAGGCTTGTAATAATAAAAAAACAGACATTTTGGCTGAAGGAAGATTTATCTTGGACGAGTCTCACCAGATTTTTGTATAGCTAGCCATAGAAACCAGGAGAATGTTCAGGCCAGAAGCCGCACGTCTGCCTGAAATGCGGCAAGAGATTCGCCCTCAAGAGCTACCTGTCCAAACACGAAGAATCGGCTTGCGTCCGCTCTCCGCTGGCGTCCATCGACAAATGACCTAACTTTAGAAAAACCCAACATTTGTACATTTTCTCCGCCATACATTCTTTCATTTCGAAAGCTTCCGAGTAAATTTGAACATTTTTGTCGGAAAATCATTTACTTTCTTCTGCTAATTTTATTTTATTCGAATGTGTCAAGACTGAGAAAGTGCCTTTTGATTGTTTTTTCAATTACCAGAGCTTAAATGGAAAACGGTGAGTAAACGCAATGTTTTGAACTCTTTTATTTCACTTCTCCCTTTTTTTTTTTAATAAAGTGTTCAACTTTAACGGCGTTTCCAGAGCTACGTCCGCCCGTCAGATATGATGTTTGTTGTGCATGCACCTCACACCAAATCCAACATACTTCCGAAATTTTTTTAAAAACTTTTTTGATGAACAAAAAACTAATTTAAAAAGCTAAAATAGTGAAACAGTTGTAGATTGCTGATTTATATTCAATATCAAAACGGGAAACACTCAAAAACCAATTTTTTTATTGAAAAAAAGTTTCGAAAAACATGAATTTTTTCCTCTTTCAACTGGAAATTTATCTTTACTGTTCACAAAAATGAATCTTAATGACAACTTTCGCGAAAACAACGACGAATGCAAAAAGAAAGGCAAATTATGTCACAGTAATCGAAAAAGAATCAAGTTTAGTACCCATATGAAGTTTAAACAAAACAAAAACGATGTAATGTGAGATTTGCCTCAGTAAGTAAGGCAAAGTAACCGTGAAAGAAAAAAAGCCGTTTTCTGAAATACTCTTAGAAATTGAAAAAAAAGAGATAAATGCATAAAACGGAAAAGTAAAAAGTTCTTGTTTGAAAAGTTACAGTGTTTCATTATTTGCTTATGAGCGCACTTTTTGAAAAGTTAAAAACAATTTGATTCACACAATATCAGAGAAAACAAAAAAAAAACTTTTTGCACGGCGACACCATGTAAGCAAACTTATGTAAAAAAACAAGGCCTTGTTTCTATTGTACGTGCGAGATTTTCAGAGAAGAATTTTTCTCTTGGCGATCCTTGGATAAATAACAGCCAGAAAAATTAATTTTATTAATAATAAACATTCAATCTCGCTTTTTTTGCGCGTCGCTTTTTCATGCATCGCGTGTACTGCGTACGACGCATTTTATTTTCCGCCGTAGCGGCGTATATTTGGTGTCGCCGTGTTTTGCTCGAGAAAATGTTGAAAACTTATATAATATACGGTATATTTTTTCGCAAAGCCTAAAAAAAGCTAAATGTAAGAAACAATCTAGAAAAAAAGCTAAATTAAAAAAAAACTAGAAACAGCTTCGAAAGCGGACACAATTTGAAGGAGAAAAAAAAACAGTGTGATATGTTTGCCCGTTTAAACTGAACCCCGAGGAAACCGGTGAATCGAGCGGCTACTGCACGTCGGCAATCAGGTCAACAAGCGACGTCGGAACACGGAAAAATATTTTTTGTTCGAAAATAAGAAAAACGGAACGATGGAAAAAGCTTGCAACAATTTTCACATTTAGACCTTAATGGTTAATTTTAATTTTTCAATGTTTCTTACTCAAGAAGAACTTTTGGAAAAAGGCCTCAAAGGCGCCTATTTTTCTTGACCTTTTAGGAAAGAGGCGGAAAGAGTAACTTTTGGCCCCTTTTAGGAACTCAAAAATGAGTTTCACGTGATCAGACTTTTCTTTTTCAGGCCGTTTGAACTTTGCTTGTGCATGAAATATCGCGTCTATCAACTAACAACATCTTAAGGCCTGCAGTGCTGCCATTTCGCCGCAAAATGTTCTTCTCGTCCGAGTGAAGATCCGGCAGAGAGTCTTCAGAAAGACGCGTAGAAGAGGACCTGAAAAGAAAAACTCGGAAAAGACAAGCAGAAGGAGTACCGCTTGGCGAGCAGCGCCTGAGAGGAGTCTGAGCCCAGGAGCGAAACGCCGACGGCCTTCAGGTCGGGCAGGCAGTCGAACACCACGCAGCACAGGAAGGTCGTTCTTTCTGAACAGCGGTGAATACGATGAAGAGTAATGAGGAAACTGCGAAAGGTGCAGGGTTGAAAATTCGAGGATAAGAGGTATTCAGGACCTGGGTAAACAAAATTCAACATGAATGTGAAAATCGCCTTGTTTTTGAGATGCGAGAAGTTTGCTTATCCATAACTAAGACAAGGTTTCATGCTGGCCAGGTGCCTCAGCGGGTCTACCCGTATTAAACCCGGCTAATTTGAGTCTCAGTTGTGCTAAAACGGTCGGACAACGGGTGTAAGCAAAGATAGGTGACCCAGCCGTAATTATTTCGAAAATCTGTGATCCAACTGGGCTAAAACCGGGCCTTAGCTGGGGAAACTGCCAAAAGCTCTACCAGCTTGTATCGGTCAAAGCTCGTGTTAGCCCGGCTGGGTCACCCTCAGTATTATCAAGAAGCTGCTCTCTATAAAGTTCTATCAAAATTCTCAACCCTCCAACTTTTGCACCTTCCCTGTAAATCTAACCGTTGAGTCGCGTCATCCATCGCGGCAAATTGTGGTTATAGACAAATACGAAGTACAGGGCGAATCCTCCAAGCAAAATGGCGATTGCCAATGCCGTCACCTGTAATTTTTTTTTATAAAGTGAGCAATTTTCCCTCATGTAATGACAACCATCTTCCAAAGCTCAAAACATACTTCGAAGTCTGTGAAAATCGGAATGACGACAAGAGCGATGGTGATGGCCAAAAACAAGTATATGCTATAAAAATGGAAGTCAGATTATGATATTCGACATGAGAAACCAGGAGAGCGGCACTCGAACGGCTTCTGGATGCACTGGAATACGCTGATGACGGATCATAAGAAGAGCGACGAGGGTGAAGATCCGCTGGGCCCAGAAGCCGAACATGACGTATCCGATGAGCTTGTCCAGATCGCCGACGAAGGTTATGAGCATCGCCAGCAGACTCTTCAAAAAGGTAGTCAGGACCTCTGACAGAGGAGCAGAACCTGTGCGAAGACAGCCACCCGTGGGGACTCGGTTTCCTTGTTGACGCAGGCGAAACACGCCGGCAGATGTCCTTGTCGAGCTGCAGCGAACATGTACCTTCAAACTCTTTGTTCATGTTCTCCTGGAGGAATAGGACACCTGCTGCCGGAGAACAAGTTGCTGTTCAAAGAGCCGATCAACAGAATTCCGATCAGGAATGGGATGATATTGGCCAAAGAGCCTAAGGTTGCCTGACTGAAGAGCTGAAACGGCAAGATTCAGAATATAGGATTTGAGTGGGAAAACCGCCGCCACAGCATTCGACGATTTGACCGTCTCGACGTCTAAAACAACGAAATAGGCGACGTTGATGGAGACGTAGACGGCAGTGACGACGCCGATGCCGAAGAGAAGAGCCAGCGGAACGTTCCTAGAAATCGAGGCTAGGACGACGCAAGGGAAATGACAAACCTCTTGGGCTTAGAAATCTCGCCGGTGCTGTAGTTGAGGACGTCCCAGCCCGAGTAGGCCCAGAGACCCCCATAGAAGCCGAGAATCAGGTTTCCCGTGTTGTAGTTCGAGCCCTTCATTGGCTCTTTCAAGTTACTGTGCCAGCCTGGAATAATGTTTCGTAATCATGTTTCACTCCAAGGAAACCTTTGAAGTAGTAATAGTAAAAGCCAGTGACAATGATGAGGAAACAAGAAAGAAGCTTGGCCACCGTAGCCACGATTTGAAAGCGAGCCGCGAATTTGCTCAGTGAGAAGAAGTTCATCCATGTCACGAGCCCTGGAACACGTGGTCTTTTTTTGATGATTTATTTCTGCTTCCGGTCACAGCTAGATTCAGTTGGATTTTTTTGTAAAAAATTAATTTCCCGAAAGACATTCGAGGCATAAAATCTAAGGTCAAGCGAAGTCGGAAGTGCGGAAAATGGATGCAAAATGGCCGCTAAAAGGGTTCCGTTTTGCGACCTTTATTGACCCCCCTCAAAAAGTGTGAAAAAAGGGTGCTGAAAGTCTCAACCATTGATGATTTCCGATTTTATTACTGTAGCACATTTTGGTCCATACAGTCATTGGTAAAATTCAAAAAAATTTGTGTTTCTCAAAAGGGTCCAAAAAGGGTGGATAAAGGCCGATGAAAGGACGGAAAAAGACAGTAAAAAGGAAACCGTCGTTTGCTAAAAACTCACAAAGCAAAGAAAAGGCGAAGAGTTTTTGGCAAGCCGGTGCCCAGTCGTCATCGATCTCGTAGTACTGCAAATGACTTATCGAAAGGAGAGTTGAAAAAAAACCTGTCGGAGCCCTTCGATGAGGTACTGGCCGAAGGTCTCCGCGCAGATGGCGATCGTCGCCGGGTACGTCATCAGGACGGACACCCACATGAAGGCGAACGCGATCGAGTACCTGCAGACCCGTTCATTTTGGTTGTTGAAGACGTCACTCACCATTTCACGTAGCAAATGTAGGCAAAGTCGCAGCCTGCTTCGCGAATCGAAGTACCCAACTCGATGTAGCATAGGGCTCCTGAAACAAGTGGTATACTGGGGTTTCTAGGGAGGACATGCCTAGTATTGCGATGAGGGCGCAGGCTACCCAGATCACCAGACTCAGGCCAACGCTGTCCGTACTTCTGTAAATTCCTATTTTTGATTCTCGTTGAGATCCAGATATCATTTGATCTTCATGCAAATTTCCTGACTTAAAAGGCGAAGGAGGCGGGGCTAGGGGCGGGACTTTCGTTATTCGTTGTTGATTTTTTGTGCATTAAAAATGTTATAGCTTGTATACCACGACTTGGAACTCCACCAAACCTTGGAATTTCACCAAACGACATTCCGCTGTGCCGCTGCGCGCCTTTGCGAACCTTGGCCGTGCTTTTAATTTTTTTTTTATCAAGGTACTCGAATTTCATGTGCTCCCACAGCAATAACAATCAATTGAAAGCGTGATAGATTCGAAAAACGCTTCGCAAATGCACGCAGCGGAACGGCGGAATGTCGTTCGGTGAAATTTCAAGTAGTAGAACTCAGACTATATAATAGGTACAAAAAGAGCGGAGAACGAGTTTTTTCAAATGGTCAGTGGCGGTTAAATTGTACTCGTACCAAGAACTCTCAAAAATACATCTATTGAAAAAAAGGAGGATATTGAAAGAAAAACCTGAGAATCGAGGCAGGTGTGATGAAAATTCCAGAGCCGATTATGTTGCCGATGACGTAGGAGGCGGCTCCAAAGAGACCCATTTTATGGGACTCCTCCATCCTTTCAAAATATGCTTTTTATCCTTGCTCGCAAAAATCGCGAAAAGGAATTATATGAAAGGGACACGAGAGTAGAAGATGAGAAGCTTTGGAATAGAGATATCCTTTCTGGGAATAATCTTATCAGGAATTCGCTTGGAGAGCGGAAATCAAAAGAAATCGTCACTTTTTTCAAAATTACTTTTTTGGAAGAGACCCGTTAAGATCAGACTACTCGGGTAAAGTAGGAATGATGGATAATATCCCCTAAAAGGCTCCAGAAAGGCTGCGAAAAGAGTCCCTTCATCGAGCCTTCCAATTTTTCTAAAAATGGCTCAAAAAATGGTGTGAAAAGGGGAGAAAAAATGGTGCATAAGGGCTAAGAAAATGGCGCAAAAAGGCAGCAAAAAGGAGCATTTCTATGAAGCCTTTTTCCACCCTTTCCGACTTTGTCTATGTATAGAGTGATATTTGAAAGTATCGAGTTGACATCAACCGTCTGGCTGGGAATATCATTTCCGGGTGTGAGTCTAAGCTGACGCTAACACGTTGCAAGGAAGAAATACGAAATGTGGTCACAATTTTTCCAGTGAGAAATGTCTGTCGGGTGCTCTCTTCGCAAATGAACTCGGAAAAAAACTTTGAAAAGTTGATGTTTTCTCGAAAGAGTAGTTGCCCCATTCAGAAGTTCCTGAATGATGCAACAAGAGCTGAATTATTGGTTATGATCGATTCTCTCGAGACACGGCAAAGAGCAACAGCGAAGAAAAGAAAAGACGGGCGCGATTTCGCGGCAGCCGAGCTTTTTTGTAATGTGTAGGAATGAGCCGCCGCTCGATAATCTCTTGGGTCCAGGAACTTGAGTTTTTTTTTTGTCTGATGAATTTACCTTGGTACCGCGCTTCATTCTTTGGCGTATCCGTTTTCATTTTTCAAGAGAAAGGGGTATAAAAAAATCAGCGTGAAAAAAAAAATTCAAGGTCTTACAAAAGAACTACTCGCAGATCAGCACGAAATATCGCAATGAGAAGTTGCAAAGCGAGTTCAAAAAAAGTTTGGAGGCAGCTCCGCACGTAATTTTCTGATCCACACGTAGCCGTACGGTAGTCTTTGCCGCGTGTTTTGTGTGCGCTCAAATAACCCGCAGCCGTTTTCTCACCTTTCTGTTTGTACAATTTCTTCATTTCCGTATTATCTTTGTCTCAAGTGTATTTGAACCCGAGTGGGGTCAGCTCTCCTTCAAATTTCAGATGCTCCAAGCTTCCAAAAGGTTCAAGGAATCAAGGTGGTTTTTTACAAAGTTTTCAGAAATTGGTAAAAAGCTAAGTTCACGAGGAATTTAGGATGCTTTGAAAGCTTAAAATAGCGCATTTTTGTCATAATTTGCGTATTTTGCAGACTTTGAAGCTCCATAATTCGGAATCAAGGGGTATTGGGAGGAAATGTTTACTTATCCTGGAATCAGGAGGCCTTAAAGTACAATTCAGCAAAGTACCATCAATAGTTCAACCGTTTCCTAGTTAGAACCATTCGATTAAAATAAATAAAAATACTGCTGAGATCCCAAAATAAATTCGTTCCAAAGCCTAAACAAAAATTCTCACGCTTTCTGTAGGTCTACGCAAATACACACACTTCAATCTCTCCCTTCAATTTTAACAAAACAACTCATCTCTCTCCCATGGAGACAAAGACGAAAACAACGTCAATTCTCATGGTGCTTCATGTAATGTCACGGCTGGACGGAAGCCAAAGTAAATAGCCTTTTTTGGACAGAAAAAAAAGGGAAAAGGGAGGGCGGAGCCGACGTCATCGTCGGTCATCCAAGGAGTCGGATGACGAAAAGACGATTGAGAAGAATAAAACGAAGGGCAGCCTCGCCCTGGAGCATCGATTTCCCGTCGTCCGCCTCGGCTGCGTGGATCGCCGCCGAAGCGGCTTCCAGCTTCTGGCTGTTTGCTGCTATTTCGCAAACATTGCGATCACAACGCCGCGTCCTGATGCAATAAGTCTCCTCGCCGGCTCCAATTATCCGCCACTGACAAATCTTATCAGAGTACTTTGCACTTTGCGCGTCAGATTTTTCTTTCTTCTTTTCTTTTGATTGAGACTATTTGATCGGTAAGTGTACAATTGGCAAGTGAGGTGAAGTTGGCAAACCGCACACATCTTTTGTTCTTTTGCTCTTGAAATCATTGGAGCAATAATAGATCAAAAATTTTCGGAAAAAAAACTGGGGTCTTGCTAATGCGAACCGGACGTGTTTCTAGTGACCACTTTAGGCATTTCTAGTGACCACTTTAGTTCTAGTGACCACTTTAAGCATTTGTAGTGATCACTTTAGGCATTCCTAGTGACCACTTTAGGCAATTCTAGTGACCTCTTTAGGCATTTTTAGTGACCACTTTATCAGTGTCATCCCTCTTAAGTGATCCATAGAATTGCTCAGATTTTCGTTACCGAGTCCGAGAAGCCTTGCAATTCCAAAAAAGTCAATATTCATCTTATTTCTACTGATCACCAGAGCAGAAAATTATTTTTTGAAAAATGTTTGAAAATGGAGGGAAATTCAGAGAAAAAAAAGCCCAAAAAAAACCGGGATATTTTTTGAATTTCGGGGCAAAAAACTTGGCTCAAAATACACAAAATTCCAAAAAAAAATCGCTGTACCTACTGATATTCATATTTGCATTTTTCCTTCTCAAAAAAATAACGCTTTTAATCATTTCTTCATGAAATTTAATATACCCGATTCACGCCTGGATTAGAGGACGTGGACTGTCTGCGCTCTCCACTAACCAATTACTGTCTCTTCTAATCGTGTCAGGACCCTTTTTAGATGGCTCAATCCAGCCTATAATTTCCGCTAATTAAAAACTTTATACTTTTCTCACTGAAGACGTGGCATTTTTATTCCAAAACCCCGGAAAATTTTCAAAAATCCGTTTGCAAAGTTCAATTTAAAATTGTTTCATTAAAATTCCTGTCAATAATAAAACGAAAAATACCAAATATCCTATCTACATGAAAAGGTGAAGATGTCAGTTCATGAGTCGTATTTGCGGATGAACTCAACGGCTTCATCCACGTCTTCTTTGGAGCCGAGAATGATCGGCGCCCGTTGGTGAATCTGCAGTGAGAAAATCGACCGCGTTACTTGGATAGTAGGAAGAGATTTTGGGTCCGCAAATATTCGTGAGCGTGAATTGTGTATACACCAATCTTGAGGCTCAAATCTCCTTTGTCGTTTTATTGTGAGGATCTTTTTCGACCAAAAATGAACTCTGTGATTTTTTTCAATTAACTTTATCAAATACTGCGTCTTTCTCGCATAAACATAGTCAAAGATTCGCTGCAGAACTTCTATCTTATTTTTATTCCTTCTGATTGGTGTATGCAATTCACGCTCACGAATATTCGCGGACCAAAACTCCTTCTAGTATCGTTGCTTGCAATCAAAAGAGAAAACGAAAAGCGTACGCTGGTAGGCTGAATGTCGAGAATACGGTGGGTTCCGGTTGTGGCCAAGCCGCCAGCCTGCTCCATGATGAAGGCCATCGGATTGCACTCGTAGAGAAGCCGGAGCTGCAATTTCGGCTGTGCAAGGGCTTGCGGAATCCCGAACCTTGCCGTTGGGGGCTGCGGACGTCGGAGGGTAGAGGAAGATGCCGCCGTTGAGCAGCGTCCGGTGCACGTCGGCCACCATCGAGCCTACGTATCTTTGGCCCATCGACTAAAAAATTATTGAACAAGAAAACATGGAACTCGAGAAAAGATATCGCGAAACCATCTAAGATATGCCGTAGGATCTGTCGGGAAAAAAAAACCGAGAATTTAGGTTTTGAAGGCAATACTACACTTAATCACACGAAAAAAAAAATCAAGATAAAAACCTTCTTGCCAGGCTCAGGATCCTTCCTGGTCCGGATGTACTCTGTAATTCCCTTGCTCCAGGTTTTCGCGTAACCTTCGTTCAAAGAGTAGATGGAGCCCTTCGACTTGCACTTCATGTTCGGATGGGTGAGAATGAACTCGCCGATCGACTAGAACTGACGTATTCTGTCCCAAACTCTCCGCCCAACTCACTGGGTCCAGAGTGAAGCCGTTGACGCCGTTACCCGTCGAGAGCACCACCATGGTGGCCGATCCGTAGAGCGCGTATCCAGCCGCCACCATCTCTTTGCCAGGACGGAGGACGTCCGACTCATTGGGCTCGCCTTCCGATCTCTGACGAAGAGAGACACGTTTTCATAGACCATTTTTATGAACATTTCAGTGAAGATTCAAAAACGAAATTCATGTATGATGAGCCTTGCTTTCTGAATGTTTTAACAAGTAAGCCTATTTATAGTTTACTTTTTTCCCTGTCCTCTAGCTTGCTTCTACATACCTCTCTACTTTGCCACTAAAAAAAGCCTGTATTTTTTTAAATTGTAGTTTTTATATGTGATCCACATTTGGCTTGAGCCATCGAAAAAAGGGTCCTGACACGATAAGAAAAGAGGCAGTGCCTGGTCGGTGGAGGGTGCAGACAGGCCACGCCCATTTACGTCTCAAGTTAGCGGTGATTCGACTACACTCTATTCAACTGATTTTTGAAGATGAGGTCTTTTTTTTAAAGTTTAATTTTTCTTAAGAGGTGTCGCTTGCAACTTTCGCCGAGCTTCGCGTCAATGCTTGGAAAATTTTGCAATCTTATAAAAAATTTTTTTTTCTGCTTTCGACTAGGTAAGAAATAGACCAACCACTCGCAACCGTGAATTTGAAAGTTATTCAAACCAGAAAATAAAAAATCAAAGCGATGCGAATTTTGCTACGTATCTTCTCAACTTGACCTATTTTTCATGTGAAACAGTTTAAATCTATAAACTAAATGACATTGAATCACAATGAGAAATTCAGCTATTTCAGAAAAAAATTTCGATGAGTTGAAAAAGAGGATCGATTTACAGGTTTTGAGGTGTCATATAGATTTTCATGTTTCACAGTAATACGGCTCAAAAAAAAAACTAATGAAAAAACATACCTTTTTGTAGATGCCAAAAATAGTTCCGATAGAGACTAGGCAATCGATGTTGGAAGAGCCGTCGAGGGGATCAAAAGTCACAATGTAGCTACCGCGCTTTTTCTCTTCTACCTGAAAATCAGTTGAAGAGAGAGGAAAGTAGTAAAGAAAAGACCTCAATGAGCTCGTCGTTCTCTTCGGAAACGAGCAGACAGGTCGTGTAGCTGCTCTTTAGCATGTTGATCATCAACTCGTTGCTCAACACGTCCAACTTCTTCACCTCTTCCCCTTGAACGTTCGTTTGTCCCGCGATTCCGTACCTGACTTCAGATTGTAGTCACGATTTTTCAAATGGTTTCAAACAGTTTAGCGAGTCCAGCCTTTTGTGTGGCTGACGCGATCGCCTTCACTGCGACGAGCATCGAAGTGAGAAGACTGGTAAGTTCTCCGCTCGCTTCTGGGTAGAACTTTTGTTCCTGCGATCATTTGAATGCTTCTGAACACCTATTGAACACTGAAACCTGCAGTACGAAGCGCTGCAACGTCATCGAGTCCGTCTCGATGCCATATTGGCTGCTCGCCTGTTCACCGGACATCTCACCTTAACCATTAGACGAGTGATCACAAAAAGTCAACAACGCAGAATTAAATCAATAGTGGACACCAACACGACGGCGAACAGTTTGAAAATCAAAAACAAGATAAAAGAAAAAATAAATAAGAACTCGATCTCAAGATGCACGGCAATAGCTTTAACCGGAACCAAGTATGAGAGAAACTTATCGCAAAGGCCGATGGTATCAGTTTGATCGCAATCAATAAAACAGCGGGGGAGACCAGCGAAAGAAACGACCTAACACGGCACAACAACAATGCGTTCTTCGACCCACTGTTTCAATGAAACCGTGGTGAATTGTGAGCGCTTGGCGCATTATTTTCAGAAACTTCCAAGAAACAGCTGAAACGATACAACATAGAATAAGGGAGCTTTAGTTAGATAAAAGACAATAGACTTCAACTTTGATAACGAGCTATCAAAAAATGATTTATCATTTAAAAAAAAGCATTAATTCGTCACATACAAAAGCTGAGAACACAAGTTTCCCAGCCAAAACTAAAAAAAATCGAAACACAGAAAAAAAAAATAGATGTCATGTACTGAAAAATTAATGGCGTGTTCATTGGACAAAACGCTCCAAAACAAAAATTAGTACTGTTTTGAAGCAACTTTGGCGCGCCGATGAACACGATTTTTCGTTTTGAAGCATGTTCTTTTTCTCCGATGAACACGCCATAAAGAATTATATAATTCAAAATTGGTTCACGGCGTTTTTTTTTTAATACGCAAGTCAAGACGTCTCGTGAATTATGATGCTTTGGGTGTAAACACACCGAGACGCACTGTCGCATACTCAAAAATTTTTTTCAATTTTTGAATTTGCAATTTTAGGATAACACGGCATTCCTAATGAGGGGTGAGGGAAGGTGAGCGAGGCGTCAAAGTTTCTGAATTTACAGAAAAAATTTAGTGCGCGCTACGGATAAAATTACGTCACAATTACACTGAATATTCATGCCGTGTTCAAAGTAATTTCGGGGAATCGAAAAATAAAAAAAAGTAACGATTTTCTCGTTTAATTTGAAAACCCGAAATCCTGAAAATTGGCATTTCGAGGGGCCGCGACGCGCCTGCTACGCGGGTGCTGCAGCATTGGGTCTCGCAACGATCAAACGCGGAAAAAAAGGAAATTTTTCAAAAATTTTTCGCAATTAATTTTTTTGTTTTTTTGTTGATTTGATTATTGTTTTTCATTATGGCGCGTTCAGGAGCAAAACGCGAAATTTTTTTCGAAATTCAAAAAGAGCGTTCACGGCGATACTTCGAAATTAGCGAATTTCGATTTTTTTGAGATAATTTCGAGATAATTTTTTTCTTCTTTTTTTCTGTTTTTAGATGATTTTTTTCTTTTTATTTTTTTCAATTTTTCAACCCGTTCAAAGTTATTGATTTTTAGAAATAGTACGAATGAAAGCCTTAAGTTAATTTTTTTCGACTGTCTGAACTTAAAAAAATTTCAATTTTTTTCTCAAATTTCGAATTTATCGTGTTTATTTTTCCAACGGATGTATCAGAGTGTTTGGAGTTGCAGGTCTCTAAACTATGGCGGGTATTGGATTACCGAAAGTGCTAAAGTTGAAAAAAAGGTTAATTTTTCATTCAAAAAAACTTTTTTTCGCAGTTATTTTTTTACAATTTTTTTGATTCTTTTTCACAAAAAAAATTTTTAGACTCGTTAGGGAGGCACGAGCGGCTCGTGTGAAGGTAACGCAAAAATTTTTCGTCTCTACAGTCAAGCATAAATTCGTGAATTTCGACGCAACGGTCAAGAAGAAAATGGAAGGTTTTTTTATCTATACAATTTTTCAATAACTGGTTCATTTCATTAAAAAGAAAAGTATTGAATTTTTTTCAGCTCATTCGAACAAGACATTGTTGTTTGTGGCCAGCCGGATAAATTTGGAATTTACCATGTCTCGATTTTTGTCAAATACACAGCTTTTTAACTTCTCTTTCAATGATTTTTGTTTTTGTTTTTATTACGCGTTTATTTTTCTCTATCATTTGTTTGAATAAAGATGATGAGCATTACCTTCTTGAAAAAAATTAATGTAAAAAAAACAAGCTGCTTAGTTAATCAAATTAAAAAAACCTAACAACAGAAACTGTTTTTGTGATGAGATGTTTCTGAAAGGCAGAAGAAAAACAATGAAATTTTTTTATTAGAAAAAGTTCCATAAGGAAAGATCCAAGTTTCACGTGTAGTCTTTCGGCGAGTCCTTCGTAAACCGTTCGTCTAGGTCTGTAAGCAGAAGAAATTTTTTTCCAGAAAGGAAAAAGCTGGTTGAACGGTGGTATGAAAAAAACACAAGCAGAAATTCAAACAAAATTCGCCCTTTTTCCGAATTTTTTTCATATCGCTAGGGAACTTTCCGACGGCCACCTCTCCGACGGATCCCTTTTTCCGACTTTTTTTCCCTTATATTTTTTTCGGTTTATAAAACATCTATCAACATATTTTTTCCTATTTTTTTGTGTTTTAAACATGAATAACTTGCCTACTTTATATAGGGATATTTAAAACGAAAAGTTTATTGAGAAGAAAATTCGATAAAAGATTAGTCGGAAAGTTCCCTAGCGATATGAAATAATCGGAGAAGTGGTCGTTCGAACTTTTGCTGTTCTTTTTTTCATACCATCGGTTGAACCGTGGTATTCATTTTTCGTTTACAAATGAACAAGACATATTGACAAGACATATTGAAAATGAAAGAAAATAACATCGAAGAATAAGAGAACTCACGAATTTATGCTTGACTGTAGAGACGAAAATTTTGCGTTACCTTCACACGAGCCGCTCGTGCATCCCTAACGAGTCTAAGATTTTTTTTTTGTGAAAAGAATCAAAATTTGTAAAAAATAACTGCGAAAAAGTTTTTTGAATGAAAATTACCTTTTTTCAACTTTAGCACTTTCGGTAATCCAATACCCGCCATAGTTTAGAGACCTGCAACTTCAAACACTCTGATACATCCGTTGGAAAAATAAACACGATAAATTCGAAATTTGAGAAAAAAATTGAACTTTTTTTAAGTTCAGACAGTCGAAAAAAATTAACTTAAGGCTTTCATTCGTACTATTTCTAAAATCAATAAATTTGAACGGGTTGAAAAATTGAAAAAAATAAAAAGAAAAAAATTATCTAAAAAAAGAAAAAAAGAAGAAAAAAATCATCTCGAAATTATCTCAAAAAAATCGAAATTCGCTAATTGCGAAGTATCGCCGTGAACGCTCTTTTGAATTTCGAAAAAAATTTCGCGTTTTGCTCCTGAACGCGCCATAATGAAAACAATAATCAAATCAACAAAAAAACAAAAAAATTAATTGCGAAAAATTTTGAAAATTTCCTTTTTTTCCGCGTTTGATCGTTGCGAGACCCAATGCTGCAGCACCCGCGTAGCAGGCGCGTCGCGGCCCCTCGAAATGCCAATTTTCAGGATTTCGGGTTTTCAAATTAAACGAGAAAATCGTTACTTTTTTTTATTTTTCGATTCCCCGAAATTACTTTGAACACGGCATCAACGTTAATAACTTGTTTGTCCGATCGCCTTCAGCTTAAGTACTGTAGATTTCAAATTTCGCGCCAAAATTTTTTTGACGTCTTGCCACCCCGTTTGGGAACGCCGTGATAATAGTTCCTGAAATGTTCGAAATCTCGTCAGCTCGAAGAATATGTTGTGAAAAAAAATTCACATACGGTAAAAAAATAATTCAGGAACCATTTTGAGAGGTGAACTCCAAATTACTGATTACATAATAAAAAAAAAAAATATTATGAAGGTGAAACAGCTCTTTTTGGTGTAGTTGTTATTTATTTCCAATAATAACAATGATGAGTTGTTGTGCATTATAAAAATTTATTAATATATTTATACAACACGTTGAAGATGTTTATATTGGCAGTATGAAGATTTCGAGATCATTGCTAGAAAAACGCTTCAAGTGAATATAAAATTAGTAAGCCTCCGAATTGAGAATAGAATAAATCTCAATCAAGAGCTTCGAGATCGGCCTAATTTCAGGAATAAAGTATGGCAGAGAGAGACAAGGCATGGCAACAGAAGAAGAGCGTGCACCACACAGAGTCCCATACAGATGATCATCGTCTTTACGAAAACCTGGAATCAACAAATGTAGCAGAACTTCTCTAAGCTGTGATGTGACAATAAAAACCCACGTTTGACATGTAGACGTCGGTGAGTTTGAGCGAGAGGACACATAAGGAAGTGGAAATAGAGGCTTGAATGGCCGGAAAGCCGACTGAAGACAGTGTCTGGTGAAGACGCCCACTAGGAGCTAGGTCCCTTCCTGAATGAGGAGCACAAGTAATACATTTTTCAATTTATAAACATTGTCTTTGCGACTCCCACCACGATTTCTAAAGTTTCAATGTGTTTTTTTTTTCTCAAAATTCATTTTTTTTTGTCCATCAATTTCTCCATTATGAGCAGAGCTGTGCGCTGGGCCGAGTCGGACCAATGAGTCGCAATTGCGAAATTTTTCATCTCATTCCATAATTTTTTTCTAAATCATGCATTTCCGATCCCCCATTTACACATTCTGTGAAAATTTTGTGACAAAAGGTACGAAAAATGGCGAATTTTGGCCAGCCCCGGCCCAGAGCACAACTCTAATTATGAAAATTTATCTTTTTCCGGATTTCCACTCCCTAAAAGCTTTCAACTTTGTTTCATTGCTTTTTGCACTGGTGACCAACCGGCGCTGTGATAGTGGTAGGCGACGTGAGCAGGGATGTCGACGGAGAACCCGATAGAGATTATCAGCGCCGACATAACGATAGGGTCCAGATCTGTGCCCGTCAACGACAACATCCCAAGGATTCCTGCAATGAGCTCTCGTTTTCAAGAGAAACTCAGGACGAACCGGTCATGATGCTGGCGATGATCCCAGTGGCGACGAACACCGTGAAGAGGTCAAACATAAAGACGAAGCAGATCAACGCCATGCATGCCAACGTCGCAGCAGCCGACTGAAACCGGCTTTCGAAAAACGTTTATTTATTTATTACTCGTTCCAAATTCAAATCTTTTCTAAATTTTTCTCAAAATAAATATATTTCTCTGAAAATTTTCGCTTGAAGTCGTTCATTTTGGTCTCGAAGAAGAACCATTAAAGCTTTCAGAAGTGTTTTCCGACCTGCCAAGAGTCAGTAGGCATGTTATCAATGAGATCCAAGTAAATTCCGTCGTCCGAGTAGGCGGAAGCATTGAACTCGGTTCTGAATTCACAAGAAGTTGATTATTTATTGGAAAATTTCGGCTTGAAAGTTTTTATTACAGTTATTGCCGTTCTCTCGAAGCTTTTGTTATCTTCGATAAACACGGTGCTTCCAGAGCTACAAAAAACTCGTCAAATAAGATGTTTCTTGTGCATTTACCGCTGGCGAATATTTGCATACTGCCGAAGTTTTTCTAATTTTTAGATGGGCAAAAAAATTTGTGAAGCTAACAATAGAAAAAGAGTAAATATTTGCTCATTTATAACATAGCTGAAACATTTTCATTTTTGAATTTCGCGAAAATTACTAGAACGCGACATGTGCCAGAGCGCCGCAGTGCATGCACACGACACACTAGACTTTACGGAAAAAAATATGGGCGGGGCGTCGTCAAAAAAAAAAAACGCAGTGGAGTTTTAAAAGAAAACTTTTGACAAGCGAAAATTACATGATTTTCCTCGCAATGATAATATATGGGGTTCATTCGAAAGCTTGTTTATCATCATCAAGAAAAAAAATTCTCAAAGATAAAAAAATTAATAAAAAGTGTCAAACTCAAGATAACTAATTATCAGGTGCAATGTTACCTATATTTGTCGATGACGTTCCTCCAAGACTTGAGCATTTCTCCGCGAGCCAGCCACACACGTAGCTGCTCTCCATGGAAAGCGAAAGTGATGAAGAACTTGTCAAGAATAATCTTCCCTCTTAATTTTCGTCTTTCATTTCTCGTGCCAGTTACAGTTACCCGGTCTCGTGATACCGAACGAAGCCTTTCCAAAACGAGTACTCTGGCCATTGCAGAAACGCAGGCATGTTGTCCATCGAGACAGCTCCCGTCGACTCGGTTTTCCCCTCGAACTCCTTCATGCTGTCGTCAAAGTCTTTGAAGTCTCTGGAACACTTTTGACATTCAGGACGCTGAGAAGAAAAAAAAACTAACCTGAGGAAATAGTTGGTGCTGGGAGCTCCCCAACTGCCACTCAGACTTTCCATTTCCGAAACCATGTTGTCGAGGAGTGCGACTCGCTTCTCATCGGAAAGATTTCCGGGCTTTGAGATGAAAACGGTCGCCAACGAGTAGTGCGGAATGACGTACTGCACTCGAAGGTCGTCCATCTGGATTTTAGCAAAGGTTAAAACTGAGCGCGAAGAAGAAAAATGATCAGGATAAGCCATGACTTGACAGTTTTAGCGTGTCTGCGTCTCTCTGTTCCCTCCCCGGCGAGGTCAGAGAAACATGGAAATAGAACGTAAACATGAGAGAGGCGTCGAGAGATAAGGAGGGCGCAGAGACGTCCCGTCTTTTCAATTCGCGAAAAACGGACTATAGAAAAAATTTAAAAATTGATGCAATACAAGCGAAAAATAAAAATTTACTCCTTCATGAACTACATCGGGGCGGCATAGCTCAGCTGGCATAACTCATTTCTAACGTCCGCAAGGTCGTAGGTTCGAGTCCCCCCGAGGTCGACCAAGCCTTTCATCCCTCCGGGGTAGATAATATTGGAAGCTGCATGCAGCGAAAGGCTCAATCTCTGCCATCGGCCTTTGGAAAGCCGGCACCGTACTTCTTCCTACGACCTCTCTTATACCTGATGTTCTACGCGCGGATTTCACAACTTCTCTGCCTAAGCCACAGCTTCTGCCGCCGTTTAAACACAGTCAAATCAATGAAAGTCGATTGCACATGTACTCTTACATTGAAGATGCAATAAACAGTTGAAAACAGACCTACATGAACTTTGACTGGAACGTTTTTTTCGACTATTATCCAAAGTTTTTTTATTAAATTTTTAGGCACCCCCTACTCATTAAACATAGACCCCATTTTCTGAGTTCCTGATATCACTCGATGGACTCCCTAACCAACATCTCACATTAATTTTTTTTTTAACTGCAGTCATAAATGTCTCTGCACCTCTTGCAGTGCAGAGTCGGCCTTGAACAGTTTTTTGGGCGACAGATTGACCTCCATTATCGTTATTCCCTGAATTTCGAACAACGGATAACATCTCGGTTTTTTGTTGTACATATATCGACGTGGCCAGAAAAGCTGCCCACGCCAGGACGACCAAGGTTCCGAAGACTGTGTTTGTAACGAAAGAAATGTAGCCGTTGAGGAATTCTTCAAAGGTTCGTTTCACGACAACGTTGAAACTTTTCTATAAAATAATTTGACTTGAAATTGAGAATCCCTTGGTTACCCCTTGAGGTTCTTCAGCCTTCGCTGGACTCGTCTGATCTCTTTCCTTTTCCGATTTCATCTCGAAATGACCCGCCAACGTCATGATCGCGGCGTAGAAAGTTATCTAGAGAGCGTTTGAACCTTTGATTCTTTGAGTACCTGATAGACGAAATCCACAGCGATGCACGCCATGTTACCATAGGCCAAGAGAGAGACTTCCGGTGAGGAAGTGAAGGTCCCGGCCGTGTCGGCCAAAATGTTGGTCAACGCCGAAATGAGAATGGCCGGTCCAGTATCAGCAAGTACCTGAGCAGTTAGAAATGCTGAAAATCGTTTGAGATTCTACCTCCGCAAGTCGAGAAGCCGGAGAATCCCCGGGAACTGGAAAATGGCGTCTTTTCGCCGTGACTCTTTGCCAGGCGTGGATCATCAAGTAGGCATCATCAACTCCTTGAAAGTGATATTCTCGTGAAGCGATGGACAGTTGAGGAACCGATTGCTAGTACTAAAAATGGCGTCACACAGAGGATCGAACCGAATCTGAAGCCACAGAAAAACATGGCTCCCAGAGCCGTCCCACAGGCCATAAACGGGCAGATGCATGCGCAAATCGCCAATGAAAACTGAAATCAGACGTCTATGGTGAAGATCAATGTTGGGTCTAGTGAAAAGCTCCTCGTTGTCAAGTTAGGAACCTTGTTCACAGGCCAAAAACTCGAACCTTGTGAATAGAGACTTGTTGCATGTAGAGAGCCGATAGCATCGTGGTTATGGTGGAAACGATGGCCATTATGACGAATCCAACGACGAGAAATGGCAGAAGCGACATTCCGGCTCGAACAACCTACTATCCGTGTACTTAGGAGCTCCAGAGTGGTCAATATAGGGGCAACCTTAGGGCTCTTGAAAGGCTCCCATCTAGAGACCACTAAAGCTTGCAAAAGTGGCCCCTATAGGGGACATTGTAGTCGAATGACTTTCATGAATTTTTCACAGAAGCGTTGTCATTTGAATCAGAGGTGGAGGATTGGGAAGGCAGCCCTTGGCTTGGCGGCCAAGCCAAGCCATTGGGCCAAGCGATAGAAATGATTCATTGACTTACTATTGAAAAAGTCATTTCTGCTTTTGGGCGTTTATGGCTTGGCAGGCAGGGCGGCCAGTGGGCAGCCATCCTCCACCTCTGATTTGAATAACCAAACAAATTAGCGTTTTTAAATGAAATTGGAAGATCCCTATAGGGTCCACTTGAGCTTTAGGGGCTAAGGGGTCCGACCGTTAACTTCTAAAGGGACCACCTTGATTTTACCCATTTAGGGACTATGTTTTTGACCTTTAAGCGTTTTTGAAGGAATTGAAAGACCCCTATAGGGACCATTCAAGCTTTAGGAGCTAATTGGTCCGACACTAACTCCCTAAAGAGACTAATTAAGCTTTGGGGGCTAAGGAGTCAGCCTCCAAACCTCTATATGGAACATCTTGATTTTGCCCCTATAGGGATCACTTTTTCGGGCTCTAGGCGTTTTTTAAACGAAATCAAAATACCCCATATAAGGACCACTCAAGCTTTAGGGGCTAAGGTGTTAGCCCCCGAATAAGGATCAGTTTGTTTTTACCCCTATAGGGACCACTTTTCGGCCTCTACAGAGGCTATTTTCTCCCTGCCCCCTATAGAGACCACTCTGGGATTCCTAAGCCTGACCCACTTCTGATTCGACGAATGTCGTCGATAAGGTTAGCACTCTGACTTTAGACGACGTGAAGTTGCTAAATCAAAACTATAGATAGCACTCGATGAATTCTCACTTCTTGAAGTACTCCGTGACTTGAGTCTCGAACTGCTTGACCTGGTTGGTAGTCCAGCCGGCCTTCCGCTCGGCTCTCAATTGCAAAGCAACCAATTTTGAGCTTTTCATATTTGATATCCGGCGAGTTGTATTGGCTTCATCCTCATGAAGCTCCACACCGAAGAAGTTTGACTGAAACACAAAATATGAAAAAAAAGTAATTATTTTTCTTCAACCTGGATGTTCATTTTTCTGGAAAACAATGTTGAGATAGGGTAGTCCAATTGAACTCGATCTAGTTTCTTCTGGCCACTCGCCTGCATTTTCTGACTTGCAATAAAAGTTTTCTGAACAGGCCAATTATACAACTCAAAAGAACTGGCCTCTCACAGCAAATTGCACGAAAGGGTCGTTAATCTGACAAAAACTGTTGCAGAACTCCCTGTACGTTTCGTTGGCTCCCGATGAGTTTTCCATAGTAAACTGCGTGGTTAAAATTTTCTCTACCTTTAAAATCATTAGATCAAAATTAGACTGGTTTGAAAAACCCGTAAGATCTCCTTCAAAATTTCAGGCTCCAGAACGTTTTCTCCTTGTTTCGGTAGAACAAGGAGGAACTCGGCAACGCCGTTGCCGTTTCGAGAAAAGAAGTCGGTCATGACCTGGGCTTTTTCGGTTTCTGATTGAAAAATGGGAGTAAATCTCACATCGAACTCATCTCGAGCTCTGGCTCCATATGGTGTATAACCCGTGATGTCGTTCTCATTTCTGTAAACACGTCGTTTTTATGGGAGACCCACAGGCGAATCGGGAGGGTACCCTAATATGCCCACGAAGATACCACTCAAAACCCTCCAAGGGTCTCTAAGGATGTCTCTCTAGGGGCCACTCTGGAGTTTCTAAAGATACCCTTTCTTGATTCGCCTATACGGGAAATGCAAGTCATAGGCAGAACTCACGGAGTTGTCGCGACCTTGAAGGTGCCGATGAGGGTGATGACGTTGCACACGATGATGAGTACTACGGCGTGATCGGCGACAAATCGCGACCAAATGCCGAAGAAACTCGTAATCGCTCGAACCAAACGAGTATTCTGCTCTGTTTCTGAAAAACTTCGTCGTGTCGATCCGGTGAGTTGAACTTTTCAAGTCTATTCTGGGAAAAATTTTAGTGGCCACTATAGAGGCTCGCCAAGGACTACTTGGAGAGGACACTAAAGTGGCCACTAATCCCACCTTTACAGTGGCCACTATTTTCCGTTTTAGTGGCCACCATGAAGGTTCTTTATTTAGTGGCCACTTCAGTAGTTTTTCATCCAGTATTACTTCTAGTAACTCTGACAATTTTAAAACGAACAGATTGGGCCAGTTATGTTGACCCATTGACCCCTAAAGTGGCCATTAAAACTTTTAGTGGTCTTTTAGGAGCACTTAGACCTCTATATGGCCATTGATTTGACTACTACAGTAGCCACTAAAACGTAAAAACCCTATAGTGGTCACTAAAAGTTTTCCCAGTTATTGATTATTGACGTTAAAGATTCTTTATTATTTTTTTTTGTGGAATGACAGGCACGGCCGGAAAGTATTATCAGTACCTGAAACAACAGTAAAATAGTATAATGAATTAGATTTGGATCACAGATCTCAATGAATTTTCTGTAAACCTCGGGCAAAATCGGAATGGTGGATAATGGCCGCTAAAAGGGAGAGGCTCAAAAAAGGCCTCAAAAAGGCAGCAGAAAAGGTTTCTTCCATTTTTCCGGGATTTTAAAGGCTCAAGAAATGGGGGAAGTAGGTAGAGGCAACAAAAATGGTGCATAAGGGTCGCTGAAATGGCGCAAAAGGTAGCAAAAAGGAACATTTTTCCACCCTTTCCGACTTTGTCTATGTTATCATACAACCCTGATTCATTTTCAGGTAAATCCTCAGTATAATTCATTCCTTTTCTCGATAAGTCTACGTTGATGGAGCGTAAATATACATCACTTTTTTCACTTGTTTACAAATTGACTAGAAATTACCTTGTGTAGAAAGGTTTTTCGCATCAACGGGGCGGACGCCGGTCATCTCGGCGTCTGCGATAAAGAAAAAAAGCAGAAGAAGACGAAGAGGAATAAGTGGGTGAAGAGGTCGAACACGGCAACTGAAGCTGTGACGTGGTCGAAGTGCGGTAAACGAGAAAAAGAGGTGAAGCGCCAGGCGACAGAACGCGGCAAAAAAGCAACACAAAAGGGCAGTTTGTTGTTGTAACAGTGTGGTGGGCAACTTTCTCCCGAATGAAAATAGTTTGTGACGACATTTCTTTTCAGGTTTTTTGGGAAGTTTCCGGTCATTACCTTGAAAACGATCGAAATATTTCGAACTGAGTTGGACCGTTTTTTTGAAAATAGGTATTCTTAAACAAGTTGAGAAAAAAAGGAAACTGACTGGAAAAACAGGGTCAAACAAAATTCAACAACTGCTTCATTTTTCAGGAGACAAGCGGATGAAAAAATAGCAGAAAAAGTTGGTCGACGTGAAGGTTGACCTCGAGAATGACGTCGGCGATGACGGAAGGCAATCATTTCTTGCCAGCACAGCTATGCGACTCGCCCGCCCATTTCTCGTCCTCAGTCTCTGTTCAGTTCAGAAGATCTCTCATTTGAGAATATGACGAAAATTCCTGCTCAATAGCTTTTTCTCTGATAAATAGTTCAAAAACTACAGTCTGTTGCGAATCAAATAAGTCACACGTACTGAGATTCCAGAGTGGTTCCTGGAGGTGTTAGGGCGGAAAAGAACCCTTATAGGGTCCGAAAATGTGGTCCCTATGGGGTAAAATTAAGGTGGTCCCTGTAAAAGTTTAGGGTCTGACCCCTTGGCCCCTAAATCACAAGTGAATCCTATAGGGGTCTTTCAATTTCATTCAAGAACGCTTATTTATTGCGTTTTTCACATGAAAATGCTTCTTCGCTTAGAGTTCAGAACAACTAGCGAAGAGCATGTTCCCTATAGGGATAACTTTTGCAAGCTTTAGTGGCCCCTACAGGGGTTGGTAAAGTGAGGGATCCTTCAAGGGCCCCTCTAGGGACCACTCTGGAGCTCCGAAGTAAACTATCCTCATATTTCAGCCGGATCAACACCGAGGTCATTCTCGACGACGTCTCAAATCTGCCTACCATATAGGTTGCAGAAAAATAGTTCCGTAACTCAAGAGAATTTCAGGACTCCGAGAGGAACGAGTAGAAAATCTCGTAGGGCAATTCGCTTAAAACACAGTGTTATTTATTTTTTTTTTCTTGAATAGGAAGTTCAAAACGTTTTCAGGGTGTTCAATACTCGTTAACTCACGCTCCTCCAAGTTTTCTCCAACCCTTCCAACAGTCGAACAATGCCGAGTCTTCATCTATTCTCTTTCCCAAGTAACACTCAAACGTTTTCCTTAGGAACTGCGTCATCAACTTTTATGGAAGTCAAAAGTGTTTTTTTTTTGTAATTAGCGGAAGGGCGAGTCTTCGACAAACTTTGACCCGATTTCAAGTTTACAAGTCAAAACCTGTATACCACTAATTGTTCCACTCTTTCTGATAACGTTTTTTTTTTTTGCATTCGTTCCAGTTACTTTCTGAAAAATATGAGAACGGCTGGAAATTTTCGAAATGTTTTTTGGCCCCTGCGTACAAAATCTTAGGAGCTCCAGAGTGGCCCCTATAGGGGCAATCCTGGGCCCTTGAAGGGTACCCTCTATGGACCACTTATTAATTCCTTAAAAACTTTTTGAATGAAAATTAGGGACCCTATAGGGACAACTTAAGCTTAAGGGGCTAAGGTGTCAGACCCTAATTCTGAACTGGAGCGGCTAAAGACGCGCCCGAGTTTTTCTCTGCCGCATGCTATTTCTTCACTCTCTGACTGCGAGAAAACGACGAAACAGCATGCGGCAGAGAAATTTTCGGGCGCGCCTTCATGCGCTCCAGATCAGAGAAACTTCTATAGGAACCACCTTGAATTTACCCCCACAAGGACCACTTTTTCGGCTGCTGTAGCGGCTCTTTTCTTCCCTGACCTCTATAGGGACCACTCTAGAATTCCTGAGATGGTATGAAGTTTTACAGTCTGTACAACCTCGAGCTTTGAAAAAAAAAACTTTTCGAAAACGAAATGTTTTTAAACTTGAAAGAACCTCAAAAAAGATCAATGAAACAGAATTTTCAGAAATAAAAACAATATTTGAAGGGAAATCGTGGCTCACCTCGATAAACTGGTAGTAGGTCAAAGCGATGCAAAAAGGAGCCTGGCCGTCGGCGTGTACCAACATTTCCGACGTCTCGAAAACAACGAAAAAGCTTTGACTGTGGGTGTCTTGGGACATTGAAATCGAGACCTTCTCTCACAGAAATGGGCCTTTGCTGAACTCCGTCTTCGTGGACCCGCAGCAGAAGACGAAGAGTCTGTTTTTTTTTCTACTCAATTTCTCCATTTTCTGATGAATACTCATCATAATATCTTCCAGGAGGACTCCGCCACAAAAGAAGTCCCAACGACAAATTTTAAAAGAAATTCAAAAAAGAGAAGTTGCTGGAATCTTCAAACCTTTGAGCATTATTATTCTTCAGGATATACTATTGGAGAAGGCGAATATCGTACTTATGGGACCTTCAGGAACCGGAAAGACTTACATAACTCAGAAACTTGCAGAAATACTCGATGTTCCTTTAGGTTCTTTTTTTCTGGCTTCGAATATAAAAAGTATTTTCAATAGTTTATCAAAATCTATCGTAACCGACGGCTCTTTTTGAATTTCGTCACAAAATCTACCATGAGAACTTTGAAAAACACCACCAACAAAGAGCGAAAAAGTTGTCCCTATAGGTGTAATTCGAAGTGGTTTTTATAGGGGTTTATGGTCTGACCCCTTAGCCCCTAAAGCTTAAGGGGCCCCTATAGGGATCTCATTCAAAAAACGCCTATTTTTTGGTTTTTCTCATGGAAATTTCTTTGCAGTTCATAGGAATTCACGACTGACATGTCCCCTATAGGGGTCACTATCTAAAATCCTTATAGAAACCACTTTTGCGAGCTTTAGTGACCTTTACAGGGATCGGTAAAGTGGCCCCTTGAGAGGACCCTTCAAAACGTTGCCCCTATAGGGACCACTCTGGAATTCCTAGGTATACTTTCGTCCAAACTTGGCTAACAAGTAAAGGCGTGAAATTTCATATCGCAATCAAGTTTCTCCGAAAAATCTTTCATCAAAGTTTAATGAATTTTTAAAAGTGGTTCTTTTCGCATTTTCCTTAACGGCCTTTGGTTCATATATGTGCTAAATCCAACACTGACTGGCTAGAATAAAACAAATTCCCAAATGATTTCCAATTACTTTCCAATCCAGCTAATAAGTGTTTTAACACTGACTATTAGAATAGTCCGATAATTTGTTCCAGTTGTGTGCGACTGCACGACCCTCACCCAAGCCGGCTACGTCGGAGATGACGTCGACACGGTCATCCAGAAGCTCTTCGAAGCTGCTGACTACGACGTCGACCGATGTCAAGTCCGAACTTTTGTTCTTTTATTCATGTTTTTTGTTCTTTTTTCAGCGCGGCATTGTTTTTCTCGACGAGTTTGACAAACTGTACACGTCAGCCGATCCGATGCACACGGCCGGCAATAGAGGTTCACCTTTATTTTCGACCCTATAAGGGTTAAGGATCAAAAAAGTGGTCCCTTTAGGGGTTTAGGGTCTGACCCCTTAGCCTCTGAAGCTTAAGTGGATCCTATAGGGGTCTCTCAATTTCATTCAACTACGCTCAGTTATTCAGTTTTTCCCATGGAAATGCTTCTTCGCTAAGAGCTCATCACATTTATTGACTAGAATGTTCCCTATAGGGGCCACTAACTAAAACCCCTTTAGGGACCACTTTCGCGAGCTTAGTGGCCCGCATAGAGGTTGATAAAGCGGTCCCTAGAGGGCCCTAAGGTTGCCCCAATAAGGACCACTTCCTAAATTTCTTGAGCCTCAAAGTCATATAAGAGGCTCAATAAAAGTCCCACTTTGCCCAATTTTTTTAAAAATTTTTTTAAAGCCCGGCACACTTGCAGACGTCGGAGGCAAAGGTGTTCAGCAAGCTTTATTAAAACTCGTTGAGGGTACTAGCCTCAGGATAAAAGATCCACTACAATCCAAGCGCAAGGCTAGATAAGTCTTCGTAGGATTGTTCAGTTTGAAATTACAGGTGGAAATCGACACAACTAACATTCTTTTCATCGCATCCGGAGCCTTCTCTAATATCGAAAGAGTTGTTGCAAGACGTATAGAGAAAAGGTGCATAGTATGAGTGTATTTATGGCTGATTCACGGCTGGCTTGAGCTATCGAAAAAAGGGTCCCGAAAAGATAATGCACGAGACACTTCCTGACTCGTGGAGAGCGCAGACAGGCCACGCCCCCTTAGCGTCTGGCCGTGAATCAGCTTAATGGATGAGCTCTCTAAAAACCGTCTCTAGGACCCTCGGCTTTGGAGGAATGTCGACGGAAAGCATCGAGAAGCTTGACGGCGACGATGAACGAATCTCCTCGAAAGTCAAGGACGAACTACTTCGGCAGTGCGACCAAGGAGATATGATCCGGTGGGTCAGCTCTCTTCTTTTCGAACATCATGACTCACTTGCAGATTCGGCATGATCCCGGAGCTTGTCGGCCGTTTCCCCGTGATCGTTCCCTTCCACTCTCTTGATGAGTCGCACCTCATGAACGTGCTGAGCGAACCACGCGGCAACCTTGTTTCCCAGGCTCAGCGCTATTTTCAGCTCGACGACATCGAGCTCACGTCAGAATTCTTGTTTATATGCTTTTTCAAAAATCTGCGTCGCTTTTGAAATTTTCCTAACGATATATGTTCATTGTTTGAAACCCCAGAGTGGTCCTTTCTAGGAACCACTTTTCCAACCCCTATAGGGGCCACTAAAACTTGCAAAAGTGGTCTCTAAAGGGGACACGCTAGTCGAAAACTTTTATGAACTTCAAGAAGAAGCCTTTGCATTCGAAAAATTGAATGAATAAGCGTTTTAAAATAAATTCGAAGTTCCCTATAGGGTCCACTTGAGCTTTAGAGGCTAAGGGGTCAGATCCTTAACCCCTATAGGGGCCACTTTTTCGACTCCTATAAGGGTTCTTTTCTTCCTAACCCCTATAGGAACCACTCTGGAGCTCCTGAGTACGTTTCTTTGTCTACAGTAATTCGAAAATGTTTTGTGACAAGCTAGTTGATTCGAGCGATAACGAAATCATGTTTTTGAATAAAAATATTTTTCAGATTCTCGAAATGTGCCCTACAAGAAATAGCGAAGATAGCTGCGCAGAGAAAAACAGGGGCTCGAGCTCTCAAGTAATTTCCCTTATAAAGGCTCCAACTATTGCGATTGCAGGTCAATCGTAGAGAAGACCCTAATCGAAGCCAAGTACGAACTGCCTGGAACGACGACCCGAGCGGTCCGGGTCACAGCGAAGACGGTTCGCGGCCAAGGCTATCAGATCGTGGATGACACTGTAGATGATGATAAACTCATTTGAGTTGTGTTTCTTTCTGGATGAACGCAAAGTCATGAAATTTTTATTTCTGGCCGCCACGAAGAGTGTCGAATCTGCTCGATTGTCGGTTGTTGTAGATGGATGCGAGAGGGACGGCGTTGGAGATGGGATCGCGTGTGTCGAAGACTCTGGGACACGAGGTCGCACACACGTCCTGAACTCGAATCAATTCTTCATATTCAAATAGTCAAAAAATATAAAGATTTTCGTTAGAACATAACCGAAAAAATTGTGTCTCATTACAAGAGATGGCTGAACAGTTCGGCAAAACAGCGCGGAAAAGCAATATCTTATAAAAATTTAAAACCAAAAAAAAGAGGGCTTTTTTTTAAATAAAGAAATATTTTTAATTAGACTACATACTCGGGTAAAGTCGGAATGGTGGATAATGGCCGCAAAAAGGGAGAGGCTCAAAAAAGGCTGCAAAAAGGCAGCGAAAAGGGTCCCTTTATAGAGCCTTCCATTTTTTTCTATGATTTTAAGGCTCAAGAAATTTAGGAAGTGGTCCTTATTGGGGCAACCTCAGGGCCCTCTAGGGACCGCGTCGCGAAAAACAGACTATGTATATATTTTTTATTTTGCAAAACTGTTCCGCCCATCTCTGTTGACTTCTAACAAGCGATGAAATTTTTGCGTCTAGTCATTTTCCGTTGATTTTCCATCAAAAACTTTTTTCCTAGCTAGTTTTTCACAGCTTTTTTGACATACATTCCCATTTTCAAAAATGGGTAAAAAGTTTTACGGTCAAAATCGCTCTCCTATTGATCCCGCTCTAATTTAATAACACTTTTTCAACTTGAACAGAAGTTTGAACAGTTAAATGACAGTTGTTAAAAAGACAAAAAGGTTTTCATTTCACCAACAAAAAAAACTACTTTCATTGAACTCACATCAAGTCTCAGTGTGGCGGCTCCTATCGAAGGAATCTGACCATTTTGCAAAGAACTGGAACCGAAGAACTGGAACGGATTGATTGAAAAAGAAATCGGAAAATAGACGCCGTATTGGGAAGAAATGGCAAGCAGCAAAGCAAAGTGAAATAGTCTCGATCAGAAAATTTTCCTGCTGCACTTATTGGCGCAGACGTCGACGGAGGTCGGCGGAGTATTGTGGTAGCCGATTTCGCCGCCTTGGAAGTCCCCGTCAGTCACGAACTGAAACATGTTTTGAGGGGGGCGTGCAATTTGACATGTTAAGATATGGTAAATTAAAAAAATGGGTGGTGAAATTGTTAATTAAGTCCCAAAAGATTTCCGGAAGAAAAAATAAGAAGTCCCGCGATGAAACTCACGTTCCAGGTGGTACAGTCCTCCAAAGAAAAGAGGCGATCTCCTACACTTCCAATGGGGCGCGAGAAACGTACGACCAGTGTGTTACCTGGAGATTATTTGATATCGCCAAGGAAATTTTTTTCTTAGATCGGAACTTTAGAACCTATTGACAATCGGTCAGAACTTTTTAAACTAAGAATCTCAAGAATTTCAGAGTGGTCCCTATAGGGGTTTAGCGTCTGACTCCTTAGCCCATATAGCTCAAGTGGACCCTATAGGGGTCTCTCAATTTCAAAAAAATGTCTCCTATAAAGGCCATCAACTGAAACCCTATAGGGACTACTTTTGCAAGCTTTAGTGGCCTCTATAGGGGTAGGTAAAGTGGTGCTTAGAGGGGACTTTCCAAAGGCTCCTAAGTTTGCCCCTATAGGAACCACTCTGGAGCTACTAAAAAGGTTGAGTCTTTCAGTTCCTAGTAGCTTGAGAAACATATGAACGTCATACCAGGTCATTCATATGTTGCTTTTTAATGAAGTTCTGCCTAGAAAATTATCTTACCTGAATATCGAGTTGAGAGTTGATGGTAAGCCTAAGTGAGAGAAAATTTAATTTTCAATTGCGAAAGTCCCTACCTAGGCCCAGCATCCTACAAATTTTCAATCCTCAGCCTGATGTCAGGTGAGATCATTCTCTAGTAAATTAAATTAACTTGATGACTTTTTTCCGTGGTGCGTTAATAGGAGTTAGTTCAAGAGCAACTCACTGTTGTAGTTGATACTTTGGGCGGCGACCGAAGACGAGGAGTCGAGAGTGGGGGCGCCGTAGCCGCGGGTGAAGCCTGTGACGAGCTTGGCGTGGTTGTCTTCGATAGTCACCACGACCACTTCCAAGTTGCTCTAGAGATATTTAGTCATCAGAAAAATGTGGCGATCTGTTTTCGGAGTGATGGGGGGAGTCAGACCCGTATAGAGGCAACCTCGAATTTACCCCTATGGGGATCACTTTTTCGACCCCTAAAGGAGCTGCTTTTCGCCCTAATACGGACCACTGTGGAGTTCTCAAGAAACATTCTAACTGACCATATCTGATCCGAATCCGATTCCTGTCCATTGATTGTTTCCTATATTTTTGTTTGTGAACTCGACGGTCAGGTCGCCGTCGACCACTTGCCTGAAGGTCTTCATAATTTTATTCAAAGACCTTCGTCTCTACCAGCGAGCGCTGAGATCTCCCGATCTGAAGCTGCACTGCTGAGCCTGAGCTAGAGCTCCGAATCCCAGGAGCAACGCCACGACGACAGCCCACACCCGCGGCATCTGTCAAAGAAGTTCTCAAGACTTCCTCGTGAATGAGGTCAAGAAATAAGGTGAGAAAATGATTAAGATCATGCCAAGCTGGCGCGGAATAGACTATGAAGAGTCGCAGTTTTTTTGTTTCATGAGCCAAAATTTTACAAAAAGGGAGATTTCGAAAAATTCG